>CM076575.1:1122007263-1122334540 GCA_034641835.2 Pinus albicaulis
CGGACCGAGGGTTTGAGCACACCATTGAGCTTGAGCAGGGTATTCAGGCGGTGATCACTACCCCCTATAGGCATCCCAAAGCCTATCGGGATGAGATTGAGTGGGCCATTCAGGAGTTGTTGGCTCTCGGTCACATCAGACCGAGCACGATTCCGTTTGCTTCTTTCGTGGTGTTGGTGAAGATGAAGGACGACACCTTGAGGATGTGCATTGACTATAGGGCCCTGAACAAGAAGACTTTGAAGAACAGGTACCCTATACCCAGGATCGATGAGTTGATGGATGAGCTAAGAGGAGCTAAGTTCTTCTAGAAGATCGATTTGAGATCGGGGTACCATCAGATTCGCGTGAAGGAAGAGGACGTTCCCAAGACCGCCTTCAGGTGTCACTACGGGCACTTTGAGTTTTTGGTTATGCCTTTTGGGTTGACTAATGCACCAGCCACCTTTCAGTCTTGCATGAACCATATCTTCCGCAGTCATCTGAGGAAGTTTGTATTGGTCTTCTTCGATGACATACTCATATATAGCAGGACTTGGGAGCAGCATCTCCAACATATAGAGGCAGTACTACGCATCTTGGAAGAGCAACAGTTCTATGCTAAGCTCTCCAAGTGTGAGTTTGGGATGACGGAGATGTTGTATTTGGGTCACATTATTGGAGTGGACGGAGTGAGGGTCCATGAGGAGAAGATTAGAGCCATCAGAGATTGGTCGGAGCCGAGGAACGTGACGGAACTTCGAGGGTTCATTGGGATATGTACCTATTACAGGAAGTTCGTCAGAGGTTTCTCACAGCTTGCTGCACCCCTTACAGATTTGACGAAGAAGGGGGCATTCAGTTGGTTAGATACAGCGCAGCGAGCCTTTGATAGGCTCAAGGAGGTGATGAGTAGTTGCCCAGTGCTTGCATTGCTGGATTTCACGCAGCCATTTGTCTTGGAGTGTGATGCGTCGGGAGAGGGGATCGGCGCAGTATTGATGCAGGGACGACACCCTATAGCCTTTGAGAGCCGGAAGCTCCTTCCGCACGAGAGGTTGTATTCTATATACGACAAGGAGATGTTGGCCATCATGCATGCCTTGGCCAAATTCCGGCAGTATTTGGTAGGAAACAGGTTCAAGGTGAGGACTGATCACAACAGCCTCCGATTCTTTTTGGAGCAGAAGCAGCTACAGGAGAGACAGCAGAAGTGGATCAGTAAGATCCAAGCATATGACTTTGACATTGAGTATGTCAAGGGTAAGAATAACGTGGTAGCAGATGCCCTTTCACGTAGACCAGCCACGTTATCTCTTATGAGATTGGATACGGATTGGAGGGCTCGACTTTTAGTGGAGTACTCCAAGGATAGATTTGCATGTGAGGTGTTGGATGGTCAGGTGGCGGATGACAGGTACAGGGTGGTTGATGAGATCATCTATTATAGGGATAGGATCTTCTTGACTGAGGAGTCTCAGCTTAAGAAGAAGATACTCCAGGCATCACATGATTCTCCATTGGCAGGCCATCAGGGGTTTACCAAAACCTATAGGGCCATTAGAGAGAGGTTCTCATGGAAGGGCCTCAAGGAGGACGTACTCCAGCACATCAGGGAGTGCGATGTTTGTCAGAGGAACAAGGGGGAGATGAGCCATCCCGCAGGACTGTTGCAGCCTCTTCCCATTCCAGAGGGGAAATGGGAGAGCATATTGATGGACTTCATCACAGGGTTGCCCATGGTGCAGGGCAAGGATTGTATCTTTGTCGTCGTTGATCGGCTGACAAAGTATGCGCACTTTTCGCCATATCCGCACATTACACAGCAACATAGGTGGCCGAGCTGTTCTTAGAGAGGTTTTCAGGCTGCATGGTCTTCCTAAGACCATCATTAGTGACAGGGACAGCCGCTTCATGGGCGGATTTTGGCAGGAGCTTTTCCGGCTTGTGGGGATGGAGTTGACACCGAATACCAGTTATCACCCACAGACGGATGGACAGACGGAGGTAGTTAACAAGTGGCTGGAGGGCTACTTGCGTAACTATGTCAGTGGGCAGCAGCGAGCATGGTTGAGATGGTTGCATTTGGGGGAGTACTGCTACAACACGACACATCACATGTCCATTGGTATGTCGCCATTTTATGCTTTGTATGGGTATCATTCCTTATCTTTTGCTGATGTGATGTTCGGTGCTAGCAAGGCTCCTAGAGCCAAGATTTGGATCCAAGAGAGTCAGGACATCCTCCGAGCTCTCAAGGACAATATGGCTACAGCACAAAACCAGCAGAAGTTGTATGCCGACAGAGGTCGGGTGGAGAGACAGTTTGAGGTAGGGGACTTGGTCTACCTATGATTACAGCCATACCGATAGTCGTCGCTGAAGCAAAAGGGAGCTGAGAAGCTCAAGCCTCGCTTTTACGAGCCATACAGGGTGATACGCAGGATTGGGCAGGTCGCGTATGAGTTGGAGCTGCCCCAAGACAGCAAGATCCACAACATTTTTCATGTATCATGCCTGAAAAAGGCGTTGGGGCAGCAGGTGACAGTGACGGAGGAGCTACCACCCACGGATGATGAGGGGCACTTGGTGTTGCAGCCAGAGGCTATTATTGATACCAGGGAGAGGCAGCTACGGAGTAGGATAGTCCGGGAATCCCTGGTGAGGTGGAGGAATTTGCCAGATGAGGATGCCACTAGGGAGAGTGAGAAGATTTTGCAGCATCCATCACTTCAGTTGCTTGAGGACAAGCAACATCTTGCCGGGGGAGACTGTAATATTCCTAATTAGCGATAGCTAATTGGAATATTCGATTTTGTTTAGTTTTGCCGTCTATAGTTTGTAAATAAATAAAAAAGTGAGTAGAGAGGGTCTAACTCACTTAAGTGAAATAAAACACCCTCCTAGTAGCACAACATTGTGACTTAAGGGGGAGCCAAGGGGGCCAAGCACCACGTAGAGAGGGGGCCTACGTTAGCTCTAGAAGCTTCTGCGCAGGAGAGATTGGACACGTGGCAAGAGATGGAGGCTACGTTGAGGAGATGGCCTTGGGATTGGAGGAAGGACAACGTTATAAAAGAAGGAGGATCCTTCTCATTTGATTCATTCTATTGTTGATGATATTGAGCTAGAAATTTTGTCTTCTTGAGCACACTGGCTGTTTAGCCTGTCTGCAGCACTGTTTAGTGCATTGAGTGTCTCTGGTCGGAGATCTCGCCCTTAGCCCCGGGGGACTTCGAGTGCCTGCTCGGGCAAGGTTATTTATTCAGTATTTTGTGAGAGGTTTTGTTTTTTGGGTTTGTTGCGGAGTTGGGCTTTCATAGAGACTGCGCAGTCACTGGGAGAGAGGACGCAATCCATTTTGGAGGTGCTCTGGATCGGGATTTCTGCAAGAGATTCAGCCGAGATTTTGAGCAGAGGATCAGCCTTTGCCTATGGGAGGATTTTGGTGGAGTTTGAGGCAGTGTTTCATTCATTCCCATTTAGCCTCTGCGCAGAGCTTGGGAGGCCAGCGTAATTCCCCAACGGGGTGTTTTCTGGTGATTTTCGGAGGTGGACATTTTTGATATGGTTTCTGGGTTTTGTCAAGATTGGTGAGTAGAGAAGGATTGAAGATTTTCAGCTCATTCCGGCAAGGGGATCATCCCCTAGTCTTCAGTTCATTCCAGCAGTAGCAGTTACACAACAGTTTTCTGGCAGCTGGGACGCAGTTCAGAGAGCAGCCATTTCCTATATATTCTGAGAGTATTTCTTCACTTGCCTTGAGCAAGATTAGGTGCCATCACTCTGATCACCTATTGTACTCCATTATATTTCTTAGATTAATAAAATTGCTTAGCATTCCCTCTCTATGTTTCTGGATGAGTTGCCGTATTTTCTTTCTATGCTATTATATGTCTGTTGCACTATTATTTTTATATATTCTTGAGCATTCTAGTTCTATACCACTTGGTGTGTTTATCTTTCACTCTTAGACAGAGTTTGGAAAGGGCCAGGTAGCCTCCGGATCTCATCCTCTTTCAGAGGCGGAATATCCGGTAAATGCCCTCCCAGTCCATCTCTGGTTGGAGTTCGCCCTATTTTAGAGATATTCCCGAAACGGGATATTACACACTTGATCTTTAGTTTTCCAAAATATAATTCATATTTTCAAGTTTTTTAAAGCAACAATTAAAGTGATTGTTGAGGTCAACGATGGTTAGGTCAAATATTTAAATAAGTCATTTGATTATGATAATACTCACTTTTGTGGCGTTTGGTTTTCAAACATAATTTTCAATAGCCACTCTTGCCCACTTCTATTATTATTGTATGGTTTAAAAAATATATAATTGAAAAATATTATAAAAAAATATTCATTTTCAAATTTTTAATGATTGCTATATAGATTATAATTTAATTAGTTGAGAATTAGTGTGATAATGTTTAATTGTGATTAATTTATAATTTTTTAATTAGTTGAGATTTAGTGTGACAATGTTTAATTGTGATTAATTTATAATTTAATTAGTTCAAAATTAGTGTGACAATGTTTAATTGTGATTAATTTTATTGGAGTCCAAAAATATTAAACGCAATAATATATTATATTTAATATTTGGACATTTATATTTTAATTACAGATTTCATTGGAGAGTTTGGGTGATCAGAAACTGAATTGAGGCAGAAATTTCCTAAAAATTCAAAGTTCTCGGAAGGGAATGCACCTGAACGACCGGATAGATCTCGTCGCCCTGATTTTGGTGCACTTCGTTTCATCGAAAACCGACTCCGTATGTGAAAGTTAGAGCTTGTTGTCCATTTTTACGAAAAACTAAAATTTGTGCAGAATTGACAGGATGATGGCTGGGCAACCCAGTCAGCAAAAATAATATTCCAAGGAATATTCCTGAAATATTCTTACAGTTGGTCCTATGAGCTTCTAACCTTCAAATTGGTTATTTGGTGTTGGTTGGACCAATCGAGTGATGACACGTGGCTAGCCTGAAGGGCGCCACGTGCCCCCCTAAGGTCAAAATGTGTTGTAAATTTTTTTGGTAAAATTTTTATGGAGGTTTCAAGGTTCAACCCTATGACCTCCCCACCGCCAACCCCAATTCATACCAACTCCACTACCATATAAGTGTTAACATATTATGCAACGCATATATATTTAAAATTGATGTCGTTGCATGGCGGGGGAAAATAGGGCGAGCCCCCAGTCCATAGGAGCATGCGCCTGTGACCACAGGCAGAGGCTTCGATGTTAACGTGGAGTTTAAAGAGCCTAACTCAGATTATTAAACCTTAATCATGTTTAAATGCACTAATCCAAAATTTAAATGGGGATTAGTTTTAAACAAGCAGTTAGTGCGCTTAACTAGCGCTTAATCTCCAGTTAGCACTAATCACAGACTAGTTTGGTAGAGTTTCTCCATTTTAGGTAGAACTTCCAGTTTTAACTGCAGTTAGCGAGTTCAACGGAGCATTTAGTGGGAAAAATTGAAAGAGGCATAACGTTTGCACAGAGAGTCAGAATTCGACTCAGTCAAAACCAAAATAGGGGTATTGGGGTGTCCTAGAGCCATTGGAGTAGGTTTGAGAGCCATCAGAGCTTAGGAAATGTCTGTATTCAAATTTTTTATTAGTTAATCAAAAAGGGCCAAGTCATTGAAGCTGGTCCAAGGAGACGTAGCCCAGGAGGGTTGAACTCCTTCATCGCTACTGTGTAAACTGCTTGCTATGTATTATATTCTCTGCAATTTACTTGTTGTTTATGTGTTTTTAAAGATAATTTACTTCATGAATTTCTCATAAAAGACACAGAGATTTGACACATAAACCCTCTTATAAACTTTTTATTTGACACAGTCCTTAAACACTTTTCTTTTATACTGATGAGGAAGCTATCACAAAAAAACTAGTTTGTCCTATTTAGATCATTGGGAGACCTTATGTCCTGCATTCAATAGTGGGGTATGTTTGTGGCTAGATGATCTCCCCAAATATTCTATTCCTTAGGTTTACTTATTCAACAATGGGGTACGTTCGTGGCTAGATGATCTCCCCATATCTTCTTTTCCTTAGGTGTACCTTTGCACCTTTAAGGGAAATTTCCACTTCTATTTTATTGATATGAAATGAAAGAGAACACTAATATCATATGAAATAGAAAAATAATACTTTAGATTTGTAGCTCAACTCATTCGTCTAATTTTTGAAAGTTGGAAATAATTATTACAAATATAATTTTAGAAATCATTTTTGTGATTCAACTGCGTTAAGTAAGTCATTCATCTATGACCATTTCCATGAGAGGTAGTCGTAACTGACTAATTTCTCATGATTTTTGAATAGTCCACTTAGCACTTAAGTAAGTCACTCATCTATGACCATTTCCATGAGAGGTAGTCGTAACTGACTAATTTATCATGATTTTTGAATAGTCCACTTAACACTTATTGCATCGAGTGATGCTCTTAAGGGTGAAGAAATGGGATTGAAACTAGTGAAATGAATCACATAGCGCCAATCATCACTTCTGGAGCTTGCACCCGGTAACCAGGATTTCCCGGGAGGTCACCCATATAATTTTAGAAATCATTTTTGTGATTCAACTGCTTTAAGTAATTCATTCATCTATGACCATTTCCATGAGAGGTAGTCATAATTGACTAATTTTTCATGATTTTTGAATAGTCGACTTAGCACTCATTGCATTGGGTGATGCTCACAGGGGTGAAGAAATGGGATTGAAACTAGTGAAATGAATCACATAGCATCAATCATCACTTCTGGGGCTTGCACCCAGTAACCAGGACTTCCCGGGAGGTCACCCATCCCAGAACTCCTCTGGCTCAAGCGCGCTTAACTGTGGAGTTTTCCCCACAATCAAGTCCACTTAGATTTCTACCCCATTTGCAAAACCTTAGCAAGTATTGTGCCTCATGAACCATTCAAGTAGAGCTCCCTTTACTCTTTGTATTTAAGTATGAGGGGTTTCCGCAATGCATTATATTAGAAATCATTTTTGGGATTCAACTGCATTAACTAAGTCATTCATCTATGACCATTTCCATGAGAGGTAGTCTTAATTGAATAATTTCTCATGATTTTTGAATAGTCCACTTAGCACTCATTGCATTAGGTGATGCTCACAGGGGTGAAGAAATGGGATTGAAACTAGTGAAATGAATCACATAGCGTCAATCATCACTTTCAGGGCTTGCACCTGGTAACCAGGACTTCCTGGGATGTGTTAGTATAGTCCCTTATTGTTGTTAGTGTAACCTCCTTATTGTTATCGTTGTACCCCTGTAACTCCAATATTATTATTATTGTGCCCTTACATTTTTATTGTTAGGTCGGCTAGGATTACACTGTGGCCCCATGGACTCCTATATATATAAAGGAGGTTTTGTCATGTGTATCATCCAATAATTGTTAATTTATGTAATGTATTGGAGGTGTCCCCCTCAAATTGGCTTATTTCTAAGGCGTTGATATCTCTTTTATTCTATTTTTGGAGTTGTTTTCATAACATTTGGTATCAAAGCTTTGGATTCTAGGGTTTTGCTGCTCCAAATAGGTCATCATGGAATTTTCGCTATAAATCTTTTTCTACGAAGTTTCAGAAGCTGAAATTTTTACAGAGCGAAGCTGAAATCCTGAGGAACATCGTGTAAAAATTTCAGATCTTGGTTTGCAATATTTTCGGAGATACGATCAGTGGAAGTTAGGGTGTTTTTAGGCTCCTGAATTTCACCTAAAACAGGGCATCGTGGCATTTTCACTAACGAAGGTTCAGAAGATAAAATTTTTATAGAGTGAAGAAGAAATCCTTTGGAACTTCCTGTACAAATTTCAGATTTTGGTTCGCAATATTTTCGGAGATATGATCTGTGGAAGTTAGGGTTTTTTCAGGCTCCCAAATTGCATCTCAAAGAGGTGACCGTGGGAAAATCGTCATAACTCTCTCTCTGAGTGTCAGATTTGAATTCTGTAAAAAGTGGCCACAAGCACATGGACTGTGGTTTCCTGTGTATCAATTTTAGAGATGAAGGAGGAAAAAGTGACATGTTGCACGTCGTACAAGTTCATTCTACTGAACTAGTCCATAATTAGGTTACTGTGGGAGATTGGGCATAACTTTGCCTTGAAGAATCCAAATGATTCAGATTTATGCAGGAACGCAACAGAATAAACATATAACCATAAATACAAAGATGCAGAGGAAATAACACTTCATTTCATTAATATGAAAGAACTGAAATTTGCTTACAGACAGAATGGAAATAAACTAGCTAGGGCATTGGTAGCTATCTCTGAGAAGAGATGTGGCGGCTACAGGCCTCTGAACTGAGTTATAATGAGGCCCAAGGGCCTATTTATTATTTAGAAACAATGGAAAGCCCTAAACATCCAAAACCCTAACCCTAGGAGATAAAGTGCCAAAACTATGGGTCCCGTTTGGGTAAATTGCTGTTTTAACTTCCCGGGGACGTAACTTTGGCATGCGATTTTCGTTTGACGTGAACCATACCTCGTTAGAAAGATCTATCCGAGAAATACAAATTTTGAGTGAGCAACATTATTTGATGGAACCATGTTGCTCCCGGTGTTTCCAAAAAATGTCGTTTAGGGCCTCAAAACGACTCTGGAAGTTCAGGACCTGAAAAACTGCTAAAAATAGTAAGTTGTGCCAAAACTGAAAAACTGAAAGAGACAATGGTGGGGCCTCAAGTGGAATAGGCGGGTAACCACCAATATCCATCTGGATCATTCCGCCCCCCTTAGGAAGCAATGGTCCCCATTGCTTTAAGTTCCTCCATGAGATGAGGAAACTTCTGCTGAACTTGGTCCCTGGTGAACCACTTTCCTTGGTGCAGGAGTTAGCCAGCTTTGACAACCCGATACAGTTGGATCTTCTGTTGGCGAGTGTTCTTGATCTACATATCCATGATACAATCTGTGGTGGCCTGTTCCATGCAGTCTGGGTTTAACTCTATTGGTGTGAGTTGTTCTACAATGTCAAAGGTGTCCAATAGAGGTGGGAAGTAAGGACGAAGGTGATCCACATTGAATACTGGGTGCAGACCAAGGAATGGTGGAATATTGAGCTCGAAGGCATTGTTCCCTACATCCTTGGTGATGGTGTATGGCCCGTATCGGAGCAGGCAAAGCTTGCGGTGGGGTCCAGTGAGGCGTTCCTTCTGCAAATGTAGCCACACCTTGTCGCCCACCTAGAAGTTGTGTGGCACCCGATGTTGATCATGGCGTTGCTTGTACTTAGCATTGGCTCTGTCCAATATGTCATGAACCTGTTGGCAGATGTGTTGAATGCACTCAATGAAGCTATTATCTTTGTCAACTTCAGACTGGACATGAGCTGAATCAGCCTGAGTAGCCGCAAATGGCATGGCTACATCAATGGGACATAGTGGCTGGAATCCCAGGCCCACCTAAAAGGGGTTGTGGCCGATTGAGCTGTGGAGAGCCCGATTATAACTATGTTGACATAGGGGAGGCTCTCGTTTCATGTGCATGGATGCTTTGAATTTTACATGCGCAGAATGTGTACAATCATTCTGTTAACGACCTTTGTTTGGCCATCTGTTTGGGGATGGAAAGATGTGGACTTGGTGAGCTTGGTGTCCAGAATTGACCAGAGGCTGGACCAAAATGTGCTGAGGAACCTGCTATCCCGATCTGATATGATAGACTGTGGGATCCCAAAGTGCACCCACACGTGTTCAAAGAAGAGTTTAGCAGTGGCTTCTGCTGTGATATTCTTCTTGCAGGCCGCCATAATGGCCATCTTCGATAATCTGTCGACGAACAAAAAAACACAGTCATTTCCATGCTTAGTAGAAGGCAGGCCCGACATGTAATCCATGGAGATGGATTCCCAAGGTCGACCAGGGGTGGGTAGCAGAGTATATTGGCCTTGCTTCTTGATGGTCAGTTTGGCAATGGCACAAGCAGTGCAGGATTTGATGTGCTTCCCGACATCCTTTCGAAGGTTCGGCCAATATAAATACTTCTGTAGTATTGCTACTGTTTTCTCGACCCCGAAATTCCCAGCGACTCAACTGTAGTGTGCTTCCCATATCATCTTGGCACGCTCGCTTGAAGGAGCACAAAGGTGTCCTAGGTGACATAAAAGTGCATCTTGGAGGTGAAAATTTGGAATTTGCATACCCCCCAAGAGTGCTTTGTATGTGTGGCAAAATTATGGGTTTCTCTCATAGAGAAGTGGCCAATCAGAAGTCTCGTGCCCACAAGAGTTGAGAACGGTGGTGAGCGCCACGATCGGTGGTCAGCTGAGGCAGTTTGTAACAGTATTGGTGCTACCTTTCTTGTACTTGATGTTCAAATGAAACTGTTGCAAATATGTGGACCACTTCTGATGGTGATCATTCTACAACTTCCCTTGTGTCTGTATGAACTGTAGGGGCCGATGGTTTGTGTGGATGATTGTTTCCTTCCCCAAAATGTAATGCTTCCATTGTCGACAAGCTTGCAAAATGGAATACATTTCTTTGTCATAAGTGGGATACTTGCGAACTGTGTCAGAAAATGTCTCACTGTGATATGCCATTGGATGTCCCTATTGAGTAAGAACTGTCCCAATAGCATAGTCAGAGGCATATGTCTCGATCTCAAATGGCTGTTGCAAGTTTGGTAATGTGAGCATTGGGGCAGAACAGAGGTGATTTTTCAATTCTGTGAACACCTTTTGTTGAGATTCCGACCAAAAGAAGTTTTCTCTCGCTCCTCCCTTGGTGACTTGACTCAAGGGCCAAGTGATATGAGAGAATCCCAACATGAACCTATGGTAGCAATTAGCAAGATCCAGAAAGCTGTGAAGCTCTTTTATAGTGGCTGGGGCTGGCCAATCCCGAATGACTTGGATCTTGGTTGGATCCACATGCACCCCCCTTTCATCAATAATGTATCCCAGATATTTAACTTGGTTCATGCCAAAAGTGCACTTTTTCAAATTGGCACACAACTTGTGTTGCCGCAGTGTTTGGAGGACTTGTCGGAGTGGTGGAAGTGCTCTTCCCAAGTCTGGCTGAAGATCAAAATGTCATCCAAGTACACCACTACAAATGAGTTGGTGAATGGCCACAAGATGTCATCCATCAACCTCATGAAGGTTTCGGGAGCATTCGTCAACCCGAAAGGCATGACCAACCATTCGAAAAGTCCTTCCTTGGCTTTGAAGGTCGTCTTCCACACATTGGAGGGTTCAATTGGTACCTGGTGATACCCAGACTTCAAGTCGATCTTTCTCAAATATTTCACCCCTTTGGGTTGGTCCAAAAGGTCATCAATCCGTGGGATCGGGTACCTATTCCAGACAGTGATCTTGTTCAACGCCCGATAGTTAATACAGAGTCTCCACGTCCCATCCTTATTCTCTACCAACACGTTCAGGCTCCCACAGGGCGATGAACTTGGTTGAAAGAAATGAAGTGTTATTTCCACTGCATCTTTGTATTTATGGTTATATGTTTATTTTGTTGCATTCCTGCATAAATCTGGATCAGTGATATCAAAGAACTGAAATTTGCTTACAGATAGAATGGAAATAAACTAGCTAGGGCACTGGTAGCTATCTCTGAGAAGAGATGTGGCGGCTATAGGCCTCTAAACTGAGTTACGATGAGGCTCAAGGGCCTATTTATTATTTAGAAACAATGGAAAAACCTAAACATCCAAAACCCTAACCCTAGGAGATGAAGCGCCAAAACTATGGGTCATGTTTGGGTAAATTGGTGTTTCAACCTCCCGGGGACGTAACTAAGGCATACGAACTCCGTTTGACGCGACCCATACCTTGTTAGAAAGATCTATCCAAGGACTACAAATTTTGAGTGAGCAACATCCGTCCATGGACCTATGTTACTCCCAATTTTCCCAAAAAAATTCATTTAGAGCCTCAAAATGACTCCGGAAGTTCAGGACCCGAAAAACTGCTAAAAATAGTAAGTTGTGTCGAAACTAAAAAACTGAAAGAGACAATGGTGGGGCCTCAAGTAAAATAGGAAGGTGACCACCAATATCCACTTGGATCACCAAATCAAGCCATGCCTATGGCATTCGAAAGAAGATTCAGAGTGCTACTACAGGGCTGAATTTTGGATATTGAAGATTTGAAATCATATCGATAATTCAATTTCAATATCAAGCTCCTCAAAAGCAAGACAAAGGTGTATATTTTTTTTCTAAATTGCATAAGTCTTGTTTGAAGATTCAATTTTAATTGATTCCAAGGGAATATTGTAGAATAGATATCAGTATTCGGTTCTAAAATGCCCCCTAAAAATAATTCAACACCCATTAAGCCTTCAGAAAGCTCTACTAGGGACCATGAAGATGAAGAAATGCAACATGACATATCAAAATTACAAGAGCAAGTGCACCAAATTTCACCCTCGCAAAGAGCGGCAAAAAATGAAATGGATGTTTTGAAGAAAAGCATGGAAGCTACAATGGATGGTTTGAAGAATAATATGGAAGAAAAAATGGAAGGTTTGAAGGAATACATGGAAGGTTTGAAGGAATGTTTGTCAAAGTTGATACAAGAAATGATTCCTAATGGCGAAAAGATAGCAGAGGAAACTCATGATGAGAACAAAATGAATGTTAATCGTGATTTCGTAAACTTTAATGTTGGATTGAAGAACCACCATATTCCAAATATGGATATGAGGAAGTTTGATGGAAATTATCCCGTAACATGGATGCTATAGATGGAGCAATATTTTGATCTCAATAATGTGAAAAACACATAAAAGGTACGCATTGTAATTTTACATTTAGAACAAAATACATTTGTATGGTATTGATGGCTTTGCTCCCATAATAAAATTGTCACTTGGTCAATTTTTATGGAGGAAATGATAGCATATTATGAGGATACAAAGAACAACACCTTCTTTAGCCAATTGATAAATATCAAACAAAAGGGTTCAGTGGTGGAGCACATTGAGGACTTCCAAAAATCGAATATAAGGGTAACTGATATTCCAGGGGAACACAAGGTTGATGTCTTCATAGGGACTTTAAAGGATAACATCCAACATGAAGTTCATGTTTGGGAACCTGATTCATTGGAGAAGGCATTCAGGTTGGCAAGAAAAATTGAATGTAAAATTATGGCGACAAGGAAGCCTACCAATCACATCTATAAATATGGAAGTGTTGCTACTCCTAGACTTCCACAACCTAAAAGGTTGACACCACAACAATTGGAAGAAAAAAGAATTAAAGGACTTTGCTACAGTTGTGATAGCAAATTCACTAAAGGTCATAAGTGTGCTAAGAAGGAATTATTTTACATAGATTGTGAAGAGGAGGAAGAAAATGAACAAGTAACTTCAAAAGAAGAGGATATACACTAAGAACCAACCATAGAAGAAGAATAAATGCGTCCCACCATATCGTGTAATGCATTGGCAGGAATTACCACTCCTCAAACTCTCAAGATAGAAGGACATATCAAGAAGAAAAAGGTAATAGTGTTGATTGATTCGGGTAGTACCCATAACTTTGTTCATTGTAAGGTAGCCAAGGAATTGAATTGTTTCCTATACCCAACACCAGAATGTCAAGTGATGGTTGCAAATGGAGGAACTAAAAATTTCTCTGGAAAATGCCATAATATCAAGCTAGCCATGGGGGAATATGTATTGAATAGTCCAATGCTTTCCATCCCAATGAGAGGTTTTGATGTTGTATTAGGAGTACAATGGTTACAATATTTGGGGACGGTAGCTTTTAATTTTCAAGAACTTTTCTTGAAATTTTTTTCAGAAGGAAAGGAAATCAAATTACGGGGTATCGCAGGGAAGCTAGGAAAGATAATAAGCTCTAATGTCATGACAAAGCTTTTGAAGAAAGAACAATGAGGCGTAATTGCACAATTATGCTCACTAGAAGTTCCAACATCAAAATCATCTATTTCTCCAGATCTCCAAAGATTCTTGAAAAATAATTCCAAGGTGTTTGAAACTCCCAAAGGACTCCCACCTATTCGTGATCATGATCATGCTATTCATTTTATTCTAGGAAGTGTTCCTCCAAACATCAGGCCTTATAGATATCCTTATGTCCGAAAGAGCGAAATTGAACGTATGATTGCAAAAATGTTAGAGGCTGGTATAATTCAACCTAGTCAAAGTTCTTTCTCTGCTCCAGTAGTATTGGTGCACAAGAAGGATGGATCATGGCGCATGTGTCCGGATTATAGGGAGCTCAATAATATCACTATTAAAGATAAAGTTCCCATTCTTGTGATTGATGAATTATTGGATGAATTACATGGAGCAATTTATTTTACCAAGTTGGACCTTCGTTCAGGATATCATCAAATTAGAATGAAGACTGAAGATATTCTGAAAACAACATTTCGAACTCATGAGGGTCATTATGATTTGGTCATGCCTTTTGGCCTTACCAATGCACCTTCTACATTTCAAGGGTTGATGAATTATATTTTCAAACCCTTCCTTAGAAAATTTGTGCTAGTATTTTTTGATGATATACTAATCTACAATAGGCCTTGGAAGGATCATGTTCAACATGTTGATAGGGTGCTTAAACTATTGGAGGAGAAACAATTATATGAAAAAACATCCAAATGTTTCTTTGGATTACAAGAGGTGGAATATCTGGGTCATATTGTATCTCACAAGGGTGTTGAGGTAGACACTAACAAAATTAAAGCCATTAAGGAATGGAAATTCCCCACAACCATAAATCAGTTGGACGGATTTCTCGGGTTAGCAGGGTATTATCGTGAGTTTGTTAAGAATTATGGGAGAATATCAGCACCTCTAACAACATTATTGAAGAAAAATACATTTTCATGGACTCCTGAAGCAACTAAGGCCTTTGAACATCTTAAAGAGGCAATGTGCCTAGCACTAGTCTTAGCTACGATAGATTTCACAAAAACATTTATTGTGGAATGTGATGCCTTGGGAAATGGAATTGGTGTTGTTTTAATGCAAGGAGGAAGACCCATTTCTTTTGAAAGTCATCCAATCAAAGGAAAGTATTTACAAAAGTATATTTATGAGAAGGAAATGTTGGAAATACTACATGCACTAAAGAAATGGCGACCTTACCTAATGGGAAGACACTTCAAGGTAAAAAATGATCATGATTGTCTTAAACACTTTTTGGAACAAAGACTATCTTTAGAGGTGCAGCAAAAATGGGTCACAAAGATGTTGGGTTATGACTTTGAAATCATCTACAAAAAGAGGAAGCTAAATGTTGTTGCAAATGCACTATCAAGAAAGGATGAAGAGGTGGAAGCATTTCTTTGTGCCATTTCTATTATCCAACCAGATTGGATAACCGAAGCAATGGACGAATGAAAGAAGGACGAAGAAGTGTGGACACTCATTCAAAAGTTGCAGCAAGATCCTAGTACATCTGATACATTTAGTTGGAAAAATGATTCCTTATGGTACAAAGATCGCTTATATATTTGCAATAATTCCCAACTAAAACAAAAGATTATTTTGGAATTGCACGCTTCTCCTTTAGGAGGACACTCGAGATTTTTAAAAACTTACCACAGGGTGAAGAAAGAATTTTTTTTGGATGGCATTAAATCTGATATTCAAAAGTTTGTGGCGGAATGTTTAGTTTGCCAACAAAATAAAGTTGAGACAATTAAGACCCCAGGTCTTATACAACCTTTATCCATTACAATTCAACGTTGGGAGGAGATTTCAATGGATTTTATCATAGGTTTACCTAAGTCCGAAGGAAAGAGTGTCATCATGGTGGTAGTTGATAGACTTGCCAAGTATGCACAATTTTGTGCATTATCTCATCCATTTAAAGCAAGTACAGTTGCTACTGCATTTATGGAAACAATTCAAAAGCTACATGGAAACCCAAAGATTATTTTAAGTGATAGAGATCCCATTTTTACAAGAAATTTTTGGACATAAATATTTTCTTGCTTGGGTACTCAACTAGCTCATAGCTCATATTATCATCCTCAATCTGATGGTCAAATTGAGATAGTGAATAAATGTTTGGAATGATATCTTCGTTGTTTTGTATCTGATAAGCAAGCACAATGGGTCAAGTGGTTATCTCTCGCTGAATGGTGGTATAGCACTTCCTTCCATATTGCAGCAAAAATGACCCCATTTATGGAACTTTATGGATATCATCCACTGTCCATCACATCTTCTTTAAGGGAAAATTCTAGGGTTCAAGCAGTGGAAGATCACATTGAGCATCAACAAGAAGTTCTCCAACCCTTAAAGAATAGCCTAAATTTGGCACAAAATCGAATGAAATAATAGGCAAATCAACATCGCAGTGAGGAAAGTTTTGATTTACGAGACTTGATATTTTTACGGCTACAATCATACAAAAAAATGTCCCTCAAGCAAGCTAAGAATGATAATAAATTATCGTCAAAGTACTATGGTCCTTACAAGGTGTTGCAAAATATTGGTACTATGGCATACAAATTGGAGCTTCCTACTTCTTCGCGAGTGCATCCAGTTTTCCATATTTCATGCTTAAAGAAGGTTATAGGGGACAAACTTCTAGTTCAAACAATATTTCCAGAACTTGACGAGGAAGGAAAAACCATATTGGAACCTAAAGCAGTCACGGAAACAAGAAATTGACAGCTACGAAATCGATCAATTTCAGAGTATCTCATCAAACGGAAGAACTTACCCACTGAAAATGCTACATGGGAGGATGAAAATTTTATACAGAAGCACCCGGAGCTACTCAAGCATTGAGGACAACACTTTTTTGAAGGAGAGGAGCATGTTAGCTCCCTATATTACTAGTATAGTCCCTTATTGTTGTTAGTGTAACCCCCTTATTATTATTGTTGTACCCCTATAACCCCCATACAGTTATTATTGTGCCCTTACATTATTATTGTTAGGTCGGCTAGGATTACATTATGGCCCCATGGACTCTTTTATATAGAAAGGAGATTTTGTCATTTGTTTCATCCAAGAATTTTTCATTTATGTAATGTATTGGAGGTTTCCCCTCGAAGTGGCTTATTTCTAAGGTGTTTATCTCTATTTTCTTCTATTTTTAGAGTTGGTTTCATAACAAGAGGTCACCCATCCCAGAACTCTTCTGGCTCAAGTGCGCTTAACTGTGGAGTTTTCCCCACAATCAAGTGCACTTAGCTTGCTACCCCATTTGCAAAACCTTATCAAGTATTGTGCCTCATGAACCATTCAAGTAGAGCTCCCTTTACTCTTTGTATTTAAGTACGAGGGGTTTCCGCAGTGCATTATATTAGAAATCATTTTTAGGATTCAATTGCATTAAGTAAGTCATTCATCTATTACCATTTCCATGAGAGGTAGTCGTAACTGACTAATTTCTCATGATTTTTGAATAGTCCACTTAGCACTCATTGCATCGGGTGATGCTCATAGGGGTGAAGAAATGGAATTGAAACTAGTAAAATGAATCACATAGCGTCAATCATCACTTCCGGGGGCTTGCACTGCTATCTATTACCGTTTCCATGAGAGGTAGTTGTAACTGACTAATTTCTCATGATTTTTGAATAGTCCACTTAGCACTCATTACATCGGGTGATGCTCATAGGGGTGAAGAAATGGGATTGAAACTAGTGAAATGAATCACATAGCGTCAATCATCACTTCCAGGGCTTGCACTGCTATCTATTACCGTTTCCATGAGAGGTAGTCGTAACTGACTAATTTCTCATGATTTTTGAATAGTCCACTTAGCACTCATTGCATCGGGTGACGCGCATAGGGGTGAAGAAATGGGATTGAAACTAGTGAAATTAATCACAGCATCAATCATCACTTTCGGGGCTTGCATCCGGTAACCAGGACTTCCCGGGAGGTCACCCATCCCAGAACTCCTCTAGCTCAAGTGCGCTTAACTATGGATTTTTCCCCACAATCAAGTCCACTTACCTTGCTACCCCATTTGCAAAATCTTAGCAAGTATTGTGCCTCATGAACCATTCAAGTAGAGCTCCATTTACTCTTTTTATTCAAGTATGAGGGGTTTCCATAGTGCATTATATTAGAAATCATGTTTGGCAATCAATTGCTTTAAGCAATTTATTCATCTATGACCATTTCCATGATAGGTAGTTGTAACTGACTAATTTTTCATGATTTTTGAATAGTCCACTTAGCACTCATTACATCGGGTGATGCTCATAGGGGTGAAGAAATGGGATTGAAACTAGTGAAATGAATCACATAGCGTCAATCATCACTTCTGAGGCTTGCACCCGGTAACCAGGACTTCTCAGGAGGTCACCCATCCCAAAATTCCTCTGGCTCAAGCACAATTAATTGTGGAGTTTTCCCCACAATCAAATCTACTTAGCTTGCTACCCCATTTGCAAAACCTTAGCAAGTATTGTGCCTCATGAACCATTCAAGTAGAGCTTCTTTTACTCTTTGTATTTAAGCATGAGGGGTTTCTGCAGTGCATTATATTAGAAATCATTTTTTGGATTCAAACTAGTGAAATTAATTATAATATAATGCGATGCAGAAACCCCTTATACTTAAATATAATTTTATTAAGTAAATGAAGTGCACTCTCTAACTATATTCATGTACCAGGGACAAGTGCTTAGTGTAGAAGCTGCATGAATGGCCCTCATAAGTCCATATGTTTGGGACGAGGAACAACAGTCAGATGTTGTCTATGTTCTCAAGTTCATCTCCAAGAACAAAAAATTTAGAAGCTACTGAATTGGTACGTGTGATATGGGAATGAGTCGATGGTGCGCAACCTGAAGTAATGGGTTCAAAGAAAAAGAGGTTAGAAGTATATTTCAAGTGGTCACAAAGTTAATCAAGTTAATCAAGGCACAAGGGGTTGCGCATAGACACATTGCTTCTTCTCTCCTCAGAGTGGAACATTCAAAATACAAGAGGAGTGTGAGCTCAGGACTACCATATGAGGAGCGTGCTCTTTGTATGATATAGAGTACTAGTCATAGGTTCTATGACTTGGGGGTAGAACTACTCAGAAATCATACAAATATTTGTAAAAAATGTAATGTATGGAACTGTCACATTTTCTAGTTGTGAATTAATCTATGCTAGTAGTTATTCCACTCTATGCATATTACTTCCATTTACTTTGGAAAGGTCTCTTGTTGGATTTCATTTTGGTTATGAATCCCATTTACCATTTGATTTAGGTGATGTCTAACATTGTTTCATACATATAGCTTGTATCATTTCCCGGTGCGGATTCTACATTTGGAACCTGGGATGTGCCATGGCCATCAGGGCTAGTCCAAGATGGGATTTGTGTCTGTGTCGGTTCTATTTTTTTCAAATTTTGAATATTGATCGGTGTGTTGGCCGTTGGGACTATTCGGTGAGATTAATTAATATTTGTTCTTGGTTAGAGGTGGGAAATTCCAGCGAAAGGAAAAATCGTTTCTGGCAATTGATCCTGGGGATATGATAGAGGCGTGAGAAGCACTTCCTCTCCAAATTCACTTGTCAATTTGAGGCCATACATTTATTACTGGACTGATGATGTGGGAAGGTGCTACCTATCATAGTTTGGCCATATGGAAATGGACGATGCCTATTGACGATGAGATCCATAAACATGTTGAGTCAATATCATGATCCTCACCATTTATGTTCACGTTGAACAATTCCACTGGCATTTTAATATCATTTTTTAGCTTTAAAGGATTGGTCGACGTGTACTCCTTCCGGCTGATGTGTTATCGATTGTGATTGATTATCGACACTGAGGCTGTGGCGGATGTCCATCTTGGTGTTTTTTCGATCCACATTCCACCCACCCTGCATCAACCTGACATTCTTGGCTCATCGAAGTTAACACCCACCGTTGGGCTTGACAGGGGTTGGGGGTACTGATCGCCTCGATTGTTGGGGTACATGCAATGGATGGGCAGATGGAACTCTCTCCCAAAACTCTAATATACATCACTATACAGGTAGAGGAGCGGGGTTTGGAATCTTCTTTTGTTGCGACAGGGACACATAATACAGGGAAGTACGGACAAACACATAATAAGAGCGGAGAGTCACACTAAGAAGCAGAAATCCTTTAAGGCGATGGAAGGGACAAAATTTTTAAATCTTGGAACTAAAACATACCGGGACAACGTCGAACGACTGAAACAGAGGGCACTGGTAGGGATGTGGCAATTTACCAAGATGAATGGGGAATGAATCAAGGCATGGATGGCTACGACCTAGACGAAAATATTGAAATACATACCTAAGGTTACTGTTTTTTTAACGGATGGATCTGTTTTCATTTCCTCGGTGAAGTAGATGCTGAACATATTGTGGCTACTCCGTGGGTTCGCGGTAGATATTTCTTGTTTCTTCAAAGATGACAAGATGGGTTTAACCCTTTCAAGGAGATCCCGCACAGAGAAATCATTTGGGTCAAGCTCCCAGACCCGCCACTCAAATTATGGAACAAGCATGTTATGGCTGCCATAGCTAACTCTATTGAAAAATTCTACTTTTGGGACAAAGGCAGTTTTGGTCAATTGGATAAGAGGATGGCATGGTTTTTGGTGGAGGTGGATTTCCATGGAGGTTTATTGGCGGCGTTGGAGCTTATTTGGGGGCCATTTTCATTCAGGTTTGGCAATGACTACTGGGGACCACCGTTTATATGTCTTATGTGCCACGCTACTGGAAATTTACTTGGTTCTTATCTGGTGGGGGCTTGAGGCTATGGACTCATTCCAAATCAAGAAGAATATGGTGCTCAATAAGTTGATGTTCCAATGGAGAACCACTATTTCCAGTGTCCTGTTGAATCATCTCAAGGTTGTGTCCCGACACCAGGTATGTCTCTAGTCACTAGTCTCCAGAACAATAATTTTGTGATAAATGAACCTATTTTAGGGGATCTGGAAACTCATTTGGCTTCTAGTGGGATTTATTTTGACGTCGTCGTTTATGAGGAATTAGGGGTTAATCCTAATTGTAATTCTTCCCCATCGACTACATCTGAGTGTCACTCTCCTCATAGGGAAAACAAACCTTTGGCTAGGGGGAAGAGGGAGGTGGGCATTAAGCCTCTGGGGATTGATGGGCATCCAACGGAAGGGATGGACGCATTCATGGGCAGGGTACAGTCTCCATTGTCACATGATAAGGAATTGATCGACATATCACATTCAGAATTGATTGCTATGAAGCCCCTTACGATTAAGAAATCGTTTATTTATTTATTTTGAAGATGCCATCACTCATTCCCATATCCACCGAAAAGTCAGCACAAAGAAGAAGAAAACCATAAAATATAAAAAAAAAAATCTTCTTGTTCAGACTTCGTTGGGCCTACAGAAGTCATTTTTGGGGAATCAAAGTCACATTTACATATGAATCCTCGTATAAACAGTTATGGGGAATTATTGACTATTGATTGCTCTAGTTCTCGAGCCCTTAGAGGGGATTTTCCCATAGCGCAGGGTCTCACAGGATTCTCATGTCCTTTAGCATTAGGGGTTTGGGAGCCGCCCAAAAAAATCACTCTTTTAAGGATCTCATTCTGTGTGATCGTCTAACGGTGGTACTTTTATAGGAGACTATGGTCTCAAAAGAATCATCATAGGAGTATTTGCTTAAAATGTGTCCAAATTGGTTTGTCTATGCATCTAGTGCGTCGGGTCTGTCTGGTGGTTTGGATTTTCTTTGGAACCTGAGGGAAATTAAGATTGAGTCTTGTCTTTCATGTGCAGTTATTATTTTATCTGGGTACGTGAACGATAATCACTCTCAGATTCGGATTGTAAATTCTTATGCTCCATACAAAGGTTGGATATTATTTTGGGATCAATTTGAGAAATGTGGCTTTTTGGACCTTAAATTATTGATTGTGGCAAGGGATATGAACTTCATTCTCGGGTCTGATGAAGTATGGGGCAAGAAAGCTATGACTGATCCACTTAATTCTTACTTTAGGGGAATCATTGATTCAAATAATTTGTGTGATATGTCCCCGATCCCCATGACACCGACCTGGCGCAATGGTCGTTCTGAGTCAGCGAGCATTTCCAAGCGCCTTGACTATTTTCTGGTGACTACACAATTGGCGGGGTGCATGTATGGGATTCATTTATTGGTTCTACCCATTTACATATACGATCACCATCCCATCTTACTGTCACGGGACGGATGTATGGGATTCATTTATTGGTTCTACCCATTTACATATACGATCACCATCCTATCTTACTGTCACAGGAAGGGATGATATATCATATGGCCTATCCATTTAAATTCAATCATGCATGGCTGAAGGACAAATCCTTTGAGTAATTGGTTCAAAGATGTTGGACCAATTATAGGAACATTTCGGATTAGGGGGCTTTGGTTGGTCTGAGCCATAAATTGAGGTCATTAAAGCTAGTTGTGCATGTATGGGTAGGTGATAAAAAGAGGGCGCACAAAAAGTAACTAAAGGATATTGAAGAAATACAGATCAAGTTTTTAGACCTGAAAGACTCTGGATATTTCTCTAAGTCATATAAGAGGCAAATCCTGGAATCAGATACCTGGAAAAGATAGATTATTCATATGAGAGAACAGGAATGGCGGTCAAAGAGCAGGATCACATGCGTGGTAGCCAATGATAAAAACACCTAGTTCTCTCATAGGTACACCACAAGTAGAAGGAAAAAAAATGCCATTTGGGGTCTAAGGGACGAGGACGATAAATATATCTCTGCCTAACTAGAATTAGAACAAATTGCAATCAACTATTTTAGGAACCAATTTCAAGAGAGGAATCATACTTTCTCGGCTCAGAGGGTCTTCTTAAACAAAATGTCGAATATGTTCTCATATGTTGATAACCTATCATTGGGGAGACCAATTACGATGGAGGAAGTTGAAGGGGTTCTGAATTCCAGTGCCAAGGAAAAAAGCCCTGAACCTGATGGATGGGGCAATAAACTCTTTATTCACTTTAAGGATCTGATGGGGCATGACATTTTGGCAGTTGCAGAGGAATCTAGGACTAAGGGATTCATTCAGGGGGAAATAAATGCCACATTTATCGCTCTCATACCAAAAAAGGAGCAACCTTCATCTTTTGTGAAATTAAATCCCATTTCCCTTTGTAATGATATTTATAAATTGATATCTAAAATCATTGCAAACAAAATGAACTCTTCCTTATCTAAACACTCCTTTCCGGAGCAGTTTGGATTTATGGACCATCGAATGATCCAGGACACAGTTGCAATCACTCAAGAATTCCTTCATTCCAACAAGACCCAAAAAATAAAATCTAGTTTTATGAAGAACAATCTTAGTAAGGCATATGATTGCATAGATTGGGAATTCTTGTGATTGGCACTATAAAAGATTGGAATCAAACACCCACATATACAATGGATTATGGCATGTGTAGTGACTGCAAACTTTACTATCATCATCAATGGGCTACCTACCGCTTTATTCAACTCTTCAAGGGGGCTGCGATAGGGATGTGCCTTGTCACCATTACTATTCATAATTGTTATGGACGGATTGAGTTGGAAATTCTCGAAAGAAAGGAATAGGGGTTTGATTAAAGGGATTAATGTATTGGAGGACATATATGTTACACATTCGATGTTTATGGATGATATGTTATTGGGTGGAGAGAATAACATTGTAGAATGGAATCATATTTATGAGATACTATCCACATTTGGTGCAGATATAGGTTTATACATGAACAAAGGTAAATCAACCCTTATTATAGATTCTCAGGATGCAATGATTAGTATGGAAATTTGCCACATGTTTGAAATTGAAAAGATACAGTTATATGATGGATTCAATTACCTCGGATATACATTGAAACCAAACAAATATGGAAATAAATATTGTTAGTGGTTGTTAAAAAAATTTGAAAAGAAAACATGCTTTTGCAAAAATAAGTGGCTTTTCCTGGGGGTTAGACTTACCCTTATCAAATTTATTATACAAAATATGTCAATCCACTGGATTCATTTGTATATATTGCCAAAGGAAAATATACACAAAATCAATAAAATATTGGTTATATTTATTTGGGGAGTAAAAGTACGAGAAGGAAATATCACCTAGTTCATTTGTCCTCCATAGCCCAACCTTTTCAAAATGGCAGATGGGGTATATTGGATACAAAACGATTTAATATTTGATTGGTCACAAAATCCATTTGGCGGGAATTATATGACATAGGTATTTAGAAAAATATCATGAAGGGGAAATACCTTTGTCATAATGAATCTACTCAGTGGATTAGAGAAGGGGATAAGGAGTATAAGGGTGCATCATACATTTGGCGCAATATGATGAAAACTAAACAATGGTTGTTTTCTAGGATGAGATGGGAGATTGGTGATGGTCGTCAGATTCATGAGGGTTTAGATGCTATCAAGGGTATGGACGATCATCATTCACTTTCTGCCCCACTATTATATCGCTTATCCCATATAGATATTACTTATATCCGGTAGGTGGTGGTTGAGCTGGACAAAAATTTGGGTAATCAAATGTGGCATAATGCGGAGACTATGGAGTTGTCAGGGAGATGGGTTGTAGAATGGAAGGATTACATCCATTGTTTAATTTATATTGGAGATTTTCTCTCTGAAATACAGGATAAAATGTGTTGGGTGGGAACACTTAAAAATGGACAATTTTTTTCAAAGAGATATATTCCAGATTCCCTTAATATTCATATGATGAAAGACTCCATTGGTATTAAAAAACATGGTATTGAGACATTCCCATGAAGATGTAATGTTTTAATCTGCTAGTTCTTCACAACATACTGATTAATTGGGATATATTAATCCATAGGGGATTTCATGGACCAAGCATATTCTCCCTATGCTTGGAAGCCATGGAGGACACACATCGCCTATTTTAAATATGTCCATTTGCAACAACTATTTGGGATAAAGTTATGGCACTACTCAACATCAAAGGCAGGTGGCAATAGGGATCGATTAAGGGATGTCTATCCTCCTGGTTCATCTCACATAAGAAACACATAACATTACCCTTCTATATATTATGGGGGATATGGAGATGCGAAAACAAAAATATATTTGAACAACAAGAACCAGATATATGGGAAAAAATAATAAAGAATGTTTCACACTTCAGGGATATTGGACCAATTACTAGCAAAGGCCATAGAAGTATCATCAAGTATATCCACACTTGGAAGGATATTCCTACTGCTTTTTTTGATAGGGCATGTGTGCAAGTAAATGTGGATGAAGGGCATATATTGTAATGGAACCTGACACATTTTACCACTTTTGGGTATTGAGACTTTAAAGATTTACGGGGACTCAAAAAGTGTCATAGAATGGGTACATTGATCTTCTCAGTTAAATCCATTCATTATTACTGCATGGATGAGGCGCATTCATGTTATGGAGCAGACATTTCATCATATCACATACATGCATGTGTACCGTGAACAGAATGGGGTTGTAGACATGTTGTCAAAAAGGGGAATTGCAGCAGAAACATGTATGATTCACTTTTATGCATATCAACAGGGTTCAATAGTAAATGAAGGAAATATAGAGATCTTGTAGCATAAAATATACATAATATGCATTTTTTATATGTTGTAATTAATCTTACCGAGACTATGACAGAGTTACAACAGAAACAATCAGAGGGGTTATACTAATTGATATTCAAGTGGAATCATAGGTAGATTTCTGGGATATGATATGTAAGTAGAATTTTGTAATAAGCCTTAAATGAAGGTACAATGATAGATCTGTGACAAAAATGTTTATTTGAGGAGGAAGAAAATAAAAAACAAGTTATTGTAATCACTTTTATTAATGAAAGATGATGTTTTTTTCAACTGAAAAAATAAATAAATATAGTCAACTAATGATGAAAACTGAGTTGTGGCAGGATCAGTCGAATTTGGTGGCATAATTGATCTCTATTATGTACCACCGCTAGTAAGGTATATTTGTCACGAGAATTCTTTGCAATCTATGTGTACACGCAAAGGCAAGATGGCCTCAATTGAGGGAAATCTTAGTAGTGACACAAAAGGTAGAAGAATTATTTAATTCATAATATTTTCCTTGAAAATTAAAGTATTGCACTGAAGTTTGATCTGAAAACATTTTCGTGGGATCGATTAATTTATTTCTTGTAATATTTTTACAGGTTCTGGTGTTAGTGATCGAGAAACGAGGCAAGCATCAGGAAGAAACCATAGGACTTGTTTCTCAAATGTTTAAGTTTATGGAAGTATCAGATTTTGATCACGCACTCGAAGAATGGATGAGTGAAACAATCACAATGTTAATTTTAGAGATTTTAGGTGATGACAGGAGGAGTTGGTGTCTATTGAAAAATGTTTTTTTTTCAACTTTGGTTCATGGGCACTGAGTGACAGCTACATCCACGGGTAATAATCCAGGCGGATCTACCTGCCAACCCAATTTGTTGGGCCTAACCCCAAGGGCATCGAGGAGATTTAACCTTGTGACCTCCCAATTGGCAAGGTAATTAACAATGATAACTCGACCAACTAAGCTATCCCTTGGGACTTCTATTGAACAATGTTACCATCAAGAAATTCAGCATTGAATTTCTAATCTGAATTCCGCTTCGGTACATAGATGTATTAGCGGAGGCTATGAACATGGATGTAAGAGTAGAATTAAAAAGAAAATTGAGAGAACAGATTAGGCACACCGATGAAAAGGTGAAAAATAAGAAAGTGTGACTAGTAAGAATAAGATGAGAAACCACAACATCAAAATATTTGTAACATGTTTTGGGAGTTTTGGTTAGTTTTGGAAAAGTGTTTATAACCATTTTTTCCTTCACATTACAATTCATAGCAGGTGTTTAAAAGGTGTCAATTCATGGTAGATGAATGGATAGAAAGTGTGGTTTTCTATAGTTTAAAGGTGTTGTGTAGATTTTATAATCTTAAATTTCCAAAAGCCAACAAAACCCCAAAAAAACCAACAAGAGAAAGTGGGCAAAAACAGTGACATTGCCACCTCGACTCTTGTTATTATTAAAAATTGTTAAAACCAAATATTACTAATTTTTGAATGTCAACCAACTGGGTTTATCCATGTATTTCGTCCCACATTATATTTATGCCGATAGGCGTTTTTATTGTTTGCTGACATTGTAGATATTCGTCGTGATTTGGATGAAGTTTATTTTGTCTGGTTTTATTAATCAATTAATTAAATATCAATCAATTTTGTCATGTTTCGATTAATCAATGAAGAGTGAGTTGACCAATGCCTATATTGTTATCTTATGCTTTCGGTGAGCCTCATTCCGGAGATCCTCTGCACATTGTTCCCGTGAACCTCTACACAAAATCTCAACTACATAAGCAACCAATTGCACCTCATTCGGAAGAGCCTTTGCAAGAGTCGTTCCGGTGATCCTGGTTCCAGAGAGCCTATGCGAGAGTCATTTCAGTGAGCCTCGTTCAAGATAGCCTCTGCACGCCATTCCTGTGAGCCTCTGCATGAAATCTCAGTTACATAATCAACCAATTGCACCTCGTTCTAGAGAGCCTCTGCATGAGTGGTTCCAACATAGTTACCAAATTCGGCTGTACTGGCTAAAAAAATTCGAAAATACAGTCGTTAGATTTGGTTCGTCGAATAATACGTTGATTTGCAGTTCGGTAGGGATAATACATGAAGGACAACGCATGTTTCAATGTTATTTTGCAACGTCAATTACTCTTAAAGCTTTTAATGAATTAGTAGTGATATATAAAGTAGCTAAGAGTTACAACATATGCGTTATGGCTTAAAATGTATGTGCTATTTTAAATTTTTATATTAATAATTTGTTTTGGATTAAAATGTATGTGTTATTTTAAATTTATATATTAATAATTTGTGAATAGGTTTGAGAAATATCAAATATTAAATTTAAATAAAAATAAAGTATTATTATGATGGGAAAATTTTATGACTTTTTTAAAAGTGGATTTTTTTATTAAGTATAAAATTATTAGATTTAGAATTTATATTTTATACCATAAAATATGTTAGTAATTAATAATTATCACAAATTAGAATTAGGTTTGGTGTAATTAATTATTAATTAGTAATTTATATTTTTAAAGAATGTTTAAACATATTTAATATATGATTTTATTTTAAACATGATAATGTGGAATTTATATGGTACACTGTTATGTGAAATTTGTATAGAAATTTTGTTTATATTGAAGATTACATGATATAAATCTATGATATAGTTGGTTATATGGACAAAACATTTCTCACAAAATGTTATTTGAAATGTTAACTATAAGCTTTAAGAAGTATACTTTTGAATTTTTTCTGTATTGAATTTTAACCAATCGAATTTAAATTCAAATTCAAATTCGAACTTGGTAACTATGTGTTTCAGTGATTCTCGTTCCAAAGAGCCTCTACACCCTCGTAAGCCTTTGCAAGAAATCTAAACCACATAAGAAACCAATTGCACCTCAATCTGGAGAGCCTCTGCACGTCGTTCCTGTGAGCCTCTACACAAAAGCTTAGCTACATAAGCCTCTGCACCTATATGCCCTTTAGCATTTTTGTAAAGTGGCGGGGATGCAAGTCAATACCAATAAGACCAAAATAATGATTTTCTCTAATAAAAGGAAGCAAAGCCAGCATACGTTCTTCTTTTAAGGCAACATTCTTGAAGAAGTAAATGAATACAAGTACCTCGGGATCGATTTTAACAACAAGCTTAATTGGGAGGATTGCAGAAAGAAAACAATTTTGGGAGGGCAGAAAGCATTACATGCACTTAAAAATAGATGTAGAGAGGCAGAGTTATGGGATTGGAACACGATCAAAGTACTTTTTGGACTCTTAGCTTTTCCAGTGATATTATATGGGTGTGAATTGTGGGCTAGCAACATCCCTGTTTCAAAATGGAAACAAATTGAAAAAACACAAAAACGATTGATCATGAGCAAGTTCAAAATAAAAAATTCGGTTCCCTATGAGATAATGTTGAGTGAAACATGGGCAACTCCCATCGAAGCAATTTCCATGGTGCTTCTTATAAGGTATCTAAAAAGAATTGAGAAAATGGGAGGAGGTAGATGGCCGAAAGTTATCTTCAATGAAGGTATGAGTGAAAGAAAGAAATCATGGATGAGACAAAACAACAAATGGATGAAAAATTAGAATATTTACCTTAATGCATGTCCCACAAATAGCAAGGAGTTAAATAAATTTGTGTTGGAGAAGTTCAGTAAGGGTATAACGAGAAAACAGTTGGGTAGAAAGAAGTATTATGTTCAAGAATTCAACCCCACTTGTGATCTCAAACAAAAATAATACATTGGAGCTAGCATTCCGTGGAAAGCAAATGTTCTTATTTCTCGATTAAGAAATAAATCACATCAACTTCAGTGTGAAACAGGACGGTGGAAGAAACCTAAAAAAGCTTGGGAAGAAATGGTATGTACTTTTTGCACCTATGGGGTAGTGGAATCAAAAAAACATTTCATTTTGGAATGTGACGCTTTCAGAGACATCAGTGACGGTTACCACAATATGTTAGCATTAATTCCGTGGCATTGTCTTTTTAGTGATGGAATTGTTAGAAGGTTGGGTCAACTCATCATCAATTTGAGTAAGAAAAGGATTGAATTACAGAAGGCAAAAGACAAGGAAGCGGGTGGTCCCATAGACTATTTTTAGTCTCGTGGATGTTAAAATATCATTCATTCATTCAAAAGCTTAGATACATAAGCAGCCAATTGTTTAAACAAACTGAGAGGCTTTCAACCATTTTGTTGTTATTATTGGGTTTTTACCTTATTTTTTGGGTTGTTACCTATCTGTAAATCATTCAAATAGATGAAATATCCAATTCAAATCTCTATTTGTGGTTTTAATTTAAGCATTTGATGAGAAAAATTCAACAGTGAATCCATATCAAAATTTTATTTTATTTAATTACAGCTGAGGCCACCTCATTATAGTCCACAAACCTTTTGTTCGCATGAAGGCAAACCTCAATCATCCTTACATGCAAATGAATCCAACAACTTACTTTCAAATGACTCCAGAATGTATTAACAACATACAAGAATTCATCAATGAGTATGGTTCTTCCTGGTGTTGTCGGTTTCAGATTAAGTGCCAATCACAACAATGGAGTTCATAAGTACTCTAACTCCACAATATACTGACTCTACAAAATATTTTAGTGAGTCTTAGACCTACACCTAAACAACAAAAACACAGTCGAGACCTGCAGCTAAATAGTAAACACACTTGAGCACACTTTAACTTAATAAACATTCAACAACTGAAAAATATCAATAATTGTGCTATTTTGAATGGAATGACTGGTTATTTCCAATTAGTAAATCATCTTTGTTCTTGTAGCATGTCTGCATGGAAGCAGTTGAGCCAAGGTTGAGAAAACCTTGTGAGACCTTCATCACAACTACCTTTCTCATTCTCATGTATTTCCCCATTTTTGAACCACGTTCAAGACCCATGGTTGAAACCCATTATTCTAACCCACGAGTAAAATTTGAAGCTAAAAATAGACACACGTACCCTTATTTCTCGCTGGATCTCCTTGCATGAAGAACACAACGTGAAAGAGCAGGAGGTGAAGAGTGTTTATTGTGTTACAGGGCAGCATAGTAAAATTGGAAGCCACAAAAAGACAAACATGTGCCGCCGGATCTCCTTGCATGACGAATGCAATGCAGAATAGTGGGATGAGTGTTTATTAGGATACAATAAAGTCTATTTTCGTGATATACTCTGTATGTATATATCATAACATGGAGCGGAATAGCCCATTATATTTCTTCTGGTGAGAGGAGAAAATTGAGTCTCACCTCGTAACAACAAAGCAAGCAGTAAGGTAAGTTCACTGGTATGAAGTTTTAATCGCTGCTTTTTGTAATGGCATATGGCTTTAAGGTATTTGAGAGGGAGATTTAGAGAAGTCGAGAGGAGTTATTGGAGTGTGAATCTCATCCGTTAAAGATCTGTAGATGATGTTGGTGGAAGATTTATGTTTATTTTTGGGGCTTCTATCCTTGTATGGTTTTCCTTTGTGAAGTGACTGGACATTGGAGACTCCATAAGAAATCATTTTATCCGCATATTCTGCATTTCCAGTGGACAAGGGAATAAGGGTTATGATCCTCAATACTCCTCTTTGTGGGAGAAGTGGATACAATCATTTATAATCTCAAAGCCCTGTAAGAGCATCGAAGTGCAACTTTGTAATCAATGGTGGAAGATATGGGGTTGCCTATGCTACTGTTGTTGTGAGTAACTCGGATTATACATTGATGCTTTGGGGTATACTGAAAACACAAATAGATTGGTTCTCACCATAAAACGTGCTCAAGGATCTTACTTTGGAGATTAAAGCCTCTGGTGCACACACTCTCTTGCCGATTTTCTGCTCACGAGGTCGGATTCTGGTGGAGGAGCTTTTCTGGTTGCAGATAATTCAAATTTACTAACGGGCGGTGGGACACATTTATGGAGGACACCTGAAGGGCGGTGGATACAAATTGGAGTTATTTAAATATTCCTACACTCTGTCTGACACTCTTGAACATGATGATTTTTTATGGATCGACCGATCTCGTTTCTTTCCAAAGGATGGGGTAGGTTTATTGGTTAAAATCCCAGGGTGGCCAATCACATCATGATTAATATGGAGGGTGTTATAAAATAAAAATAACATATATTTTGTCCCTTTTAGTAAGGTATTCACATAGGGGACAGTGTTGCATTTACATTCTCATCCGGCTGCGTCCTATATTGCACTAGCACCGTGGTCTGGAAAAAATGGCAGGTATGGCGACATTTTTGGTGGAATTGGATGATGAAGCCACTAATTATGCAATTCTACATGCTATGGAGGTCGTGGAAGGGAGATGGTCGGCACTCCCTCACAAGGATGGCTTATACTCTGCGGAAAACATTCAAGTAATTACACCTTCGGTGGAGGGAGAGGTAAGCACTGATAAGGTGGGATACAAGACATTGCCTCTCCAGAAACCCAAGAATTCGCAACAGCCACATAAACCTCACAAACCTGCGACGGAAGGTCGCCTACTGAGTTTCAAGCATGACGTGATGTGGGATCATGCGTCAAGCCTCCAAACCTGGGTACTGGTGGGCAGATGGTATTTCGATTGAGACCAGAAGGAAAACATGGAGTAGTGGCTCAACGATGCTTGGGTCAAATTATTGGGCTATCCGCCTAAAGCATGAAAACTGCTCAACGGATGGTACAATTTCCACTTCATGAATCCAGAAGACGTCGAGGAAGTTCTTCTAAGACCTTGGGTACTGGGTTGTTATTTCATGGTGTTACACAAATGGTACATAGGCTTCAACAAAAATACTCCACGCAACCATCTGGCATGGATAAGATTCGTAGACTACCCTTGGAGTACTGGACCATGAATGCTCTTAGTGCTATTGGAAACTGTATAGGCAAATGCATTTTTGTCGACCCCAAATGTCTGGGGCTATATGATAAGAGGGTGGCCTGGGTGCTGGTATAATTATCATTTTCGGGTGGCTTACCTCCACACATAGACTGGGCATGGAAGCACTTGGTGCACAGACAAAGACTGGATTACTGGGACATTCCTTTCCGCTGTCACCTGTGCCACCAACGAGACACTTAATGTGAACATGTCAGAGATGGAATTCTGGGAAGTGTGAAGTAAATCGTGGACGGGGAGAATATCAACCTTCGGGGGATATGCCAAATAAGGATACTTCCACAATGCAGCTGCATGGACATGGTATGTATTCACATGTTGATGATGACTCTCTCATATGTGTATCTACTAAATTATCACGGGGGGGAGGGGGAATGAATGCTTGCATGGGCCTAGGTCGGGGGCTGATAAGAATCCTTTTTCACTCTATGACAAGGGTAGGAGTCCTGCATTGAGATGTCCCAGTCTTGTCCTGATAGGCCCGACAGTGGGTGGGTGTCGGAACCCATTTTTACTGCCTGATATATCTTCATTTGAAAGTCTGGAGTCTGGGGGGGTTGGATACGCGACGTCTAAACCTTCTCCTCACCCCTACTATGTGGGTGATAATGGCCATTATCCGGATCACATTCCAGGGTCATCCCATGATCTCGTTCAACCCATGTCCCCTCACAATTCGATTGGAAGCGACTTGGGATTTATGCTCCTCAACCAGGATGCTGAATTGGATCCTCTTACGGTCTACTCTGAAAGATCGAAGTCACCCACTATTGTTATTTGTAGGTATAATCTCTTATTTTTGAAAATGGAAAACAAATGAATAACATCTCGGAAATCCAACCGAAACGTGAGACACCATGTCTTATGGTGAGAGGAGAAAACTGGGTATCAACTCATAATAGCAAAAGAAGCGGTAAGGTAAGTTCACTAGTATGAAGTTTTAATAACTAATTTTTGTAATGGAATATGGATTTAAGGTATTTGAGAGGGATATTTAGAGAAGTTGAGAGGAGTTATTGGAGTGTGAATCTCATCTATTAAAGATCTGTAGATGATTTTGGTGGAATATTTATGTTTATTTTTGGGGTTGTTATCCTTGTATGGTTTTCCTTTATGAATTGACTAGACATGGGAGACTGCATAAGAAATCATTTTACCCACATATTCTACATTTCTCATGGAAAGGAGAATAAGGAATTTGATCCTCAATACTCCTTGTTATGGGAGAAGTGGATACAATCATTTATAATCTCAAAGCCCTGTAAGAGCATCGAAGTGAAACTTTGTAATCAATGGTGGAAGATATGGAGGTGCCTATGCTGCTATTGTTGTCAGTAACTCGAATTATATATTGATGTTTAGAGGTCTGATACCTTGATACAGTATGTGATACTTGAATCTAGAGAGTATCAATACTGACAATGCAAATATACTGATTGGTTCTCACCATAAATCATGCTCAAGGATCTTACTTTGGAGGTTAAAGCTAGATAAGGGTTTCGAATGTACACTGATCCAACCCGAAGACTGAACTCCCTTTGCCTTTGGTGCACACACTCTCTTGCCGATTTTCTGCTCATGGGGTGGGATTCTAGTGGAGGAACTTTTCTAGCTGTGGATAATTAAAATTTACAAACGGGTGGCGAGACACATTTATGGAAGACACTTGAAGGACGCGATATTGAGACTTTAAGATTTACGGGGACTCAAAAAACGTCATAAAATGGGTACATGGATCTTCTAAATTTAATCCATTCATTATTACTACATGGATGAGGTGCATTCAGATTATGGAGCATATCTTTCATTAGATCACATACATGCATGTGTACCGTGAACGTAATGGGGTTATAGACATGTTGTCAAAAAGGCGAATTGCAGCAAAAGCATGTATGATTCACTTTTATGCATATCAATAAGGTTCAATAGTAAATGAAGGAAATATAGAGATCTTGTAGCATAAAATATACATAATATGAATTTTTTATATAAGTTGTAATGATTTTTACCGAGACTATGACAGAGTTACCACAGCTATACTAATAGCTGATATTCAAGTGGAATCATAGGTAGATTTATGGGATATGATATGTAAGTATAATTTTGTATTAAGCCTTAAATCGAGGAACAATGATAAATCTATGATGAAAAATTTTATTTGAGGAGGAAGAAGAGTCATAAACAAGTTATTGTAATAATTTTTATTAATGAAATATGAAATTTTTTTCAATTGAAAAAAAAATATAGTCAACTAATGATGAATACCGAGCCGGATCAGTCGAATTTGGTAGTGGGACTGATCTCTATTATGTACCACTGCTTGTGTATTGTTGTCACAATAATTATTTGCAATTTGTGTGTAAATGCAAAGGCAAGATGGCCTCAATTGAGGGAAATATTTGTAGCGACACCAAAGGTAGAAGAATTATTTAATTCATAATATTTCCTTTGAAAATTAAATTCTTGCACTGAATTTTGATCTGAAAACATTTTTGTGGGCTCGATTAATTTATTTCTTGTAATATTTTTACAGGTTCTCGTGTTAGTGATCGAGAAATGAGGCAAGCATCAAGAATCAACCATAGGACTTGTTTCTCAAATGTTGAAGTTTATGGAAGTATCAAATTCTGATCACGCACTCGAAGAATGGATGAGTGTAACAATCACAATGTTGATTTCAGAGATTTTAGGTGATGTCAGGAGGAGTTGGCATCTATTGAACATGTTGGAATTTCTGATAATTCCAAAACAATAACTAAGAGAATAATACTCTCCTTTGTAACACAGAGAATAAAATTAAATTCGCTTACTGCTGAACAGAGATGGCATAAAATAGATTTCTATTTCATTAATAGAACTAAAACTATTACAAAATGATAGATTTCTTCCTCTCTGTGGGATTCAAAAAATATGATTAAGACTGCTACAGATGCAGTGCTCTCTAGTCTTCTCTGTCTCTCAAAAAACACACTAAACAATGCTCTCTGGTCTTCACTGTGTTTTACTCTGCCTTCGGGCTCACACAGCAATGCAACACAAAAGTTACAATACAATGCTTGTATTACAATAAGCCTACAGGCTTTTTCACTTTTTATATGGTGTGGTGTAAAAAACATAAAACAAAATAAAATGAAAATACACTGCTGAAACATAAACTTTAACCTAAAATTTCTTTGGCGCGATATACGAGTGGAGCCCACATCGCAATCGACGATCGCCGATCGGCGGAATGGTTTGAACAACAAACATGCGATGTTGCGATTAACGATGTTACGATTGCACGATGAGTGATTGTGGTGGGACTACATCGCATTGGCGTATCGCATCACAATGAAACATACAAGCGGAAAACATATTTGGATGTTGCGATTGCGATTGCGACAATCGCATCACAAATATTACAATGACCTGCGGTTTGGGCATATGGCGATATGAGATTTGCGATGTGCGATTGCGATTGTGGTGGGACCACATCGCATTGCACCATCGACATTGGCGGAAAAACACAAGAGGAGGGCGGAATGGTTATGTGATGTTGCGATTTGCGATTGCGACAATCGCATCGCAAACTTTCAATCAGCAATAACATTTCGGATGGCGGAACATACATCTTTCGTTTGCGATTTTCAATTGCGATAATCACATCGCATCAGAACACTTCATATCAACAAGACACTTACTCAAAAACTTGCGATTGCGATCGGAGATGAAGTGGTGGGGACCACTATGATGTGCCCCATTCAAAACTTAAAAGGACTTTGCACGTTTGAACAAAACTTCTTCATGTTTTTGGTTGTTGAGGGCTTAAAAGCCCGAAAGGACTGTCTTTAATAAAACCCTGATGTTGCATGGTTTTGAACCACGAAAGTCTTCTTTCTTCTGCAAACATGGCTATGCCCATACAAACATAAATTATCCTCTGCAATGGTGGCTGCTACCCATAAACATTAAATTCCATCCTTACGGTTTCTCCATTCCTCTTGAATGCACAGTGCTATGCACTCAACCTTCTTCTTCTGCCCCTATTGTACTCTGTTTCTAACTCCACAAGGTACGCAGGTGACTTTAATATTTCAACACTCCCCCTTAAAGTCAGCTGTTGGGTTATCAGTCATACCCAAGCATTTTCTTAAGTATTCAAAACTCTTTTGCCCCAATGGCTTTGTTAGAATATTTGCAAACTGTTCCTCTGTTCTACAATGCTGTAAAACAATTTCTCCATTGTTCACCAATTCTCTGATATAGTGAAACTTAGCATCGATGTGTTTCGTTCTTTTATGAAACACATAATTATTTGATAATGCAATGGATGAGCTATTGTCACAATATATCATTGTGCCCTTTACCTATAGATAATGCTACAATAGGTTGTTTCTTAGAAGCCCATGAAATGGCTCCTGAACCCATATGAAAAACATAACCAAATGTGCTTTTCTGATCATCTACACTTCCAGCCCAATCACTGTCAGTGTAACCAATTAACTCTGAATTTTCTGAAGTAGTATATAAAATCCCATACCTTTTAGTTCCTTTAACATACCTCAGAATTCTCTTCGCTGCTTGCCAATGTGCTTCTTTTGGCCTCTCCATAAATCTGGAAATCAAAATAACAGCATGCATTATATCTGGCCTAGTTGCAGTCAAATACATGAGGCTGCCAACTATGTTTTTGTACAAACTTGGATCAAAATCCTTGCTGTTGTCATCTTTACTCAACTTCAATCCCATTACTGTGGGAATAATTGCTGCCTTGCACTCCTGCATATTAAATCTTTCTAAAACTTAATTAACATATTTTTCTTGTGAGACAAAAATCCCATTTTCATTATGTTCTACTTCTATTCCTAAGAAGTATCTCAACAATCCCATATCATTAATTTCAAATTCATCTTTCATGATTGTTTTAAAATTTTCAATGAGGTAATTATCATTACCTGTGAATATCACATCATCAACATATAACACAACAATGAGCATCTTACCATCTTTTTCTTTGATGCATAATGTGGGTTCTCCTTCACATTTCTCAAACCCATTTTCCAGTAGATAGGAATCTATCTTACTGTACCATGCTCTTACTGCTTGCTTCAACCCATAAAGAGCTTTCTTCAATCTGCACACTTTCTATTCTTGGCCCTTTTTCTCATAGCCGAGAGGTTGTTCCACATAAACCTATTCCATTAAAACTCCATTTAAAAATGTTGATTTTACATCCATTTGGTAAACCTTCCATTTGTTTTGTGCTGCTATGGACAACACTACTTTTACTGTTTCCATTCTTGCAACTGGTGCATAAGTTTCTTCATAGTCTCTTCCATGCTGCTGCTTATATCCCTTGACAACAAGTCTGACCTTGTGCCTTTCTATCTTACTTTCAGCATTGCTTTTGGTCTTGTATACCCATTTTACTCCAATAACTTCTTTACCTTCTGGGAGATCAACCAACTCCCATGTTTTATTTTTCTCTATGGCATTAATTTCATCATCCATAGCTCCTATCCATTTTCTATCTTTTATGGCATCTTCAAAATGAATAGGATCATCAACATGACAATAAAAAGCAAATAAGGAGTTCATACCTTCATTTTCTGATTCCTGCTCATAAATTTCATTAATATTTCTGAATCTTGTTCCTCTTTCATTTGGTGTACTTGTGCTTGAAGAAGCACTCAAATCTGCTCCATGTGGTGTGCTTGGAGAAGCACTCTCATTTCTTCTCAAGGGTGTTCTTACTCCTGCTTGAGGTGTCCCTTGCTGTCCTTATGTTGATGGAGGTTGTGCTACCGATGAGTTGTTATTTTCAGCCACATCTTCTTCATCTTCATTATGAGATAAAAAGCTTTTGACATTGACTGTTTTCTCAATGCTTCCATCCCATGCTTCATCTTCAATAAATTGCACATCTCTGCTTATCACAAATTTCTTTGTGGATAGGTTATACAATCTATATCCTTTGGATTCTTCACAATATCCAAGGAAGATGCACTTCTCCCCCTTACTATCCAACTTCTTCCTCAACTGATCTGGAATGTGTGCATAAGCCACACATCCAAAGACTCTCATGTGGGTGACTCCATGTTTTCTGCCACTCCACGCTTCTTCTGGAACTCTGTTCATTACAAATTTTGTTTGGCATATATTTAAGATGTATGCTGCATAATTTGCAACTTCTGCCCAATACTCATTTGGCAAGTGTTTTGCCTTCAGCATACTTCTCACCATTTCCATGATGGTTCGATTCTTTCTTTCAGAAAATCCATTTTGCTGCAGTGTGTACCTTGTACTAAACTATTTGTGTGTGCCATTTTCTCTACAAAAACGCAGAAATTCTCTTGAGATGTACTCACGTCCTCTGTCAGTTCTAAGAACTTTGATATGCTGCCCACTCAGTTTCTCTACAAGAGCTTTAAAGTGGCAAAATTTTTCAAAGACTTCACTTTTATATTTCAAGAAATAAACCCACACATTCCTTGTGAAATCATCAATGAAGGTCAACATGTAATTGCTGCCTGAAACTGATACTGTTTTCATCGGCCCACATAAATCTGAATGGATGATTTCTAAGGGTGCTTTCGCCCTTATGCTCTTTCCTGATGGAAATTTTTCTCTGTGTTGTTTTCCCAAGATACAACCTTCACATAGGATGTTCGGTTTCTCAATCAATGGTAGTCCTCTTACCATTCCTGTTCTGTGCAATAAGTTTAATCCTCCGAAATTGAGATGTCCAAATCTCAAGTGCCATAACCAATTCTCATCTTTCACTTCCTTTTGAAAGACCTCTTGAGTTACAGCTGCTACATTCTTTCCTTTTCCCTTCAAGTCAGTATTGAGCTTGAGTGGAAACATTCTATTGCTGGTCATTTGTATTTCAACAATGATCTTCTTTCTTGGAGGTATATCCATTATTGTGCACACATCATTCTTAAAAAGTACTTTGTAACCTTTGTTTATGAGCTGCCCAACGCTCAAAAGATTACATTTCAAACCAGGAACATAGTACACATCTGGCACAAATTTCTGCTCTCCATTTCTTACACGGATACTAACTCTGCCTTTTCCCTTGACAGATATCTTAGTATCAGTTCCTGTGGTTACTTATGATTTAACTTCTTCATCAAGATTGGCAAACATTGCTATGTTTCCAGTCATGTGATTACTGCAGCATGAATCTAAGAACCATACATCATCTTGTCTATCTTGTGCTACATTACATGTTAACAGCACATTCTTTAGGTTCTTTTCTTCTTTTGCTACATTAGCATTCTGCCTATTATTCATGGCATTTTTCTTTTTCCTACATTCATTGGCATAGTGCCCATATTTCTTGCAATAATGACATTGGACATTGGATTTGTCATACCTTTGTCCATGAGCATGTTGGTGTCCACCTTGTTGGCTGTTGCATTGGCCATGACTTTGATTCTGATTGTTGCTCCTTCCATGTGAATGAGAAGGGCTTTTCCTTCCTCCTTTGTTTTGGCTTCTGCATCTTCCTCTTCCTCTGCCTTGACCTCTTCCTCTTCCAAAAGGCATCTGGGTCTTGAAGGCATGCTGTAGAGATGGGTTTACTAATCTTTCCAATCTCTGTTCATGAGTCATCAACGATGCATGAAGTTCATCCACTGTGAACTTTGAGAGATCCTTTGTCTCTTCTATGGTGGTAACAATAACATCAAACCTTGAGGGTAGGCTCCTCAATAGTTTCTCCACAATCCTTCTTTCTTCAAGTGTTTCTCCATGGGATCTTATCTGTGTGACCATCCCAATCACATGTGTGAAGAATGAGTCTATGTTATCAGATTCTTTCATATAGAGAGTTTCAAAATCTCTCCTCAACAATTGTATTTTTGTTGTCTTCACTTTCTCCATACCTTGATAGGCTATCTTAAGAGTTTCCCATGCATCCTTGGATCTCTTAGCTGCTACTATCCTTGGAAACACATTTTCATGTACTGCTTGATACAAATAGAAGAGGGCTTTAGAATCCTTCTTTCTATTGCTTTTCAATAAATCCTTCTCTGCCTGAGTTAAGGCATTAAAGGCCTGCTCATCCACTGGTTCATCAAAACCATCTTCAACAAATTCTCATAAGTCTTGTGAGGCAAACGAAGATCTCATGGTAATGGCCCAATAATCATAGTTTCTCCCATTAAATTGTGGAAGCTGAGTATTTCCAATACTCATACTAGTGCTTGGTCCAGCCATTGCTTATAAACTAAACTCTAAAATAAACTTGACTGTGTTTTTCAAAAAAATTGTCTTTCCTTCTTTAAAAGACAAACTCTGTCTCCGAGAATTGCTCTTTTAAACAAAAAAATAACTCTGTTTTTTTTTTAGAAATACCCAGACTTTAATCTTCTGCTGAGCCTTCACGTTGCTGGAGAACTGATGCGACAAATCTTCTTCTTCCTTTAGCTTCTTTGAAACCTTCAAAGAGCCTGGATAAGCTCTGATACGATGTTGGAATTTGTGATAATTCCAGAACATTAACTAAGAGAATAATACTCTCCTTTGTAACACAGAGAATAAAATTAAATTTGCTTATTGCTGGACAGAGATGGCATAAAATAGCTTTCTATTTCATTAACAGAACTAAAACTATTACAAAATGATAGATTTCTTCCTCTCTGAGGGATTCAAAAAATATGATTAAGACTGCTACAGACACAATGCTCTTTGTTCTTCTCTGTCTCTCAGAAAACACACTAAATAGTGCTCTCTATTCTTCACTGTGTTTTACTCTACCTTTGGGCTCACACAACAATGCAACACAAAAGTTACAATACAATGTTTGTATTACAATAAGCCTACGAGCTTTTTCACTTTTTATATGGCACGGTGTAAAAAACATAAAACAAAATAAAATGAAAATACACTGCCGGAACATAAACTTTAACCTAAAATTTCTTTGGCGCGATATATGAATGGAGCCCACATCGCAATCGGAAATCAGCGATCGGTGGAATGGTTTGAGCAACAAACATGCGATGTTGCGATTGCGCGATGAGCAATTATGGTGGGAGTACATCGCATCGGCGCATCGCATCGCAATGAAACATATAAGCGGAAAACATATTTGGATGTTGCGATTGAGATTGCGACAATCGCATCGCAAATATTACAATGACCTGCAGTTTGGGCGGATGGCGATATGAGATTTGCGATGTGCGATTACAATTGTGGTGGAACCACATCGCATCGCACCATCGGCATCGGCGGAAAAACATAAGTGGAGGGCGGAATGGTTATGTGATGTTGTGATTTGCGATTGCAACAATCGCATCGCAAACTTTCAATCAGCGATAACATTTCGGATGGCGGAACATACATCGTTCCTTTGCGATAATCGCATCACATCTGAACACTTCATATCAACAAGACACTTACTCAAAAACTTGCGATTGCGATCGGCGATGAAGTGGTGGGGACCACTATGACGTGCCCCATTCAGAGCTTAAAAGGACTTTGCGCATTTGAACAAAACTTCTTCATGTTTTTGGTTGTTGAGGGCTTAAAAGCTCGAAAGGACTATCTTTAATAAAACTCTGCTGTTGCGTGGTTTTGAACCACGAAAGTCTTCTTTCTTCTGCAAACACGGCTACGCCCATACAAACATAAATTTTCCTCTGCAATGGTGGCTGCTACCCATAAACATTAAATTCCATCCTTATGGTTTTCTCCATTCCTCTTGAATGCATAGTGCTGTGCACTCAACCTTCCGTTGCTGCCCCTGTTGCACTATGTTTCTACCTGCACAGGGTATGCAGGTGACTTTAATATTTCAACAGAACAATGTTTTTTTTTTTTTTTTCAACTGTGGTTCGCCGACACCGAGTGGCCACTACATCCACTGGTAATTTTTTTACTTGTGCTTCGGAGACATTGAGTGGTCGGTACATCCACGGGTAATAATCCGGGCGGATATAATTGCCAACCTAATTTGTTGGGCCTAACCCAAGGGCGTTGAGGAGATTTAACCATGTAACCTCCCAATTATAAGGTAATTAACAATAAGAAATTGACCAACAAAGCTATCCTTTCGAGCTTCTATTAAACAATGTTACCATCAATAAATTCAGCTTTGAATTTCTAATCCGAATTCCACTTCGGTACATAAATGTATTAGGAGAGGCTATGAACATGGAAGTGAGTAGAATTAAAAAGAAAATTGACAAAAGGGGTCAGGGACATCGACGAAAAGGTGAAAAAGAAGAAAGTCTGACCAGTAGGAATAAGATGAGAAACCACATCAACCAACTGGGTTTATCCATGTATTTCGTCCCACATCATATTTATGCCGATAGGCGTTTTTATTGTGAGGTTCTTCTTGCTCGTGACACTAGATATTCGTCGTCTCACACTTTAGAGATTTGGATGACGTGTAAAAATTCGGATGAAGTTTATTTTGTCAGGTTTTATTAATAAATTAAATAAAGATCAATAAATTTTGTCCTGTTTCGATTAATCAATGAAGAGTGAGTTGACCGACGCTTTCGGTGAGCCTCTTATGACCGACGCCGTTCTCGTGAATCTCTACACGAAACCAATTGCACCTCGTTCCAGAGAGCCTCTGGTGCAGCTGGATCTCTTGCGTGAAGAATGCAACCCAGAATAGCGGGAGGTGATGAGTGTTTATTAAGATACAAGAAAGTCTATTTTCGTGATATACTCTATATGTATGTAGCATAACTTGGAGCGGAATAGCCCATTATATTTTTTGATATTTCTTAAAATAAACGCAAAGGGGCCAAGGACAATGGTATACAAAATTGAAAATTTCCAATTTTCTGTATAAACTCTTCGAGATTTTTTCAATTCAAATAACAAATCTGAAAGACAAATGGTATACCGATTCAAATAACATATTCTTAGGGGCCAAGGACATTAGTATACAAAATGCGCAATTTTCTGTTATATACTCTTCGAGATCAATCTATACAAAAAATAACGTTATTTGTAGGTATAATTCGTGTGACATACATATACAAATAACCGTTTTAGTTTTTATTAAACGATTTTCCTTTGGATGAGCTAAGTGTTTATGTTCTTTAGATTAAAAAAACAAGTTAATAATCTTACATTTGTTTGGCAGGAATAAAAGTCTTATGACAATCATCTTAAAATATTGTTTTGGTAAGAATGAAAGTCGTCTTCTTCTTTTTTTTTTTTTTTACAATTATCCAATTACATTAAGTAGTGTGGTTTTTATTTTATTGAATGCTGTTGGTAATTTATTTTGCATTACTCAGACTTTAAAACAACAGAAGAAGATAAAAATATATTTTTCTATAATATATATTTAAAATAAGAAATTATTTAGCTTTTAAAAATAATTTTTTTTTTCACAACTCATATTTATTTAGAGGGTAGACTTTCAATATTGATGGAAGCTACTCACAAATGTATGCTTATAAGTATGTTCAAAGAAAGCTCACCAAAAAGTCTATCTCTTAGAGAACTATAAATAATTTTAGATTATACTTTAGAACGAAAAACTTAGTTTCAACTTTATCGACATTTCCAATACACTTAATAGTTTTTTCTAGTAATCTCTAAGAACATGAAGTTAGAATAATTTGCACTGAGCATTAGGATATGTTTATTGTGAGCGATCATTTTTAAGATGAGGAATTCATATTGGGAAACAATAAATAAACATAATATTTCAATATGTCATGAGAGCAAAGGCCATACCCTCAAATGATAATATATCTTGAAAGATGTTAGGTCATTTCTTAAAGTTAATGTGTTCATTTAGCATGATATATATATATATATATATATATATATATATATATATATATATATATATATATATATATATATATATATATATATATATATATATATAAACTTTAAAACAAGGCTCAATATTATTCCAATAAAGCTCATTATGTCATTTGTAAAAATTGAATCTAGATAGCAAGGATAATAATTATTTTTCCCAACCGTACAAAATAAATTCATTTGACAACCCATTATACTTATTTTAATATTACATTTTAATTTTTTTTAAACTTATTGCTCTTTTAAAAAATCATATTGTTAATTAAATTCTTCATTCAAATGTTATTTTAAGATTTATGTGAACAAACAATATAATAAAAATAAACCATATAAATGTTAAGTAAAATCTTAGATATGATCTAATTAATAGCATAATTTATTAATTTTTATTCAAAATGAACTATTTTAGTATTTACATTAGGTGTAGTTTAACTATTTTAACTTATGATTTTTTGGTTGGAATTTTATGATAATTTTTTTTATGATATTGTGAATTTTCGTTGCTTAAAATGCAATTTTGAAAGAAAATGGATTCAAGGTTTTGAAAAACAGTAGGGCACTCACATTACGTAGGTTACAAAATTTGAACTTACCATTCTCAAAATTTCCAATGAAATTTTGGATGAATAGACAAACTAAGCTTTAACATTATTAATGTAATGTGAAAAAGTTAGATGGATACAAATAAATTTTCAAAAATAAGTGCACCAATGAACTCCTATACCACTTGCAATAAAGCATATATATTTCTTCAATGTTAACATAAAAATGGCTCTTAAAAAGTTATGAAATGTGTCATGGAAAAAGAAACAACTTACCATATTATCATTTTGTAATGAATAATCATAAACATTAAACAATAAATATATTATTAGTTCCTCTTAGTTAGGGACTATAGTTTTTGGTACAAAGTGAATGCTTCATGAATTTGTATATAGCCTGCATAGTCAGCCACTTGGAACAATGGACCTTTGAAGAAATACCAGGCCTTCGAGCCTGTTTGACCAGCCGACCTCCGAGCCCATTCGACAAGTCGATCCCTCGACCTCAAGTGAAGCATCAGAAACCCTTATATTTCAAATGTTATTATATATATATTCGAAAGGTAAAAAAATAAAAAACAATATCCACATGTCATTTGTACCTCTTGGTACAAATGATGGTATAATATCAATTGCAGATATATATATACCACGCTTTGTAGTGCACATGCATTACAACCAAGTTGTCTATGAGCGCAAGTCCCGAGATTCCACTTCACCTTGACGCATTCATTGTTGATAAATATCACACTCCCCTTCATTATTGCGTTGGGAATGGCATACCCATCTCCACATAAAAGTATTCACTAATCTCAACTATTTTTTACACAACCGCAAGAAATATATAGTTAAACCACACCTTTAGGAGAGAAATTACAGTGGAGAGGGAAAATTTGTCAAGCAAGGAGGGTGGGAAAGATGTGAGGAGAGGCCTCGACCTATAAAAGTGATCATGACAAGTGTGCAAGAAAAACACTATCTCTTCTGCAAAAATAAACTCTTGAAAGGCTCACACTTCTTCGTAAATGAATATTTAACTAGCAAACAACAAGAAGAGAGAAGAGAAGAAGCGGGGTAAGTTAGAGTAGCAAGAAATGAAGGGAAAAGAACATGGTTGTACAATGGTAAAGTGATTATTGTAGTGTTTGGGCCTCATGGAAAAACATGGCAGAAATTTGACAATAAAGAAAATACAGGTAATTCTATAATAGGGAGGAAAACAACATGATCAACATGGATGAAAAGGGGTGAAGACTCAAATTTGAGTCTTGTGTGCCAAATCGCGTAGCAACCAAATCCTACCTAGGTCTACCTAAGTCTAGTTTGTTGGAACTGTAGAGGTTACCCTTGGAGGAGGGGACCTGGGATAGGGCCTATTGTAGAAGGTAGAGACATAATTTATCTCACATAAACTCATGAACATGATGGTTGAAAAACTTGTATGTTTGACGATTATTTGAAGTTAGCAGTTTGGAACGAGGAAACAAAAAATGGCAAAGGGTATGAAGGAATACTAGTTGTAAGGAAAGAAAAAGAAGGCCGCCACATTCAATTAGTGAAATAAGATACAAATAAACAATATTTATGGTTCAAAATAATAGAGAATGAGAACGACATAAGAATTGCAGAATGCTATTTTGCGCCTCAAGTATCAAAAACTTACCAAAATAAGGGATTGGACATCAAATATCCGTATGCAGATTTAAAGCAAGATATTGCCGCATATTCTTAGTGGGAGATTTCAATGCTAGAACAAAAAATCAATAAGCTAGTATTATTTGTTGCAAAGAGGATTACAATCCTATCTGGCTTATTGAAGAGGAGAATTCTCGATGGTTGATATGTTCAGAAGATGACAAAGTTAGTAATCATTTTGGAGAGGAGTTTCTTACGTTGTGTGGTGATTTCAACTTAATTATCTACAATGGTCTAGATAGATGGAAAAATTCTGGGAAATTCACTTGCAACACATACAATGGGGCAAGTGTTGTTGACTATGTTATTGGTTCACAAAGATTAATAGAAAGGATAGATGAAGTTAAGATTGGAGAACCTATTTAGGACTTAAATTAGATCATAACCCAATTTATATAAAGTTATCTTGGTTAGAAGAAAGACAGAATAGGAGGAAAACACAATGTTCTCAACAATCAACATTAAGGGGAAAAATTCTTCTAACATAATAAAATTGCACTATCTTCAAAAAATGTTGGAGAAATCAATTCAGAATGAGAAAATGGGTTCGCAAAGCCTCAACAACCATGAGTTAACAAATATAATCCAGGGTGCACTTGAGAAGTGAAAAAGAGCAAAAAATAGGAATTCAGAATCAAATTGTTTTCTTATGAATGTGTGGTTCGATGAGGAATGAAAAATGGCAAGGAGAAACTTGAAAAAGGAAGAAGAGGGGAAGATGACTGTAAATTTATATAAGCATATTTTAAAAAATAAAAAATAAGAGTTCATAGAAACAAGGCGAGAAGAGTCGATATATCTAGAAAAGAATAACCCAAAAAAAAATTGGCAGGAACTTCAACTAAGGAAGAAGCAATTTGAAACTAATATTACAGCAAATCAGTGGCTTGAATATGCAAGAAAACTCTTTGAAAAAGAATTAGAGGTTGAGCCTCCTCCCAGGCTCAACACAACTGCAAATCTTTTCCTAGTACAGGAGGTGGAGGCAGGAATTAAAAATTTGAAAATAGGGAAGGAAAAGGACTTGGTTGAACTTCATGCAGAATATCTAAAGTGGGGAATGAAAATTTTCGCACCACACATAATGCAAATATTAAATAACGTCATTCAATAAGGATTCCCAAGGGATTGGACAACTAGTCTAGCAATACCCCTTTTTAAAAGTGGAGACATTAATAATCCTACCAACTATAGAATCATTATGATCAATCCTTTGTTTGCAAAGTTTTTCAGCGGCATGGTAGAAAATAAAATCAGTCAGTGGGCAGAAGTAAAATAAACGAGGGCAAAAGGGCAACCGGGTCTTAGGCTGAAGCATTCTACAGTAGACCATGGTATCATGCCGAGACACATTGTTGAAAAGGTTTGTGGGGGGGGGGGGGGGGTGGGTGGGGCGCCGTAGAAGAAGTGTTTTGCTACTTTGTTGACTTAAAAAAAGAAGTTGACATGGTCCCTAGAGATAAGTTGTGGCGTAGAATAGAAGAACTTGAAATTCATTTACAATATAGAGTTGTTTTCCATAGGGTTTATGAAGTGGTTAAAGTCAAAATTAGAACTTCAGCAGGAATTTCAGAAAGTTTTAGAAGTGACATCGAAGTCAGGCAAGGTTTCCCTTTATCCCCTACCCTTTTTGGTTTATATATTGACAAATTGGAAGAGTGGCTAAATTTGCAAGGTGGGGGTGGTATCGATTGGGGGAGTTTGTGATAAAGCTTCTTCTATATGCTGATGATCTTGTATTGGTTTCTAAATCGACCCATGGATTGCAGATGCACATATATGCCCTTGAGCTTTTTTATCACTACAAGGAAAAGACCCTCTAGCGGAGGTTATAAAGGAGGTTTTTAGTGTTATAAAATTGGCCAAAATTGTCAAAAAAACATTTGCTACAACATCCATTTATGGTTACAGAGGTTTTGGTGGAGCTTTTAATGGAAATTCAACACAAATAAAAACACTGGGCGGCCGGAGGTTATTATAGCTGTTTTTTTCATCAGTGCGCTACTAAGGTTTCAACGCACCGGTGTGTGTCATCTAGACGACGACCCCGGGGTGGTCGAAGGTTCCTGCACCGGGCTGTTAAGGTATAAAACCGCACCGGGCGCAGTGTTGGTGATACAACACACGGAGTCGTACCAATTGGTCTTGGGATTTGTGCGGTGCCCATAGGTCGTCTCAACACACCGGTACGTAGACTTATAGAAACGCACGGGTGCACCGTATCAGGGAAATGAACTGATATTTATAATTGGTATTGGTATTTGTGTAGTGCCCATACATCGTACAAATGCACCGGTGCGTAGTATCGCACAAACGTACTGAGAATTTTAATTGGTTTTGGTATTTGTGCGGTGCCCATAGGTCATAGAAACGCACTGGTGCGTTGCAGCATACTAACGCACCGATTTTCATTTTGTATTTTTTAGAAACATTAGTCTGTGACAATGAAATTATTGTGATTTTTCTAAATTCATTATTCATCAAAAGTCGGCACATCTTATAATAATATTCATATTAATTAAATTTTTATTAATGCATTTGAATGTGATGTTTGGATTAATTTGTTATATCGTATCATAATTATTGTGATTTTTTAAAATTCATTATTCATCAAAGTCGACACATATATATCTTATAACAATATTCATATGAATTAAATTTTTATTAGTGCATTTTAAAACGACAATGGAGAACGCAATAGAATAATTTAAAAATTATATATATATATATATATATATATATATAAATATATATATATATATATATATATATATATATATATATATATATATATATATATATATATATATAAGACAGACTTTGTCATACAAAATGGGACAGTTATTGGTATCCCTTTGTCTTTCAATTGGGACACTATGTCCATTACATTAAACAAAATGTTTGATTTCACAGACAAATATTTCAAAAAATACAATGCCTTGCTTTGATACCCAAACATAGTGATTATCATTCTTCACTTGAAGTCTTGTCACTGCTAGAGCTACTTACATGACTTGGGTTACTTTCAGGAATGTTTTGTTCACGGTGTTGATTGTTTTCTTCTTCTTCACCTTCCATATACACACATAAAAATAAACTGAAATGAGTGTATATACATTGGTGAGAATAATGAAAATTGCAATATTAAATAATACACATCAATGTAAATTGAAAATAAAATGACATACCATAGAAACAATTGACTCATAAACTATACACATTCTTTCAAAACCATGTACCATGCCATCTTTCAAAATTTCATCTGTTGGTGCAGTTCCATGCTTTGTTTCCTGCAAGTTCTATACCCCATAACAAATCATATATTTAATATAAAATATTTTTTTTGTTCTATTAATTATAGACGGAGCTAAGTAAAACAAGATCGATAGATGCTTACAAATTCCACAATTAATTTTTGATATGCCAACATATACTCACAACCCATATTTAACCCAATTTCAATCAATTTGTCTGATGGTTCTTCTTTGTATGTTAGCACTTGTTTGAAGACGTTCAATGATGATTTTTATAAAACAGCTTAAAAAATACAAAAATGAAATCTAGTTAAGTTGTTATACATAAGTAACAATTACTCACAAACTTAGATATCAACCCTTTTCTTCCTTGTCGTCCTGTTTTATGTGCTGAATGGGTTCCATTTTATTTTCCTTTCTGCAAGAAAATTCTTTAAAATTAATATTTAATGCTAAATTATTTATTTACGGTACCTAATGATCGAAAAATTCAATGATTACATATTACATTTGAAGCACGTTGTTTTTGAGATGACTCCTCCTGCGATGCAATTTTGTCCATTTCTTTGATCATCTCCTTGTACACCTTTTTGGACATTCCTACTGGCATATTTCTGATATCAACTCGTTCATCTTTTGAGATTTTCATAATATTCTTGAAAATGTAACATGACAATAAACTATTTAATTTTTATATTGATATATGAAAAATAAATATAACAAAAGTGGTATTTATAAATAATTCTAGACAAACATTTAAAGGAATATTACTTTTTCATTCCCTTTTTTTGTTGTTGTACATTTTTGCTATTAAAAGTATGGCATGTCTCATTTACCAATTCTCTGGAAACTCTTCCTGTAGTTTAGATAAAATTTGGTTCTTGGAATCATTAGATTGGTTTTTGTATTGTAAGTGGAAAGAACGTTTATACATTCGTTCCACTAGATCCCTCAAACTTTTCTAAATGTTTTTCCCCCCTTTAGTTAACCTCCAACACCACTCCAGATGAGCTAAGGAGCAATTCATTTTCATTTGCATGTTCTATTTTTTCTTTTCTTAAAACAACATTCCTTTTCTGAGTTGTTGGTCCCTGTAGAACATTAAACAGATGTGAATTAATAGACTGTTTGACACATGTTATATGATCATTTTAAGTATAATATTAATGAAACTTAAAAAAAGAAACTCATATTGGATCAATAGAATTTTTTCATTCACCTGATTCATCCTTTTGCAATTTTTCCATCAAGAATTTAAGCTCTTTTGGTCGTATATCATAAATAATCTTATCCAGTTTCGTCATTTTGTGGCTCTGCATGATACACAGTAAACAATACATATTAGTTAAGCTTACACATAGTTCAAAAAAATATTTTTTGTAAAGAATTTACAAAGAACTTTCCTTTTTTACTTTTCTTGACGTGTTATCAGTATTTTTGTTACTTGATCTCTTGTCAGTCATTTCTTTATCAATCTAAAACCTATACCATATCCTTCATTAATATATTTATAAATAAATTGTCAACTTTTCAGGTAAAAAATAAATTTCAAGAAACCGGTGCACCTTTCATGATGTACGCATTGACATCAGTGTGGGATGCATGGGAGTATTATAAACACACCGCACAAACAGTATAATAGAGCGTACGGTGCATGGGGGTATTATAAATGCACCACACAAACATTGTAATAGACCATACGGTGCTATCCTCGTAAAATAGAGCACCAGTGCCCTATTTTAGATATGGCACATTGATTTAAAAAAATTGTTTTTAAATTTTTTATTACATAGTACTTGCGCAGTGCGCTATATAATACAGTGCACTGGTGCGCTCGATTATGCAGGGCGCACCGATAAAAAAAAATCGATTTTTTTCAAAAATTCATGTAAGGGACGACATGGATTGGGATCCGACAATGCAAGTCGTCCCGTGGGTTGGATGTCAATTTAAAATGAAAAGCCCTAATTCTGAAATCACAAAAACAGGGAGAATAAAGGGCAGAAACAAAAAAATGAAGGGTTTAGGGTTAAAATGGATAAAACTCGAGAAAAAAGTAAAAAAACTGCAAAAAAAGTAAAAAAAATAATCAAATTTAACCATGAGATCATTTGAAATTCTATGCTACAGGGTTTGAATCACCAAAGGTTTGGATTCTGATTGTCTAAATACTTCTGTTTGAATGTATTGCGCTGCTCCACAATGCTCTCGTGCTCTCTTGCTCCAAGTATGTCTCTTGCAAATCTCTAGCTGAAAAATTTAGCAAAAATAGTGAAATAATGAAAAGTGTTTAGTATTTAAATAATTATTTTATGAAATTATATTTTCAAAAATATTTTGCTGCCCATTTTTCAATTTGCTGTTTTTTTTTTCACTTAAAGAAAATAGAGTTGTGTTTTTTTTATTTTCATTTATTCGTCACCAGTGTGTCACTTAATAGCACCGCATCGGTGCGTCCATTGGTAACACAGCATCAGTGCGTAGTAACTAAAAGGAACTGGTGCCCAGTAACTAGAACACACTGGTGCAGTTATCTATACATTAGCACTAATTTGCGGTTGAGGCACCGAAATTAATTTTACGTGTGTAAACCAAAATTAGACATGTTGGAAATGTACATTTTTCTGTGAAAATATTTGGGTCATTTCTTTTCAAAACTACACCTCTTCTTCTTTCAGAAAAAGAAACTTGAACCTTTCCATAACCTGCAACAAGAAAAGGTGCCCCATGATCTGCTTGCTGATCCATGATCTGCCTGATCATTTGTAGGTTCCTCCTCCATCTTGGCATCTAATTTCCTCTTTTCTCCTTTGTGCTTTCTATCTTGATCTTAACAAAATTTATACAATCTCTGTTTTACGAGAAACTGACCTTGAATGTTTTGGGAGCAATGACAACGAGTCCTTCATTCTGCATTTGTTAGCAGGAGAAGACTGATTTTCGACTAGACGATGTAGTTATCACATGTGGAGGTAATGGTTTCCCGTAGAAAATGAGTATAGGGTTGAGTAGAGGAAAGACATTGAAAAATGTGCTATTACATTAGCTTTTCCAATGGGAAACTGATTTGTAGGTGGAAATATGGTAGCTGCAGTTATCTATGCTTTTCTGCCCACAGAAATGGTCACTGGACTTCCATTTATAATACAAGAAGACTTTTTACTTGCTTCATCCAGAGAGAGCATCATTTTCAATAAAAAAAGGAACCAGGGAATCCTTAAGTGTATCCCATTCACATTTTGTTTGGCATTTCATTCTTTGATAAGTGCTAATTCACCTATACTTTAAAAAATTTGGATTTTTGGGTACCTTCCATGTGATATTCCTCGTTATCCACAAGACCACAGCTCAGACAAGTTAGAGAAAGCCAAAGATGTGATTTTATTCGACGTCAGCTTTGCCAGTAAAAGCTTATGTAAGCCAACGTAAGCTCGGAAAATACTCCCAACTACTTTTAAATGCATTCTGGAGAATATTTCCCTTAATGGGACCTACCAGCCCAATCAACAACGTCAATTGATCTTTCTTTGGTGTCCTTAATGGAATGAGAATCCTTCCCTTCATGGTGCCTCTTGGCTGTATTGACTGCCTCAATTAATCTTTGTCTACTGTCCAATCTTTCCTTTTCATCCTTGTAAGAATGAGAATCGTTACCTTCATGTGATCTCTTAGCCCGTTCAAGAGACTCAATTGATCTCTCTCATGTGCGTCTCAGAGTTTTCATAAACCTTTTCTCTTTTTGTACTCTGTCGAGCTCTGTAGGCATCTGCATCCTTGTAAGTGTCTTTGTCCATCTTTCTGTTTGAATCACTCATTTTCTCTGCTATAAAATTCTCAACCGAAATTCAAACTCTCTTCTTTTCAAACCCTCATCTCCTCAGAAAAATTATTGCTCGCGATTCAAACCATATGTTGCTCCAATAATGCACTTTATAGAATAATTTTTCCTTCTTAGAAAAGATATTTCAATGAAAATATGCTTTGCGTGAGGTTTTATTTAACCATGTTCCGGGGCATGGGGTTTTATAGGCACACCGGTACGATTCGTAAGATCACGGTTTGTGTTTTGGCTTGATGTTTTATGATGCACCAGCGTGAAAGAGTTGTGAAGAACTGGTGCGTCTTAGTACTGAGATGCACCAGTGCGGGTTATGATTATAAGTGCATCGGACGAAAAACTAGGAATCTACACTAGAAATGGCATACTGTATAAAGTTCTTTTTTTTTGTATGTAAGATCATATTAAAATAATGATAATTCTAAAGTACATGAATTTATTTGCATTATTTTCTAAACTTTATTATGTTACAAAAATTCATATTATTCAAGATTTATTATTTTACAATTATTTACAAATTTACAAATTTTTAATAAAATCGTTTCACATTAATACAATTAAATTTTTCACATTAATACAATTAAAATTTTACATACAACTACAATTAAAATTAGAATTAGAATTACAATCACAATTTTAGAATTTCACATACAATTACGATTAGAATTATGAGTAGAATTACAATTTTAGAATTTTACATACAATTACAATTACAATCATTTCACAGAAATACAATTAAAATTTTACAAATATTTTACATACAATTAGAATTAGAATTACATTTACAATTACAATTACATTTTTACAAATATTTTACATACAATTACAATTACAATTAAAATTTTATATTAAATATTTTACATACAATTACAGTTAAAATTACAATTACAAATACAATTTTACAATTTTACGTACAATTAAAAATTAAATTTCAATTAAAATCATGACATAATATTTAATAATATCATGGTCATTTAATATTAAATTAATTAATAAACACCACGATCATGATAACCATCGTACAAACACCATATTTGACTAGCAAACACATTCAAATTCGCTAACACCATTGTGATCATGTGATGCAGGAGCATCAAGGCCATTTTTCATTTGTAAATATGTAATAAAGAGGGGTGTGACATTTTTATTATTTTATTAATTAATTTGTTATTTTTAATAAAATAGGAGATAAATTATATAAGTGAGAATTTTGTAAATATTCTTTTATTAATTAAAAGGATATGAGAGAAATAGATTAGGAGCAAAATTAGAGAGTAGGAATTCTATGTATGGGACTTTGTTGAGTCCTCACCTAAAATATAGATTTAGTTGAGGATTAGGTGGAGAGATTTTTGGAGTGAATTAAATGCATTATTTATGTATAAATATGAGTGGTTTTTGTGAGGAAAATACACTTGAATAGTTGAAGAGTTGTGAGTAGTGAGAGGGTTTCTACTTGAGAGCCTTCGGGTGATTGTAAAGGGCCATAGTTCTCGAATATCTGGCCAACACAGAGTTTGTAAGTAATTTTGGTTTTGTTTTAGATTATATATATTGGTTGATTGGGAAATTTCTTGTTAGATTCTGAAACTGAGAGTTGAATTATGCGCATATGAATTGGATGTGTTTATGAATTCAAATACAATTGAATGAATTGAATTTTGTATGGGATTGAAAGTTCAATTTGAATAATCGATGCCAATTTTGTTAAAAAACACAATACAAAATTGATTGAATGTCGAAGGCGCTGAGTTGGGTATGAATATTGTGTGAATAGCTACTTTTAATGCGTTGGGTCTACGGTTCAATGATAAAGATCGATGTGGGAAGAGTGACTTGATGTGATTGAATTTACATCGATTTTGTGTGAGAACACACTACATAGTCTTTGAATATAGAGGCGTTAATCTCTGTGAGAACGGTTTTAATTCAATACCTTTGAATTCGTGGGCCTGTGTTAAACCCATTTTATAAGACTGTTTCTCTTGGACTCGTTTTGCAATCTATATAAATCTCTGTCAAAAAATCGCTGTGTGAGATTGGAGGAGATCCGATTTTATAAATCCATGTCGATTCAGAATCGTTGAGTATAATTGTTTAACGTAGGAGGCATCAAATCTTGACGTGAATGGTTAATTTCAAATGTATTGGGTCCGTGAATTTGGTGGTGAATCCAGTGAACACGACGTTGTTCCTTTGGGTTTGGTTTGTTATAAATGTAAGCGGTGTCAAAAGCCTGTGGAATCGATAGTGAATCGATTGCGGAAATCACTATTAGTTTAATGTGTTGAAGCCCAGCTCTAATATGCCCAGAAGTCATGGGTTTTCTTGAGTTGCTATATTTTCCGGATTGCTACAGTTGAGCATCGTTGGATGGACAGAGTCCTCAAATCTGATTTAATAAGTTGATTTCAAAACTGGCAATGGAGTACATGACATACAATATTTGCATAATCGATCTGCAGTGTTGAAAGGTGCGTAGTAAGGAGCTGAAGAGAGGAACCGTGGAAATGGGAAGCCAGAACAGAAGGTAAGTTAATTGCCAGGTTCTAAATTTTAATATTTGGTTGTTTGCTGATGATTTCCAAATTCGAGTTGTGTGTTGCAGTTTGAGAGAGGACCGAAGAGATTGACAAGGTGATCTGCTAGAAGTTGAAGTCAGAAATTTGAAATGTAAATGCAATGGATATTGAAGGGGAATTTGACCCGCTGGTTCTATTGTTCACATTAATTGGTAATGGCTCAATTGCATACATTGAATATGGGTGATAATGAAAAGGCAAGGGCGCACATCATATTGGAACTTCTGAGTTGAGCTTTGGTAGAGAATTTAAATAAATGGGGTTTTAATTAAAGTATTTTCTTAAGACTTTTGAAGGAATATATATGATTTTGAACTACATGGTTGTAGAAGCTTCTGCTTATGTAATGGTTTATTGATCACAACGAAATGATTTTATTATACAATGTTTTTAAACCATATGTTGAAAAGCTTCCGCATGCAAATAGTAAAGTGTGAATTTTCCAGGTATTGAGGTTTTGATTTGGGCATTTGCTGAGATGCATAATTATATGCATGATAGACTAAGATTCTGGGTATTGCAGGGTTGGCCCTGCATCATTTTGGTATCATAGCTTGGCTCTGTTGAAATTGAAGATGTTTGTTTTTCTGAATGAAGTGCAGGAAGGTTCTGTTGAGAACTGAAGTGTGTTTTATTGAGTGTGTGATGAATACTAAAAGGAAGATCGTATTCTAAATTTGAGATGCAGCAGTACACAATTGCAGAAAACAGGATTGTCGAAATGAATGAATAATCGTGCAGATAAAGACGAAAGATTGGAAGAAAGGATCATATTCTAAAATCTGATTGACAGTAGTTGAATATCGAGAAATTGTGCAGAGGAAGCGTAAAGATTTGCTGAAACAGATTTGTAGGAATGGTGAGATTCTGAAGGTAATTGAAGGTATGCAGTTTTGTCTAATGATTAGCAGATATGAAATGAATGAAATTTTATAGTAAGATTGCAGTAGTTAAACTGTAAGAGGGATGTTTGTAAGTTTTGGAAGTAACAGAGTTTGAAGACACAGCTGAAAGCTAGTGGGAAGGACAGTCCATTTAAAAGTGCAAGTGAATGGAAGGACAAGATCAGACTGAGATCTTGAAGGTAAGATGATATGGTTTTATTTGGATTTGAAGAATAGAATATTGTAGTCTTTGCATTGAAGCAGAAGTATTATTGCAACTCCCAAAAGGCAATCCCATAGAAGATGAGGTTAAATTTCTAACAGATAAAAGAAGCTGGTGAAAGTTTCTAAGTGAAAACATAGATGTGGCAGAACCTTGAGGAATTCCAATAGAGATTGGATAAGGATGACAGTTGCGTTCTTTGAAGATACAGATGAGTTGAAGCCAGAAAGAGCAAAGAGAAGTGCTCAAAGGAGGTTCCAGAGATAGAGAACCAATTGCTTGCCAAAATACTGAGTGAGGAGAGCTTGGTGAGGTAAGTGACGGCAGGACAGGACTTGCTATTGTAGAGGCTTTAGTGCAACTCATAGTAGAGTGAGTAAGGAACTCATAGAGATGGAGAGGATGATGACTAGTGACAGTCGTAACAGAGGTTCTGAAAGAGACCACAACAGAGGACAAAAGGAGAAGTATGTCAAGGAAAATGGCATACAAAGACAGTTAAGTAAAGAGGAATATGAGCGGGAGAAGGCTGAGATAGTAGTTCAGCTTGAGGTGTTAATGGAGATGTTGCAAAGAAATGAAGTAGACTAGAAGCATGGTTATGTCATGAGAAAGAAGATGAAGTGGCAGAGGCTACAAGAGAAGAGGAATCATCAGGTGAATATGCAGTTGATGAAGGAACTAAGGGAACTTGAACAGGTTATAGATGCCAAACAGAGGATAGAGAAGCTCGAAAGAATTGAGCTACAGCAAAAGGAAGATGCTGAAGAAGATGTTGAAGTTTCGATATGTGAACTAGAAAGTGGACCATTACTTTTTGAAAGTGATGAAGAGCTAGAAGAGTTGAATCATATGAATGATTCGAAGCAGCCGGAAGACTTGATGACTGAAGCATTAAATAAGACCGTAGGGTCTTGTGATTTTAAAACTAATGATTTTTGTATGATTTCAGGTTTGGAAGAAGATAGACAGTCTTTTAAAACTGTCAAAGATGTGAAAGAGTACCTTCCAGAAGATGAAAGTTTTGAAGCAGAATATGATAAAGAGGCTGGGAAAGAATCATTTCACTACCATGGACAAATGCTGGAAGACATCATTGAAATAGATGATGAGAAGGGGAGACTAGCTGGCAATCTCAAAAGTTCTTTGAGTTTGGATCAGCATACTGATATGCTAACAGAAAAAGAGAAATCAACGCAACATACTGAAGTGTTGCTAAAGGGAAAAGAGGTACAGAGGCCTTATATTTTTTATTATAATGATTGTCTTATAATTGAAGATGTTGTTGCAGACGCTGGAACATATTTGGCACAGGTGGATAGCCAAATGGAAGAAGGAGAGGAAGAACATCTACTGAAGGATGTTAAGGAGAGACTGCTGAAGAAGGATGACAAAATAGTTGTCATAAATAATAATCAAGAAGAAGTTGACAGATGCAGAAAACAGAGGCAAGAAATTGTTCTAAAAGACAATGTAGCAGCAGCAGAAAAGGTGCAAAACAACAGTAAGGGTGGAAAGGAAGCGATCAAAACAAGTGAAAAACAAGCAAGAATGAGAGTTCAGCAATCAAGAGATGGAAACAATCAGTAGACAGAGGATATACTGGACAGAGAAATTGAGCTGATAAGGAGGTTAATGATGAAAATGTCTCAGAGAAAGACAGTAGCAAGAAAGAAAAGGAGCGACAACAAGAGAAAGACAGCAAAATATTGCGAGAGCACAGCCAGTGGGGCAATGCAACATAAAGTGTGGAAACCTAGAGAAGAACAACAGACAGAAGCAGCGACAAGTGGGAAATTGCAGCACAAGATATGGGATCCAGACATACACAGATCCGAACACATGATCAGGCGATCATGTTTAATTTCAACCTTGGAAGTCTGATGCAGGAGCATCAAGGCCATTTTTCATTTGTAAATATGTAATAAAGAGGGGTGTGACATTTTTATTATTTTATTAATTAATTTGTTATTTTTAATAAAATAGGAGATAAATTATATAAGTGAGGATTTTGTAAATATTCTTTTATTACTTAAAAGGATATGAGAGAAATAGATTAGGAGCAAAATTAGAGAGTAGGAATTCTATGTATGGGACTTTGTTGAGTCCACACCTAAAATATAGATTTAGTTGAGGATTAGGTGGAGATATTTTTGGAGTGAATTAAATGCATTATTTATGTATAAATATGAGTGATTTTTGTGAGGAAAATACACTTGAATAGTTGAAGAGTTGTGAGTAGTGAGAGGGTTTCTACTTGAGAGCCTTCGGGCGATTGTAAAGGGCCATAGATCTCGAATATCTGGCCAACCAAGAGTTTGTAAGTAATTTTGGTTTTGTTTCAGATTATATATATTGGTTGATTGGGAAATTTCTTGTTAGATTTTGAAACTGAGAGTTGAATTATGTGCATATGAATTGGATGTGTTTATGAATTCAAAGACAATTGAATGAATTGAATTTTGTATGGGATTGACAGTTCAATTTGAATAATCGATGCCAATTTTGTTAAAAAAACACAATACAAAACTGATTGAATGTCGAAGGCACTGAGTTGGGTATGAATATTGTGTGAATAGATACTTTTAATGTGTTGGGTCTACGGTTCAATGATAAAGATCGATGTGGGAAGAGTGACTTGATGTGATTGAATTTACATCGATTTTGTGTGAGAACACACTACATAGTCTTTGAATATAGAGGCGTTAATCTCTGTGAGAATGGTTTTAATTCAATACCTTTGAATCCGTGGGCTTGTGTTAAACCAATTTTATAAGACTGTTTCTCTTGGACTCGTTTTTAAATCTATATAAATCTCTGTCAAAAAATCACTGTGTGAGATTGGAGGAGATCCAATTTTATAAATCCATGTTGATTCAGAATCGTTGAGTATAATTGTTGAACGTAGGAGGCATCGAATCTTGACGTGAATGGTTAATTTCAAATGTATTGGGTCCGTGAATTTGGTGGTGAATCCAGTGAACATGGCGCTGTTCCTTTGGGTTTGGTTTGTTATAAATTTAAGCGGTGTCAAAAGCCTGTGGAATCGATAGTGAATCGATTGCGGAAATCACTATTAGTTTAATGTGTTGAAGCCCAGCTCTAATATGCCCAGAAGTTGTGGATTTTCTTGAGTTTCTATATTTTCCGGATTTCTACAGTTGAGCATCGTTGGATGGATAGAGTCCTCAAATCCGATTTAATAAGTTGATTTCAAAAATGGCAATGGAGTACATGACATACAATATTTGCAGAATCGATCTGCAGTGTTGAAAGGTGCGTAGTAAGGAGCTGAAGAGCGGAACCGTGGAAATGGGAAGCCAGAACAGAAGGTAAGTTAATTGCCAGGTTCTAAATTTTAATATCTGGTTGTTTGCTGATGATTGCCAAATTCGAGTTGTGCGTTGCAGTTTGAGAGAGGACTGAAGAGATTGACAAGGTGATCTGCTAGAAGTTGAAGTCAGAAATTTGAAATGTAAATGCAGTGGATATTGAAGAGGAATTTGACCCGCTGGTTCTATTGTTCACATTAATTGGTAATGGCTCAATTGCATACATTGAATATGGGTGATAATGAAAAGGCAAGGACGCACAGCATATTGGAACTTCTGAGTTGAGCTTTGGTAGAGAATTCAAATAAATGGGATTTTAATTAAAGACTTTTCTTAAGACTTTTGAAGGAATATATATGATTTTGAACTACATGGTTGTAGAAGCTTCCGCTTATGTAATGGTTTATTGATCACAACGAACTGATTTTATTATACAATGTTTTTAAACCATATGTTGAAAAGCTTCCGCATGCAAATAGTAAAGTGTGAATTTGCCAGGTATTGAGGTTTTGATTTGGGCATTTGCTGAGATGCATAATTATATGCATGGTAGACTAAGATTCTGGGTATTGTAGGGTTGGCCCTGCATCATCATGATCATCTAACAACGCAATTAGTATTGTATAACATCATGACAACACAAACATCAAATATACATCTCATGTCAAATAACTCATGCTATCACATACACATCTATCTGCTAGCTGCACATTAAATGAACATATATAACATAACCTAACAATATACACATCATGATGATCACCAACATGTAACTTAAGTACAACTGCAACATGAACATAAAATACCAGTCAATGGTGTAGCCTCAGCGGTTGATGGTCCTGCCTGCTCATGATCATTAGTATTGCTGGATGCTGCAGGCTGCTGACTGGACGTGGCCAATGGTCCAACCTCATCTCCATGATGATGCTGCTAGATGCTAGTGGAGGCTTCTCATCTGGCGCAACACGAGGTGAACGATCATAATATGATGAGTCATTGCTCGGTGACTGTCGATCACGTGCTGCGTCTCGACCATTCCTATAACGTGCAACGGTCCTCCTCAGCTACGTAACTAAGGTCGTCGCTCCTACGACATGCCGCATCAGCATGTAAATGTCACACGACATGCCTCTCCACATCTGTAACAGCCTACCATCGGCCTATATGTCTCTCATATGAGCGGGCCTGATGCCCACCTCAACAATAAATGCAGTGAGTTGGTCGCCCAACTCCATCCTGTATCTAGTATCAAGTCGACCACGCCTAGAAAAAGGCAGTATCGACGCACTAACAGGAGCAGGTCTCTCTGCACCGGCCTCCTGATAATCCTCGGCATCTGGCACGCCCCGATTGTCATCAGGATCCACACCTGGATCATGTGGTGGTGTCGGCATTTCCTCGCCATCAAAAGACCCAATGTCTGCAAAATATATACAAGTACACAACAATAATTAGACAATTTCATTACACAATTTAATAAAAACAAGTTAAAGAACATGTTAGAATAAATTTAAATAAAACAGTAATATTACCTCTATCATCTGGTGGCTCAGCAGCTGTGAAGAGGATGTTGGGACACCGTCGCCAATCCAATCAAGCATAAGGACAGGGGACCATAATGAAGGGATGCAGCTCGTCAACAATGGCTAGCAACTCGAGTGCATCATGCAATGTCCTTGCTGGAAACACAGTCTTGCCCCTCTTGGGCATCATCTGCCCCCACATGTGCATCCATGCGTCGAACATCGACCTACGATGCTGCCAAAAAAAAGTATGCCTTGTCTCTGGAAACCTCTCAAAAAATAAGCAAAAAAGCTCTGAAGCAAAAGGGAAGTTGACCCTCCCTTGTGCATGAGCACGACATCTATCTAAGGCTATACAGAACTGCCGCAAAAAAAAGGCGGACCACCTAACAAGTTGTGGCTCATGTACTAAAAAATCAACATAATATAGAAGCGAGAAATTAATGTGTTTCCTGTCACTGGTGCTGTGTGAAATTGTCAAAATGAGAAGTGAGAGGCACTACACCTCCTCACTACCAAATGCACCAATACATAACTGACCTCCAACAACCTAAAAATATGAAGGAGACAGTACATTTGCTCCAATGTATCTCTGGGAGTACACTAACTGACTCTCTGCTACACAACCAGCTGGAACCTCTGGGAACAAGGGAAAATCCACCCCTCTCCTCGATAACCCTGTAATGAAATATATATCCTCCTCATTTGGCATGTACCAGTGGTTAGGACCAACCTGGAAAGCGTGTCGGTGGGCATTCCATATGTGGATAAGATGTCTCAAAAACACACCATAGCCCTTTAGGGAAGTAGCCTCCTCACAGAACTTAAGGAGGCGTACCTTCCTTAGGAGCCCCTGGGTAGCTGTTGTAACAAGGCGAGGGTACGCATATCTCTCCCTCTCTCGTGCCTCCCACAGGCGAACCATGTCATACTGCTCTGCCTGTTGTTGCTATTGTTCCCCCTCTTCTCTCTAAATGATTGACATATTAAATAAATTTTTTATTATTATTTGAGACATGTATTTAGGAATATGTTGGGTGTGGAGCCTGATTATCTTGTTTATTTTGTATCACAACGTTGGACCCCTATACCTTAATGGGGCGAAAGAAGTGGGAGCTAGACATGGAAGAAGAGGAGGACTCCTTAATACATAACTAGACTTGGGACTTAGTCAAGTTTCCTGCAGGAAAAACAAATGAAAGAGGATTCATTGTCCAATAAGTGAAGCATCAGTGGAGTTGCTACAATTAGTATCCAAGTGGGAGATTGTTGGGTGTGGAGCCTGATTATCTTGTTTATTTTGTATCACAGCGTTGGACCCCTGTACCTTAATGGGGCGGCAACACTGCCCGTAATTAAATGCTGCCTGGGGGATCCAGGTCCAAAAAGGAGTAATTGTATAGCAAATGAAGCAGCGGTGGAGTTGCTACAATCAGTCTCCAAGTGGGAGATTGTTGGGTGTGGAGCCTGATTATCTTGTTTATTTTGTATCACAGCGTTGGACCCCTGTACCTTAATGGGGCGGCAATGCCACCTGTAATTAAACGCTACCTGGGGGATCTAGGGGGGGTGGCTACAACTTTATGGAGCCCCCCCCCTGGTGGGGGGTTTTGGGGGCAGCGCCCCCGAAGCTAAAAACAGATGTAAAATTGCCTTGTAAAAGGATAGTAATTTCTAGTCAATCTGGACTGTTCATTAGGTGGGTGATCTGACAGTAGAAGTTATGTTTGGTTTAGGGTTTTTTCCCCTAAAATGCAACCCCTCACTTTGTATGAGGGATTGTATTGTGGTTGTGTATTTTATGTGTATTCTCAGAGCGAGAAACATATAGGGAGACTATGAGAGAGAACAGAGGATATTACAATGAATCTACTGTAGGTTGTGTCTCTTTATTTTGCTGGATAATAGAAAGGAAGGACTGGCTGTTCGGGGTGGAGGTAGCCCAAACTGGGTGAACCACGTATATCTGTGTCTCTATGGTTTTATGTGTTTTGTGTGCTTGTGTTTTCCACATATTTTATGTGTTTCATTGTTCTGTAATATATAATTTTCTAATAGAATATACATATATAAGTTTTTTTGAAAAAAACAAAACAAAACAGTCGGTGCGCCATAAAAAACAGTTATGCACCGGTTCCGGTGTGTCTTTTGTTTGTCATGCACCGGGGGCGGTGCCCTAGATGACATTCAACGCACTATAGGCAGTGCACCTGAAAATTTTCAGATTTTCAGAGCATCGTTGAATATGTATGGTGTCAGGAGTGCGGTGCGCTGACTAAACTCTACGCCCCATTGCGTATAGTTGTGTCAGCACACCAACCTCCTAACTAATTACATAGTCAATGATGTGGTCTTTTACTAGGCCGCACCGTTGACCTTGTCGGAACGCCGAATGCGGTGCGTTGACAAACACCAGGGCAGATATTTCTGTCAACGCACTGCGTTGCCGCTATTCCACATGGTCAACGATGCAGCCAGCTAAATGATCGTACACACTTTTTTTTAAATTATAAAATAATGCGGTGCACCTTTCAGTACCACCCTGGAAACAATGCGGATACCATTAGCACTGGTTGCGGTGAAACCTGTAAATTTTATAGGCAGCACTGCTTACCGGTGCGAGCCGAACAGATCAAGCGCACCGCGCGACAAATTTTTTTTTCTTTTAAATGGTTAATTTTAAGGCTATTTGAAATTTTAATCTGCTAAAAAGCTTAATTATGGAAAAATAAGAAAAATACTTGTTCATTTGGCTGTCGAGGAGGCATATTGGATGTATAATTTTCAAAAGAAAATTTGACCACCGTTTTGCAAAATGCAAGCTGGATATTGGTGGGCAATGCACAGCAGTAGTGCGTGCAATGGGTGCAATGGGAGCACTGATGTTAGGGCAGATCAGACAAGGATAAATTTCACCGGTGCTTGAGAGCTCTGGAGCATTGAGAAAAGTGAAAAATGTGGTTTTTTGGCCGTAATTTTTTTTTTTTTTTTAACCCTGTTTCAGTGCACGGGGTTTTATAGGCGCACTGGTGCGGTTTCTTAAGACTGCACCAGGCAGTTTCGGTTTTGGTGCGGTGTTTTATGAGCACCGGTGCGGAAGAGTTGTAAAGCACCGATGCTCTACAGTAATACGACGCATCGGGTAGGTGTGTACGGAGCACACATGTTCGGTGTGCCAATGTTTTGTGTGCACCGGTTCTTTATCTTGTTGAGCGCACCGGTGCGGTTTTGGATGATAAGCGCACCGAGCGGAAAAAATCTGCAAAACCCTCCGCCTGCCAACCTCCTCTAGTAACCTTCGCTAGAAATGGATGTATGGGGTATTTTTATAAGGGCTTCCTCAAAAACATCTGCTAGAGGGTCTTTTCCTTGTAGTGTGTAAAGCAGTGGGGATGCAAGTCAATACCAGTAAGATCAAAATAATGATTTTCTCTAATAAAAGGAAGCAAAGCCAACATACGTTCTTCTTTGAAGGAAATATTATTGAAGAAGTAAATGAATACAAGTGCCTCATGATCGATTTCAACAACAAGCTTAATTGGGAGGATTGCAGAAAGAAAATAATTTTAGGAGGGTGGAAAGCATTATATGCACTTCAAAACAGATGTAGAGAGGCAGAGGTATGGGATTGGAACACAATTAAAGTGATTTTTGTACTCCTAGTTTGTCTACTGATATTATATGGGTGTGAATTGTGGGCTAGCAACATCCCTGTTTCAAAATGGAAACAAATTGAAAAAATCCAAAAATCCTTGATCATGAGCAAGTTAAAAATAAAAAGTTCGATTCTATATGAGATAATGTTGAGTGAAACAAGAGCAGCTCTCATCGAAGAAATTTCTATGGTGCATCCTATAAGGTTTCTAAAAATAATTGAGAAAATGGGAGGAGGTAGATGGCCAAAAGTTATCTTCAATAAAGGCATAAGTGAAAGAAAGAAATCATGGATGAGAAAAAACTACAAATTGATGCAAAAATGGAATATTTACCTTAATGCATGTCCCACAAATAGCAAGGAGTTAAATAATTTTGTGCTGGAGAAGATTTGTAAGGGTATATGGGGAAAAGAGTTGGGTAGAAAGAAGAAGTACTATGTTCAGGAATTCAACCCCACTTGTGATCTCCAACAAAAAGAGTATATTGGAGCTAGCATTCCGTGGAGAGAAAAAAATCTTATCGCTCAATTAATAACTAACTCACATCAAATTCGGTGTGAAACGGGACGGTGGAAGAGACCTAAAGAAGCTTGGGAAGAAAGGGTGTGTACTTTTTTCACTTTTGGGGCAGTGGAATCATAAAATAATTTCATTTTGGAATGTGATTCTTTCATAGACATCAACGATAATTACTGCAGTATATTGGCATCAATTCCATGGAATTGTATTTTCAGTGAGGGAACTGTTAGAAGGTTGGGTCAACTCATCATCAATTTGAGTAAGAAAAGGATTGAATTACAGAAGGAAAAAAACAAGGAGGTTGGTAGTCCTGTAGACTATTTTTAGTCTCGTAGACATTAAAATATCATTCCTTCATTCATTTATCATCGTATCCTCTACCAAATGAATGAATAGAGAGGCTCTACCAAATTTAAAAAAAAAAAAAAATCATTGTATCCTTCAAAGGTTCTTGTCTCAAGAAGTGGCCCTGCTATAGTATTCGCACTTCCGTCTGCCATGCTCGCCAATTTTAAAACCACCAGCTTTAAACTTGAAAGCATAAATAATATTTTTTGGGTTTTAGCTACATCTCAATTCTTTTGGTTGGTTGATAGCTAACAACAGGTAAGGAAATGAGCCAAATAACTTCTCTGTGTTTCTTCCGGGACGTTGGTCTGGGGATGAGATTTCCAGATTTTCCCAAAAAAATAACCATGATTCTCTTCTTTTGGGGCATGCATGTCAGGATCCCTCCTCTATCCAGTTTTTTACCAAGCGTTAGAATTTTCTTTCCATCTCACAAGCTACCAAAGGTGTTTTTTTTTGACAAAAAATTGGTCAAATTGACTTAAAGGATCACTTCCAGGTTAAATTAATCAGAGCCTAACCCTGAAGGTGTTGAGGAGAATTGATCCTAAAAGTGTCAAGAGGAATTGATCCTGTGACCTCGCCACTAACACTGAAAATTTTGAAGAGAATGGACCATGTGCTTTAATTTCCCCACGTCCAGAACCTATATGAAAAGAACACGTGTTTGCATGAGCTGGCGGTGACATTCTACAATTTCATGAGAAGAAGTGCATTATTTTACAATGTTTTAGTGAATATTTGGGATAGTATGCATAAACCATTCTCCATTGGCCACCTCGAGCCTCAAGAAGATCTGAAACAAGCAATTGACGATATGCTTACCAACAAGTCTTGCATCATCAAATGCATAATTGCGCTTTTTAATCATTTGATGAGTATTATAAACTTTATTTTTTGAAACCGTGGAATCTAGTCACTTAAGCTTGTGGGCATTTGTAAAATCTCTAAAAGGTGGTAATAGGCAGTGTAAACCTACATTTCAGGTTGTTGTGCTATAGGTTGCTTAGAGCAAGATGAAAATTCCAAATTGAATAAAATGTAATGGAAACTTCGTATATTTTCCCTTTCGATTTTATTAGTGTGATGTATTCTAGCCAAATTAATGAGCCTTGCACATAGCTTTCAATATCATTAGATCAAATGTTTCAAACTTTTTTTGGAGTTGTCTACTGATGCAAAAAAATAGCATGGACGATAGTTTTTTGCCAGAATCCAGTAATTTTTTGTTCAAAAAGTCAGGAAGTTGGATTTTTTGAATCATATTTTTGATGGTGGAAATGGATTCAGTACCATAAAAAACCCCCAACGCACCCAAAATCCTAAATTTTGATACCCACAACCCAGATTTTGAAAAACTTCTGCCGGAAATTTTCATAATCTTGCCGGAAGTTCTGGGTTATTTTCTGGGTTTTTTAGACTACGCGAATTATTTTAGTTTGAAATATCTTGGTAAATTTTTAGTCATTAATGTTTACATGGACATTTTTTTCAAGGGGAAGTTGTTTTAAGGACCCTTGTTCGTCGAACTTATCTCGATTGCAGGTTCCTCCAGTGTCACGATCCCATGGTGATCGCACCACTTAGACCATCGAGGGTGTGCGACATTGATTAATTTTATTCATAAGGCACATAACTTCTTATTGTTGGACTATGCCTCTAGCCTGTGTGTCCCTTAGAGAAGCCACTCTTAAATTTGTGGAATTAAGTTTTCTAGCAACTTCAAACACAATAGCCTTTTGTTGTCTTTTATGCTTAGACAATTATTCTCTTTAAATTGGCCAACAATTCATTTAATACTAATAATATATCAACAATACAATGAACAACAACAAAAAATCAACAATAGTAAAATTTGCACAAGATAACAAGCTTTACAAAAAGAAATTCTTTTATATTACATGGGAGGGGGAACTCCCAAGAGAAAATCTCCCCTTTATCAACTTCAACTTCAATAATATAAAACAACTAGGTTAGTCGTTTGTTAAACCAATGCCTTGCCCAAATACATAGTGCTTATCTAAGTCATGCAAAACTTGGAAACTTGCACCTTGACCCAGACCCACAAAAAGCCAAATGTTGGAAAGGCAGAAGATTAAAGGCACAAATAACACAAATAATTCACACACAATAACACATGAGCTACGATTCTTCCATTGATCACACAAACTTCAATATTCAATCCTAATACAATGAGCCTGGTGAAGGGTATTTAAACCTTTTCGACTAACAACTTTCCTAATATAACTTGACATGCACACACTTACCAAATTAATCTATCACTTATATCGACTTGACTCAACGCTCACTTAACTAACTCTCTAAATATAGTTAAATATCCATGTGAGATTTAATTATCTTATTTTAACACTCCCCCCTAATTACGGCAGCTAAACTAAAACATAACTCATGACAACTCAAACATGCCTGTTGGTCTATGTCTCAGCTAGGCTTACAACACCCAAGTTTCTTTTGTGAAACTCAAACACATATTTTTCTAATGGCTTTGCAAATATATCAACCAATTGATCAGTCGATTTACAAGGCTTCAAGTGAACTTCTCCATTGCTCACAAGTTCTCTAATAAAGTTATATATAGTATCAATATGCTTTCTCTTTTGATGAAACATACTATTCTTCGATAGTGTAATCATTGAGGTGTTGACACGATATATTCCTTTTGATCCTTGTTTTTTCCGCTTGAGTTCATACCATACTCTTCTTAACCATACTTCTTGACATGCTGCTAATGTTCATGTTGCTACAATTCTGCTTCTTTTGATGATAGTGTCACAATAGGTTGCTTCTTATATGCCCATGCAATCACACCTGAACCAAGGTGGAACACATAACCATAAGTGCTCTTCCTATCATCCAAACTTCCTGCAAAATCACTATCTATGTATCAATTCAAATCTTTCTTTTCTGTACTTGCATACGTTATGCCACAATCTCTAGTTCCCGTTATGTATCTCATAATTATTTTTCCTGCACTCCAATGTGTGTCCTTTGGAGTCTATAAATTTGGAAATCAAACTCACTCCTTGCATAATATCTGGTCTTGTAGCTGTGAGATGCATGAGGCTGCCAACCAATATTTTAATAGAGTTCGATTGACATCTGATCCTTCATCATCCTTGCTTAAATTTGTACTTGTTGCAACTAGTGTAGGTACAATTTTGCAATTATCCATCCTGAATCTTTTTAGCAAATCTCTAGCATATTTATTTGGAAAAAAAAATCCTTTTTCAGATTGCTCAACTTCTATGCCAAGAAAATATTTCATGAAACCAGGATCTTTCATCTCATGGCTGCTTTAAATTCATCTAACTCAAGATTACCTGTAAAAATAATGTCATTAACATATAGACAAACAATCAAAATCTGTCCATGCTCATTTACCTTTGTGTATAATGTAGGCCAAATGTTGCTTCTGCAAAATCCATTCTTGATCATGTAGCTATCAATTCTGCTATACCATGCTCTAGGTGCTTGCTTCAGTCCATAGAGCGCTTTCTTCAACCTGTAAACTTTATATTCCTTACCTTCAACTTCATAACCTGGTGGTTGCTTCACATAAATTTCATCTTCTAGAATTCCATTCAAGAAGGTTGATTTCACATCCATTTGACATACTTTCCACTTGTTCTAAGTTTTTGTGGCTAGAACTGCTCTTATAGTATCCAATCTAGCTACCAAAGAAAACATTTCTCCAAAATCTATTCCAGGTTGCTGTGAGAATCCTTTTGCTACAAGTCTTGCTTTAAATATGTCAATTTCACCTTTCTCATTCAAATTTGTCTTGTACACCCACTTCACACCAATGAGGTTTTTGTCCTTTGGTAAGTTAACCAAATACCATATATCATTATTTTCAATACCTTCAATTTCTTCATCCATGGCTTGCACCCAATTTTCATCTCTGATTGTGTCTTCAAACGAAGAAGGTTGGAATGAAAACAATGCAAAATTTGAAGTAACATCAAAATCATCATTGAATATCTTTCATACTTCTCATATTTCTCTTAGCATTGCTTGATTACCTGATTGGCTACTACAGGAATTTTGGTTTGTTGATCTGCTTGAAGGTCCATGCTGCTTCAAAAATCTTGGAGTCCTTGTTGGTGTGACTCCGTTTGGTGTCTGCTCTTTTGATTCTTGCTGCTCCTTATCTGCTACATCATCCTCTTCCACCAATGGTTCTTGTGCATCAAATATTTTGTCTACGGTCCCATTCCATGACTCTTGTTCGTTGAACACAACATCTTTGTTGATTATGATCTTCTTGGTGATAGGATTATACAATTTGTAAGATTTTGATTGCTCACTATAACGATTCAATATGCATTTTTCACTTTTATCATCCAATTTTCCTCTTATCTTCTTAGCTACATGTGCATAGGCTACACATCCAAAAACTTTAAGATGAGATATGTTGCATGACATACCTGACCATGCTTCTTCTGGTACTTTGTTCATCACACTCTTTGTAGGTGATCCGTTTATCACATAAACAACACATGCAACTGCTTCTGCCCAATATTTATTAGATAAGTTTCTTCCTTTCAACATGCTCCTTGCCATGTTCATAATTGTTCTATTCTTTCTCTCTGCTACACAATTCTGTTGTGGTGTGTATCTGGTTGTAAACTATCTTCTAATTTCATGTTGTTTGCAGTACTCATGGAATTCCTTTGAGTCATATTCTCCACCACAGTCTGACCTCAATACATTGATCTGTTGATCATTTTGGTTCTATGTTAGGCTTTGAATTCTTTGTACTTTGAAAAAGTTTTAGACTTCTTCTTCAAGATGTAAACCCAAGTATTTCTTCTATAGTCATCAATAAAAGTGAGAAAGTAACAACTTCTACCAATCGACTCTGTTCTCATAGGTCCACACAAGTTTGTATGCACGAACTCAAGAGGTTGCTTTGCTTTGTATGAAACTCCCTTTGGAAAACTTCCATGGTGTCACAAGTACTAGCAAGTTCTTTGATGGGAGGTAATCCTCTGACTATTTGTTTCTGCTGCAACAACATTAAACTAAAAAAGTGCAAGTGTCCAAACCAAAAGTTCCATAATCAATAATCAATAGAACATGCAACTGTAAAATAAATAACCTGATCACTTTAATTCATAATTAGAGGAAAGAGTATTTTCCTCGTCATTTGTACCTTTGCCACTAGTTGCTTTCTTGGGGGCTTGTCATAAATAACACACTCTTGTCCCTAAAAGATAACTATGTATCCTTTCTGTGTCAATTGACCAGCACTTATCAAATTATGTTTAAGACCAGGAACATAATATACCTATGAGATTTTCTTTGGCTCCCCTTGCTTGGTCAGAATTTTGACCACTCCTTTGCCATCTACATCCACAGTCTTATCAGTCCCCAACTTTACCTCTGTCTTCACAGATTGATCCAAATTTTCAACCAAATTCTTGTTGCATGTCATGTGGTTACTGCAACCATTGTCTAATAGCCACACATTATCAGAAGGTTCATGCATGTTATGGAAAGCTAGGAACATGGATTTATTATTCTCTATACTAAAATTAGCTCTCTGGTTTCCTTGATCAACTATCCTCTTCTTGCAACCACGGGAATAGTGACCAATTTATTGCAATAATAACATCTCAACTTTGATTTGCCAAACCTTTGATTATTGTTGAAGCTTTTGCTGTTGCTTCCACTTTCATGCTCATGCTCTTCTCGGACATCTCTCTGACTACCATATCTTCTGCCTTGTCCTCTACCTCTCGATCGACCTCTTCCTTGAACTCTTGAAATATAAACTTGAATTTTGAAATCAATTTCTAAAGTGGAGTCCTTATTTCAATCCATCCTTGCCTCATGCGATAGAAGTGATCCCATCAACTCATCAACTATCAATGTTGCCAAAACCTTGGCTCCTTATATGGCTGCTACCACAACATCAAACTTGGTAGACAAAGATATAAGGACCTTCTCAATCACTGCTCGATATTTAATATCTTCACTTTAATTTTTTAACTGATTTATGACAGACATGACGCGATTCATGAAATAATCGATGTCCTCTATCTCCTTCATTTGTAGACTTTCAAAATCTCTTTTAGTATTCTGCAATTTTAACAATATTGACTCTGTCCATACCTTGGTAAATTTTCTCCAAAGTTTGTCATGTTTTCTTTGTTGAAGACGAAATCATAATCTTCTGGAACACTATTCGGTCCACTCCCTCTGGATAAGAAACAATGCTTGTGCATTATTTCTTTTGCCTTTCTTCCATTGTTCCATCTCTACGTTATTGAGAGATCGTTCTTATGCCTCAATGTGAGGTTCTACAAACCCAAACCTGACATGATCCCAAACATCATGCGCCTTCAACATGGTCTCCATCTTAATGGCCCACACATCATAATCCTTTCCTATGAAAGAAGGAAGTTGTGGCTGGAAACTCGATGTTGCCAACTTTCTTAAAAAAAATTCACTTCTCTTATGAAACTCTAAGTTTCCTTTTTTTATATGCTTTTCAAAGCTCAAAAAATAAGCCTTTTAATAAAACCCTAAGTTTTATTTTATATAAAAAAAATATTTTATAAAAATAATTCTTTTATATATAAAATAAAATATTATATGAATCACTTTTCAAAAATAATAAAAAAATTCCTTTTAAAACTTTTGTTTTACACTCATGTGCTTTATGAAAGAGCTTTTAAAGAAATCAAACCCTTTAAAAAAACAGGTTGATATGTATATGAATTTTAAGGAATAACGTAATCCTTGAATGAATTTTCATTGACCTTTTTTAACCTCTAACGTGTCGGAAGTTTAATACGTTTAATATGGAAGCTTGCTAATGCTTCTCACAATGGTACGTGGCTCTTTGCTGAGCCCGCTAGCATTTAACGCCATGAGTATAACTACCAGATGTGTTATATCTTAAACAAGTGAGAAAAAAAAATTCTCCTCTCCCACATGGATTATTGTTGATCCGTCCTCCCCAACTCTCTGTACCCTTGATTTGATACCAATTTGTTGGAAAGGCAAACGAGTAAAGGCACAAATAACACAAATAATTCACACACAATAACAAACAAGTTGCGACTCTTCTATTGATCACACAAACTTCAATCTTAAATCTTAATACAATGAACCCAGTGAAGAGTATTTAAACCTTTTCAACTAACGACTCGCCTAATAAAACTTTACATTTACACACTTACCAAATTCATCTATCACTTATCTCGACTTGACTCAACGCTCACTTAAGTGACTCTCTATAGTATAGTTAAATCTCCATGCGGGAGTTAATTATCTTATTTTAACACCAAATACTAATGTAGTGCAATGACCTACACATTCAACTAGAACTCAACCCTTAGAAACACAACTTGCCTAGAAACCTTCATGTGAATTTCTCGGCTTGGCTAGACAGGCCTCATGTGCCCTCCTTCCCATGACTTTGTTTTCTTTATGTAGTTGTGAATCTGTGCTCTCTCTCCTTTTGTTTTGAGACTTGGATTCCGACTCATTATGTATCCATCCTCACGACTTCTATTTTACTTATACACTTCAAGTCCTCAAGGTTTGGGTAATCGCGCCCTTTGGGATGACCCTCATTCAACCTTCAACCTTACTCAACCTTTGTTTTTTCGCCCCTCGATTTCCTTCATGCACATGCTAACGTGCTCAACATCCTTAGTGGGTTGCATGTTGTGCATGACATACCGATGATGCTCGTAATGTAGGCATATCACTTGGCACCTTTTCCCATGTGGGCACACCCTTGACACATGCCTTGCCCTCTGCATCCCTTCAGTTCACATACTAATCCAAGATCTTTAGCTTCAAGATGGAATAAAGAATTACATGTAAAATTTCATCTTAACCATGAAACTTAAAATGCATGAACATAAGAAGAGATAAACACATAAAATCATGCAAAGAAGATAAGAACTTGATAACGGAGTTTGTCTAGTAGGGACTACGTCTCCGGGCCCTACTCAATCAGTTTGGAGGCCCTCTTTCATTAAGTGGCAATAAAAATGAAAGTATAAGCATCAATGAAAAATTACACCCTTATACCTCCATAGCTGAAAGTGGCTGAAAATTGGAGACCTCTTATGAAGAAACGAAAAAGACCACTGGATTCCTGTCGCCAAGAGGTGTAGAATCCATATAAAATTTTCCTGATTCTGACATCGGAAAAATCTGGGCCCTCTGGAAATGAGCTCAATTCATGGTTCTGCCCACCTCCTCCAAAGCGCTCAAGGTTCCACTCTGTCTCGGTAAACATGCCACTCCTGTTCTACCTGGGTGCACTTCTGAAGTGAATGTTTAAATAACAAGAGGTGGGTGGACTCCCCAAGGAGTCTGCTTGGCGTGAGGGTTATGGACCCGAAATAGGAGGGAGGAGGTCAAGCGGTCAAACCCCGCCTCATCCCGTAATAATGTTGGTCATTTTATTATAGAAAAATTTTGATTTTAAGAATTTCTTTTTGGTGGGGGCTGGACTACATCGGGTGGCCCACCCACCGATCCCGTCGACATTGCAATGTTTATACATCTATAACATGGTGGGTTGGGGTGGCGGGGTTGACAACCCTCGGCCCACCCTTATTATAATGTTTTCATTACAACGTGGTGTGGGTCGGTAGGGTCATGGCTGCCGGACCATAATTTTTTTTTAATTCTGTCATAAAGTTGGAGCAAGGGTGGGGGTCATGGCCCGCGTTTGCCTTTTTTTTAAATTTTTGTTTTGTTTTTATTTTAACAAACTCATTTTTTTCCAATATTCTTAATTTTGACCGAAGGAGTGCTTTTAACTGTCCCACGAATTTGCATATAATCCAGCCAGAGCTGATCAAAATTTGATGGCCGGGTTTCTGCGAAATTGTGTGCTCCTTAAGCCTGCCACCTCCTCATGTCAACCCAGAACTTTGACTTCTTCTAACTTCTTCATACGGACTCGGAATTGAGTGTCGTCTGTGTCGTTGGAATCAGGAAGACAAGATCTTCAACTTGACACCAAGTTTATCAAATTCTGGCCACTTTGAATTTTGAGCCTTTGTACATAAGCCACTTGTACTTGGACTTGTACGATCATTCCTCCCCACTGAGGAGCTTTGGACCCCAAAAGCATTAACACACCCAACACACTCTTGTGTCCTTTCTAAACTGCACTTTCAATCATCTGCACGCAAATCTGGTACATCATTTGCAACCATGTACAAACCATACATGACTCAAAAACTCCTCAATTATCAAGAGTTTATAAAATACACTCATTGGTTAAGGATTAAAAAAAAAACAATACCTCAACTATTCATAGGCCAAAAACATCATTGTTGCATTTCGAAGCGAAGGAAACACATCATCACTTTTACATTTATTTGCAATGCATGATTTACAACTATAGCCATAACACTAATACCTATAAAAAAAACCATATTTTACTTAATAAATTAAATGGGTCATCTCCCTATGGTGGATTTACCTATGGAATAGCTTCGAGGACTGGATTCTTCATGGGTGCTTTTTGGTGTTGACGTGTTTAACATGCAGGTTTATGGGGTTCATCTTGGTTGTGATGATTCTTCTTCCTCCATACTTTCTGTATCATCTTGGAACACTTTCCCCTGGCATTCCTCCGATAAGTGTTCATGGAACCCTCACTATCGCTAGACTGTGAGGAAGTGATCTCATCATCTGTCGCTAGCTGGTCACTAGTTGTGTTGGAGCTTTCTCCCACTTCCTTCCTAGAGTATCTGAGTCTTGCATGACACAGAAATTCATCAACTTCGATGGGGTTTACCATGCCTTCGCCATTGATGCCGAGGCCCTTTCCTTGATTCCCCATGTTCTTCAACAGTTTGGATCCGATCCCTGTAGTATGTTTTTCAAAAGCAGCGAATTCATCATTATGAAAAGTACATGAACTTGAAGGGTTACATTTTACCTCGGGTTGGTTATGTCGCAACTTTTCCAAGGCCTCATCCTTAGCTTGCAACTGGCGTAGTAACCTTTGTTTTTCTCCTTTTGCTTCCTATAGAAGCCTCCTTAGCTCAATATTCTCTGCTTGGATGCTTTGGTTGATCTCCTCAAGTTCTTAGAGTCCTTTTCATCTTTGGTACCATGTCTGTTGAAATTTTTGTTTCATCGCCTAAATCAAAACCCAAGTCTATGGGTCCTCCTATTGCCATACCAAAGGCCGCAAGCTTCATTTCATTGCCAAAATCAGACCCCAGGTCAATTGGTCTACCTCGTGAAAATCCTGCAGCTGTGACCTTCTCATCTTCCTATGACTTAGAATCTTGATTTTGATGCACAATAGTAGTGGTCTTCTGCTTCCCCTTTTTTTCGTTCCTCTCAGTTCTCAACTCAGGGTGCATCTTCCAACAACTTTCCTCGTCATGTCCCTCTTTCTCACAATGTGTACAAGAGGGCTTTGCTCCCCTTCTCTTAGTTGTTTCAGTTATTTTTGGGTGGTCATTTTGTTCATGTGTTCCTTAGCTTTCTAGATGCATGGCCTTCACACTGGCCTCATCGATGGTAGGAGTCTCAAACAACAATAATGAATGTCTTATGTAATTATGCAGAGAACCAATATACTTAGTTACAATCTCTGGTGAATCTAATGGAATGCCCAAAATCAATGCTGGTTTTATAAATTCTTCAGTGAAGTATTGTACATTTTGACCTCTGCTTTGCCTTAGCTGTTGCCATTCCATTAATTCCTTTTGCTTAAAACCCAAAGGGTAAAATTGGTTTCTCAATGCGGAAACAAAATTTGACCATGAGGAGAGAAGGTTACCCAAATTTTGGTTGCCTTGCAATTTTCTCTCCCACCAGACAAGAGCGGTATCATTTAGCCAAAGAGAAGCCAACTGGAACTTTGCCTCGTCCTCCTTGATCTGTTGAATCCTGCAGTAGACTTCAATCTGCCTAATCCAGTTGTTAATATTTTTTTCATTACTTTCACCATTATACATGGGAAGATCAAATTTGACATCTAATTTAAAGAAAGGATTATTAGATGCATTTCCTGAATTCCTATGATGATGGTGAGAAGAGGAGGAAGAACTTTCACTCGCGGAAGGAGAAGGAGGCGGTTCTCCTCCATCATCTCCATGCGTTGAACCTCGTCCCTCTGAAGAATTCTCCCCTGATTTCTCTAGTTTCTCAAGCCTAGAGAACAAATTCTCGACCCGTTATCCCATGGTGTAGAATGTTTTGCAGAATTTTAGCTCCTCATCATTTCTAACATTGTCACCCATGTTTCTTCTTCGATGTGCACGTCCTGCTTTAGTTTCCCTTCACCTCTTCGTAGCCTATTTCTGGTTAGCATACAAACATGTAATTCACATCTGCAAAGAACCGCTCTAATACCACTTGATCCAATATCTTTAGCTTCGAGATGGAATAAATAATTACATGTAAAATAGCATCTTAACCATGAAACTTAAAAGGCATGAACATAAGAAGAGAGAAGCACATAAAATCATGAAAAGAAGATAAGAACTTGATAACGGAGTTCGTCAAGGAGGGACTATGTCTATGGGCCCTTCTCAATCAGTGGGGAGGCCCTCTTTCATTAAGTGGCAATAACAATAAAAGTACAAGCATCAATGAAAAATTACACCCTTATACCTCCATAGCTGAAAGTGGCTGAAAATTGGGGACCTCTGATGAAGAAACGAACAACATCGTTGGATTCTTGTGGCTGAGAGGTGCAGAATCCATATAAATTTTGTCTGATTCTGACGCCAGACAAATCTGGGCCATCTAGAAATGAGCTCAGTTCATGGTTTCGCCCCCTCCTGCAAAGCTCTCAAGATTCCACTCTGTCTCGGTAAACGTGTCGCTCCTGGTCTGCCTGGGCACACTTCTGAAGTGAATGTTTAAATAACAAGAGGTGGATCTGAAATAGGAGGGAGGAGGTCGGGCAGTCAAACCCCACCCCCTCTCGTAATAGTGCTGGTCATTTTATTATAACAAAAATGTGATTTTAAACCCTAAGTCAAAGCGTTAGCACTATAAATCTAAGTCAGCAAATGTTGTGTGTTAGTGTTAGGCGAAAATGTTAGTGATTAGTCTTAAAAACATTTGTTAAAGGCTAAATCCTAAAATTCCTAAAGGATTACACAAAAGGTTATGCCTAGGTCTAAGTTATAGTTTTAAACCTAAGGTTAAATCCTAAGGTGAATAATATAAAAGGACTAATCCTAAAACCTAGTGCTAAAGTCCTAGTTCTAAAGCCAAAGTTCTAAATCTTAACCTAAGTCTCGAACTTAAGGTGCATTGTTACACAGTAATTTGTCACTGTCTCTACAATCCCTTGTCCCGCACATTGGAGGGCCTTTTTCCATGACCTATGAGAAGTGACATGACCTGAAACCACTTTCATGGCATTTCCCCTTATAAGGGCAATCATTCCTCTGAAGAAAGTTTCCTTTGAAAAACCCTAAAAACTGATCTTTTGGTCTTGGCGCGACTAGCCAGTTTAGCCCTCGCGCCAATGGGGAAAATCCACCAAAGAGGGCGCGCCAACTGGTGCTCTGTCCTAGTGTCTCGCTCGCACCAAGCTTAATAAGGATTGTTTTTTAAAAATAAATGGCAAAATTTTGATTCCAAAAAACTCCTAAACGAGTCTCTAAAATGAGTTGGGAGGTTTGGCTCCGGATCTCCATGTATGGGAGGTGGTTTTCCACCTATCGTGGAAGATTCCTTGAGAATAGGGCCAATCCCATGATTATAGGGATCCCAACTCCCCTTCCAACATCTATATAAGCTTACCATTTTCCTTTAGCAAGCTAGTCCTAGTAGTCTTAGTTTTGATAACACTATAGGAGAGTTGAACTTGTAGCAAGGAGACTATTGCCAGATAGCTTTTGAGAGCCAAGCCAAAGAGAGAGAGCTTTTTCCCATTCCCGACAAGCTTCATTGAGACGTGCTCCGCTATCAGCCCCGCCGAAGGAAGATCCAGCGTTAGAGCTTTGGGTTGTATCTTTACTTCATTATTTTAATGATAAGCGACTTTGATTATGGTTTCATTCATGTGTCTTTGTATTTGATGCAATGAATTACATCCTCTTTGACTGATGTATAGTTACAAGATTTAGATTCTATGCTGTGTATTGTTGTGTTTCTTCGCATGTGTGCAGGTGTTCGGATGTGTTAAGTGGATGGATCGTGATCTGCCAAAGCGGAGGACGGGAAGCGTCATCCTTTCTTCGACGACCATTGCATAGGACTTGAGGTAGGAAACTCATTATTTTTTGTCGTTTTTGTAACTAAAGACCTGTGTCATTGCATGACTGATTGTTGCTAGACCCGATCTGGGCTAGTATGGATTGCCTCTATCTGCAGAGTGGATTTACCTCTCCAAAAAACTAGCGATTCTGCTGGGGAATTGATTGGAGTTTGTCTTGTCTCTTTTGGTTGCTTTTGGATTTTGTCTCCTTGATCTACTCTTCTGGTTTATCTCCTTCTGGTGTCAAACCTCTGTTCAACCCCCACCATACCTGATATACTCTCTGTTTTCTTTTTTTTCATTTCTGTCCATAGTAAACTTGATTGGCACGCTTTTTAGCCTAATAGTCACGCCAACTGGCGCTTGTTGCTAGTTAGGCCCCCGGGCCAACCCTGTTTTGGCGCAAGATACAACCAAACAGTCGCGCCAACCCTGTTTGGTGCTAGGGTTTTCTTGTTTTTGAGCCCTCTGAGTTTGATTTTTGGTTTTGGTGTTGTTTTTCCGACTGTCTGAGTGCCTTGAAGTCCTTGTTGACTGTTTTTGACCTCTATCCTCTAGTTGTTTGCCCTCTACCATCAGTTTTAAATTCTAGCCCTATGGCATCTAGGTGCTATTGTGTGTTGAGCCTCCCATGGGAGTTTTTGGTTTTCGCTTGTTCAGTCAACTTTGTTTTCACTTCCTTGCATTCGTTTGGTTGGTTTTCATTGTAGCATTGAGTTGTTTGAGTGATTGTGCTCTTTTTCATTCAAGTTTCACTTTGTCTCATTTCGAACCTAGATCACACGGTTTGTATGAGTCTTTTGAGATTCTTCTTTGATTTTAGGGATTCCTCTATCAGTTTGAGTTCTTATTGTGTGTTTTGCATTGAGTGGACTTGCTTGTTTCAACTCTTTCACTATCATTCCTCGAATTGGTTCCTTCATTAGTTTTTCATTTCATTTGGTGCATTTTGCTCTAAAACATTGAAAATACAAAAACAAATCTCTTTGTTTTTTTAATTAGTTAGTGAAAGTTGAAAGCTTTTCTGCATTATTAGTGTTATATAAATCTAAAAGGAAAAGTTTTTAGTTTCATTATCGTGCATTAGAGATAGTAGTGGATGTTTTCTGATCATTTTGTTATTGCTTGAAAAGCTCTCAACCTTCTTGTAGTTAGCTCTTCATCGAACGAAGTGATATATTGCAGCATGTAGTGTGCATTTAGAGGATTTTTGAGACACAACATTCGATAGGGCCTGAAATTGAAACGTAAATTGAAGATCAACTTTAAAATTTACTGAATTAACCTAAGGCAACATTGAAACATTAACGAAATATCTAGTAGTCTAAGGTAGATACATGTTCCGGTGTCTTTAAGCCTAGCAGTTGTTGCTTGCCATCTAGCTACAGACAGCGCTAGTACGGACTTGTGCTCCTTATACCATCACGTATATAAAGGGAGACCCCATTGGGTTGCAATAATTTATCCGTAGGAAGCTGATTCTGCCACCTTTTACCCGTGATACACCAGACACAACATTCGGGGAGATTACCTGCACGTACGTCAAGTCCTTGGTTGATTTATTTTTCATTTTTACCAAGGTGTATATGGCAGTTCACGGATATCTGGTACACCCATTTACCTAGATTACCAAAGCAGTCATTTTGATCTTTATTGACTCTTTTAACTGAAAAAATCATCGAGATCTTGTCCTTTCAAGCTCGCGTCCAACCTGAAAGCGATAGAGTCACCTTTTGGTTGTTTCTCGACTCTTAAAATATGAAACAACAGAGTATGGTTTCAATGTCATAAAATTAATCACCCACGAAATATTCCTGGTTAGAATTTTTGTCCTTAGTGTTTTATTTCAAGGTCGTCTCCAATGGAAACTTTTCCGGAGTTCACCAACGAAGGAATCCCCTCCGATGGGAATCCTGATCCTTTTCCTCCTTTTGGGAATGTTGGTGCTCCTTATATGGCAACATTGTCCCCTCCTAGGTTAAATTTTGGGTTGCCTGTATGGTTGTTTTCAACCTCTATGGTCCTGAATGTCCCGACTACTGTTCAATCAGTTCCTCTGCTTGAACAACGCCATGTTGATTCTAAGGTGGGCCTCTCCCCTTCATCGCCTGTTTCTGTGTCCTCCTCTTCTACTTCGCCTGGTGAAAGTCTGGATTCGAGTAATCAGGTGGCTAAGAAGAAGAAGAAGAAGTCTGATAAGAGAGAGGCTAAGGCTACAAATACTGCTTCTAAAACGTCTGCTCTTGATAAACCTTCCAAACCTCCGTGGAAAGTTAAGTTCCCTTGCATGTTGTGCCAGGGAAACTATCTTCTTCGAGATTGCCCTGGTATTCCCAAGGTGCTCGAAGTATGGTCCAACGGTCGTCCACCATTTCCTTTGGCTTCCGGGATTCAGGTTTGGGGCACATCTTCATCTAGTGATGGTAAAGCTCCTAAGAAGTAGGGTAAGCTTTCCAATCCTTGTAAGTTGTGTGAAGGGCACCATGCCATTCACCGTTTTCCGTATATGGATGAAGCCAAGAGAGTTTTGGACAATTTGATTGTTTCTTCACCTTGCCTTCCGGCTGGTTACAAACAACTTTCTTTGAGTCCTTCACCAGTTGATTCAACGATCAGTCAAGAGTCATCCTTGCTTGATCCCGCTCCCCCGGAAATTCACCATCATGAATCCATCCCTGACCAACCATTGGTCATGGGATCGATTGAGCTGGCCCCATCTGCGATGCACCAGGTCTTTTCCGTTGAGAGTGGATCTCACATCCCTCAGGTTCTTCTTGTTTCTTTAGATTCCTCGGACTTGGAGAAAGATTCTCCTGTCCCTATATCTCAGGAAGATACTCCTCCGCCTCCCATGATGGAGGTCCTGGAGGATACTCCTTATGCCTCCATGATGGAGGTGGCAGAGGATGCTTCTTCTTCTCCCGTAACACCAGGGGAAGACCATCTTGGTTCGATGGTAGCCCCTCCAATTATTTTGGTCGCCTCCTTCGATTAGGGTCGATTTGCAGGTTATCACCTTCCTTCTTATGTGCCTTTCGAGATAACAGTACAGACCTTTGATTTGGTCGTACCCAACACCATTATATATGAAGGCACGTCTGTTAGTATTCTATCTCCCACTACTTGGCAAGTGTTTGGTTCACCTCCGCTTGTGCCTATTACGCAGAATCTATTGGCGTTTAACAGAAGAACTGGTCAACTGTTAGGGATCCTTCCGAAGTTGCCTGTTACTTTGGGAGGGAAAACTTTCCATATGGACATGATGGTTGTTCCTGGCCCCTTGGACTTTAATTTACTCCTGGGACGCGATTATACTTATGTCATGGGAGTGCTTGTCTCCTCCCTCTTTCGTGTGATGTTTTTTCCGCACCAAGGTCGAATCGTGACCATTGATCAGCTTGCGTTCATTGGTCCGAATATGGAAGCTAATCCACCATCATTGTCGGGTCTTTATCTGCCAGTTGTGTCATCCCCGCCACATGTCAATTATGTGGCTACCTCTCCTATGCCCGTATTCAGTGATAGTGACGTCGTACATCGTGTGCTGGGGGCATTGGGTCCAGACTTCCAAGATGTTTTCCTTCCATCGGACGGGAAACTCTTGGAAGAGATTAATTCTTATTAATTATGATGAGGTTTGTCGGAGCATGGTTCATCTGCTTGTGTCAAGCTCCTTAAACCATGAAACAAGGTCTGTCAGAGCATGGTTCATCTGCTTGTGTCAAGCTCCTTAAAAAATGAAACAAGCTCATCGGAGCAGAGTTCATTTTCTTGTGTCAAGCTCCTTAAAAAATGAAACAAGCTCGTCGGAGAAGAGTTCGTTTTCTTGTGTCAATCTCATTAAAAAATGAAACAAGGTGTCCAGAGCATAGTTCGTTTTCTTGTGTCAAGCTCCTTAAAAAATGAAACAAGGTTGTCGGAGCATAGTTCATTTTTCTTGTGTCAAGCTCCTTAAAAAATGAAACAAGGTTGTCGAAGCACAGCTCGTTTCCTTGTGTCATGCTCCCTAAAAAATGAAACAAGATGTCATGAGGATGGTTCTTTTAATGTGTCAACCTCATTAAAATAATGAAACACTTTCCTGTTCAATTAGAGTCTTTGATAAGATCTCGTAAAATCCCAGTCGAGTCTTTCTCTTGATCTCGTAACTTGAACCTTCACTCCATCTGCCTTTCATATGGTTTGAAGCTTGGGGGGCATGTACCTCGAATTGAGTCACCATGCTGGGGGCATGCTTACTTTTTCAAGCATAGTTTGTTTCCGTTTCAAGCTTGTGTAAAAATGAAACCGGTTTCAAGCATAGTTTATCTTTGTTTCAAGCTTGCGTAAAAATGAAACCAACTTCAAGCAGAGTTTCCTGATTTCAAGCTTGTGTAAAAATGAAACCATTCTTATTTTACCTCTCATGATTGCCATTTTATCATCCTGTTTTTCCAGATGAGCCTTGGTTCTCTCATTCCATCATCCCCATCTGCTCAGCCGATCATACACCTTCACTTGATTGTGGTACCCGTTCCTGAGGAACCGCTACGATGAGTGGTATTATTAGCCAGCCTCTTGACCTTTATCTTGTTCTGAGTAGTTCCACCATCACCGGAACTAGTTGCTGCCCTTTATACCACTCGTTCCTCCAGGAGGAGTCACCTTTCAACTCTTTTCTGACTCTCTAAAATTGAAAAGTTTGTCGAGTCTCTTGTCGTTTTGATCTCATAAAGTTGGCTGTGAAACGACATCTACCCAGTATACGTTTACCCCTTTTTCGGGCTGGGATAGATTATTTATGAAAAAGGAATACCCTAGCCTATCCCGAATAGGAGGTTTTCTCAGACACAGTTTTCTACCTTTTCGGAGCTGAGGAACTATCTACGAAAAGGGACTGTTGGAGATTAATTTTCTGTTGTCTTTTCAAACTCTCTAAACATGAAAAGACGTTGAGTTCTTCCTTTGTCAGACTCGTTAAAACCTGATGACATCGGACTCCGTCACAATGACGTTACTCGAGTTTCTCCTTCCTAGGGCTCGTTAAATGTACTAGGTTGAATTTGTCTAAAGGAAAAACTTATATCACAAGAATATTCTATCCCCTTCAAACTTGTTTCCAAAAATAATTGGGGTACTCGCTAGAAATGGTGGGGAAAAATGAAACCAATATCATCATCGTGTCGGCAGTATGTCACTCTTGAACATGGCACTTATCTGCGTTCGTGTCGGGTTGGGGACATCTCATCTCCTTTTTTTCCTGCCTCCATGGGTTTGGGTTATCCTTTTGAACTCTCATTTGCTCTTTTCCTCATCATCATTACCTCAGAACCTTTGATGTCAAATGATGCCAAATCCACTATCATGCCGCCGATATGTTCAAGAGAAGTTGACCTCTGCAGTTTTCAACCCTCCTTTGATTCTCTACTGATCCTGATTCACAAACATTATGTTCCTCTATCTTGCATCGATGATGTGGGAAACACTATGGCCCACCTTCTATCAAGGTCACTTCCTGTCGACTTCAGCTCATTATCTAGGAAGCTGATCTAGAGACTCCCTTTAGGTACCTTGGAGCCTGCATGCCTCAATGGCAGGTTCTTCGCATTTGACGCAAGGTTTTCATCATTGACCTTCGATTGAGTGATTCTGCGGGTGTTTGATGTCAGCTCACTAGTTACATTCAGTGGATTGTACCTATAGTACCTTGAGGGCCATTGTCATTATTGGTGGTTCCTCTCGCGTCTGTTAATGGCTTTCATCATTGGTTGGTAATCAAACGATGTTCTTGCATGTTCGACTTCAGCTCACTTATTCGCATGCTTGAACTTGTACTTGATTCGGGATCTGTTACACAGTAATTTGTCATCGTCCCTGAAATCCCCCGTCCCGCACATTGGAGGGCCTTTTTCTGTGACCTATGAGCAATGACATGACCTAAAACCACTTTCATGGCATTTCCCCTTATAAGGGCAATCATTCCTCTGAAGAAAAATTCCTTTGAAAAACCCTAAAAACTGATCTTTTGGTCTTGGCGCAACTAGCTAGTTTAGCCCTCGCGCCAATGGGGAAAATCCACCAAAGAGGGCGCGCCAACTGGCACTCTGTCCCAGTGTCTTGCTTGCGCCAAGCTTAATAAGGATTTTTTTTTAAAAATAATTGGCGAAAGTTTGATTCCAAAAAACTCCTGAATGAGTCTCTAAAATGAGTTGGGAGGTTTGGCTCCATATCTCCATGTATGGGAGGTGGTTTTCCACCTATCATGGAAGCTTCCTCAAGGATAGGGCCAATCCCATGATTATAGGGATCCCAACTCCCCTTCCACCATCTATATAAGCTTGCCATTTTCCTTTAGCAAGCTAGTCCTAGTAGTCTTAGTTCTGATAACACTACAGGAGAGCTGAACTTGTAGCAAGGAGACTATCGCCAGACAGCTTTCGAGAGCCAAGCCGAAGAGAGAGAGCTTTTTCCCATTCTCGACAAGCTTCATGGAGACGTGCTCCACTGTCAGCCCCGCCAAAGGAGGATCCAGCGTCAGAGCTTTGGGTTGTATCTTTACTTCGTTATTTTAATGATAAGCGACTTTGATTATGGTTTCATTCATGTGTCTTTGTCTTTGATGCAATGAATTACATCCTCTCTGACTGATGTATAGTTACAATATTTAGATTCTACGTTGTGTATAGTTGTGTTTCTTCGCATGAGTGCAGGTGTTCGGACGTGTTAAGTGGATGGATCGTGATCTGCCAAAGCAGAGGACGGGAAGCGTCATCCTTTCTTCGATGACCATTGCGTAGGACCTAAGGTAGGAAACTCATTATGTTTTGTTGTTTTTGTAACTAGAGACCTGTGTCATTGCGTCACTGATTGTTGCTAGACCCGATCTGGGCTAGTAGGGATCGTCTCTGTCCGCAGAGGGGATTTACCTCTCCAACATGCATGGTATTAAACTATGTAATAAACCTTTCGGCCATGTAATAAAATATTACAAATAAACTAAGTCACCTGATATGGGGATACAGGGATACGGCCATACCGGGATTCGAAGTATCGGATACGGGTATGGTGACCCCGAAACAGGATACTTCTGGGATACGTTACGTTATATATTATTTTATTAAATATATATATATATATATATATATATATATATATATTAAAAATTAGATATTTTTTGCACAAATTCATACAAAATTCATTGATTCAAACATAAATATTAGATACTCATGAGTCATACATCATCATTGATACTATAATACAAATTACAATGATACATTGATACACCATACATGATACAATCGTCAAATTTACTCAGAAAGACAAGATTGAAGATAGTAAGATACTGTAGTTTTTTCATTAACTCATCAGAATCAAAATGTGTTACATAACAACACTGCCAATGGAAAATAGAAATAGAAAATACAAAATCAACTACAATCTACAAGACTACAAGCCTGAAGCCTCAATGAGTCAGAGTCATCAATCCTCATAATCAGCATCACTGTCAAAATCCTGATCATCATGCTCACCACTGCTCTCCTCTGCCTCTGATGCATCCTCCTCCTCTATCATCTCTGCATCTGCTAGTGTGGAGGATGACCCCTCTAATCCATCATCAAATCTGACAGGCTCTAGCACTGGCGCATTGAGATCCAAGTTGGCCAATGCCAACTCAACACTGTTGTCCAGACCCATATCATCGGGAAAGACATCCCACATCTTTGTCTTTCCCTTCAACCACTCCTCCCTCTGCCTGTAGATGAGACGAAGGTTGGTGTGCACATACACCATTGTCTCTGCCCTGGACTGCTCAAGCCTGCTCCTCTTCACACTATACAAATTCCCATATGTGCTCCAATTCCTCTCGCAACAAGAGGATGAAGTCACCTGAGAGAGGAGCCTCATGGCTAACTGCTGTAGAGGAGGGTTTACTGCCCCATGAGTTTCCCACCAAGAATGGGGCTTCTTAGCCCCCCTGTCTCGAATCAAATCATAGCCTCCAAATCGCCCCCTGCCAGTGGAAAAATATGCAAAGGCATCCTCCACCTCATCAATGGATGCCCTGTCCTGAAAAATCCTCCTCAATGCATCTTTCCTCCCTTATGAGATTTTAGCATCCATGTGAGGAGGGAATCTGCGGGAAGGTCCACCATTCAGCCACTCATGGCTGTAGTATTTTGGGTTCAAGGAGTGAGCCAAAAAATGTAAAGGTGTGCAATTCTTGTCCCATCTGCTGACAAGAATATCCTGTATGGCGGTGAAGAAGGCCTCAGGTGATGTCTCATACTCTGGGCACTGACTCTATAAAATAATTTTCCTCACAGACTCAATCATGGAATCCCATCCCTCATAAACCTCTCCTAGGATGGGTTGGTCTGTATCTGCAAATCTGAGAAAGGAAATGATAGGCTCCATGATCTGAATAATTAGATCTACCTTCTCCCACCATATATCATCCAACACTATGTACTTCACCTTCTTTGAGGCTGCTTGATCCATCTTTCTCCAAAAAGACCAAAAATCTGAAATAACCATAGACCCAAGAGCGGTCTTGACCTCCCTCAACCTCTTCAACATGATGAATGAAGAGGCAAACCGTGTATCTGCAATCTTCAACAATGATAGATTTTTGTACTCCTTGTAGATAGTGAGGGAATTTGTATGGTTTGTTACAAAGTTGTGGATATGTCATGTATCCTCAATAGTGGCTCCAATCCAAAGCACATCAGAAGCAATAGATTTCAGTGCCAAGTTCAATGAATGGACAATGCAAGGTGTCCAAAATACTTGTGGATATTTTTCTTCCACAATCATGCCAGCAGCCTTGCAAACAGGTGCATTATCTGTAATGATTTGCACAAAACAATCCACACCTACACTTTCAATAACTTTGAGAAATAACTCACCCATATATTGTGCATCCTTGTACTCTCCAAATGCATCCACTGCTTTCAAGAAAACTGCACCATTCGTGGATGACACCATGAAGTTAATGAGTGGGTGGCGTGCTGGATTTGTCCATCCATCAGAAACAATGCTAACCCCAGATGTTGGCCATGCTGATTTAATAGGCTCAAGCATTTTGTCCACCTCTTACTTTGCCTTTGTCAACAATGTGGTTCTGAGCTTCTCTGACCCAGGAGGCACATACCCTGATGGAGCCCCATGACAAAGAGCTCGACACATCTCAATAAATAGAGGTGACCGTGCAACATTAAAGGATATGAAGTTCTAATAGAAAAAAAATGCAATGGTGAGGTCAAGCTCTTCCCTTTTCTCTTTTTGGAAAATCTTGTCCATTGGACCAACTGCAGTTGCCTTTCTCTTTTCTAATTCTCCCCTGCTAGAAGTCTCAAAATGGAACTTGCTGCTGCTTTTCTTCAAGAATGGAAGGGGGTCATCAGTTTTGGATTTTTTTGATTTTGCTGCCACATTTTCCTCACCAATACTCTGCTCTTTCTCCATTTTCTAACTATCTAGCGATTCAATTGTTGTACAACATTTAATTCCACGACCTGGAATACCCAAAAAATGAGCTTTCACATGGAAATATGTGCCATTGAAATGGCCATTGCAAAAATTGCATTTCCATGAACAATTTCCTCCTCCCTTTTTTGCCGCCCCTTCCTCTCTTGTCGCATTTTTCCACAATGGGTATTTGGGGTCAAATTTTTTTTTTCCCTGCACATTTGAAGCTATTGTTGCAGCCCCACTTCCAATGGATGGAATACTTGCAGACCCTGATGAAAGAGGGACAGGAGGGGCATCTCCAATGGAGACATTCTTCCCCTTTCTTTGCCCCTGTCTTGCTACCTTTGATTGAGCCATGAATACTGTAAAAAATAAACAAAAACAACTAAATATATGAAACATATGCACATGCAAACACTAACAACAAACTAAATGCAAAATATAGAGGGACAATGCACTTACCGGATGCTCGAATCTCTTCGAAAGAACTCCCTTTCTCCTTGCTCACACTTGCTCCTTGCTCACACTAGCTCTCCTTCTCACTTCACAAATGAAATGGATGAGAAAATAGAGAAGAAAAATCGCACTTTATAAAAAAAAAATAGCGCGATTTTGCTTGCCGTGGGCCCAGTCATACCCGGCTGTATGGGATACAGCGTATCCGATGGGGTACGGTTAGGATACGGCGTATCCATTTTCGGACACACCGTATCCCGACCGTACCCTATACGGATATGCCGTATCCTTTGAATTGGGGCCGAATCCGGTACGGGTAGGTGTTCGATACGGGGATTCGGGGATTCGATGGCATTTTAGGAGTATCTGCTGACTTAGCAAATAAAATGTAATTTTTAAAACAGCTAAACCATAAGGATTAACCGCATCGGATTTTGGAAAGCTTTGTGAATAGAGCTAACCACGCCGGAAAAATGTCATCGCGGAGTTAAGTCGCCAGATCAAACAGTTGACCGCTATTGTTGGGGATTCACATGTGAACGTGGCGGAAGTTAAGGGATAAGCCGTGTTCGCGATCGCCGGATCCAACCACCTATAGTTTAAATCCCACCTATTCACATGAAGACCAATTATTCTCTGCACAATTTAGCTTAAATGTCAGATATTTTCATGTGAACACTGCACAGGAGATAAAACGTAACCGTCGGAATTAACTGCAGATATAGCCACCGGAAAGATCTGTTCACATGTCGACAATCCATTTCCATGCTATTTGGACTAATTTTCAGGGATAACCTTATATCCGAAAGTTTATTTTGGGTCTTTTTCATAAGAAATGGCATTGATGCAAATGCATACCTTATCCCTAAGACTTTAAGGTGTCATATAACCTGAGGTCATCAAAAAATTCAAAGCTCAACCTATATCCAATTGTGGTTTGGATAATCTCGAGGAAGCATCAAGATTTATGTAAAATCTAAAATAAGGTCTTGATAGGATAATGTTCATTAATTCATTACCTAAAAGTGGAATTCACATTAAACCAATGAATAAACTTCAGTCACAACCCTTTGAGATATACAATAAAGTCTTGTTGTTCATTAAGGAGAATTGTTCTATCTTAGAAGATGCGGGTGTCTAAATTCTTGCTTAAATTCAGATTTGAAGTTCGCTGCAGTGCATCGAGGTCCACTTCAAACATCGAGGTCCACTTCAAACATCAAAACTCAGTCCATTTATTTTTTTGCAGAGGTCCAAAACGCTTCAATTCATCAGTCAAAGTGTGCTGATCATCGCAAGAAATTCTTGAATAACTGAAGGCCTATTCAAGTAAAGAGACAGTATTTGAAAATCCTGTTCAGGAGAATTTCCTTCTACATTGTCAGTAGTGTTGTTTGGTGCTTGTCAGCTCACAAATCAATGTATTCCTTTTCTCTCGACTTACTTAATACAATGGTCGCACACTTTTGAACCGTAACCGGAGACCTTGTCCAGGAGGGACGAACTCCGTCATTAATCCTTGTTGTCATTCTATGTTGATATTATGCATGATGCTTTAATTTTAACATTAAAATTAACAGATTATATCTAAAACACTCTGTGTTAAGCAGTTGGTTAACATACAAGCAACTATTTCAAATATTCTTCTTCCCATTCTCATTTTTGTCAAGAGTTAGAAAGATCTTGGCTATATGCTTTCAGATCATATTTTGGTATCAAAGTAGACTAGCTCTTTTTCAGGTACAAAAATGGGCAAGAACTCAAGACAACAACTTCGGTTGAAAGAATTCGAGGAGTTCAATCAACAATTTCAGCAAGAAAATATTGCTCTACGAAGGATGGTGCAAGCATTGGAAAGTGACAAGCCGATATTGCAATCTGAAATTGAAGTCTTGAGAAAGAACAAAAGAGGAAACAATCCTCTAATAGAAGGTGCAACTTCTAACGGAAAGAAGCCAACACTATCTCTTCATCAGGAGTATGAAGATAGTTCTTCTCTTTCATCAACACCAAAATCATCAAGAGAGACAATTGGAACCTTTTCCTCACCTGCTGAGGAAACTCCCAACATATTGGAATCACCAAAAAGTGATTCAAACTCCGAGGAATTTTCTAGCCAGAAGCCATGTGCAGCTTCTGAAAGAAAAGGTTTTTCCATGATGAAGGTTGTGGGATATCAAGAAGGAGAGGGCCTTGGAAAGAATGGTCAAGGAAGACTTCTACCAATAGCTGTAAAAGAAAGGCCTAAGTATCAAGGCCTAGGTTATGGTTTAATGAAGTGCAACTATTGTGAAAAGATGGGCCACATTTTGAGTCAATGTTGGTCTCTACATCCCGAGCTTATGCCAAAGAAGCTTCGGGACAAGAAAGGTAAACAAAAACTCCTTTAGTAGTGATTCTGGAAGTGATTTCTTTTATCAGAATTGTGTTGTAGAAACTGTTAAAAGAATATATCCATGCACATTTTGTGGAAGTTCATGGCATTGTGTAGAACATTGCTGGAAGCATAGAGCCTACAGCAAGAAATTTGGAGCTACCAAAAGCCAACCACAAGAAGATGATGAAACACTTCAAGTGAATAAGCGTTCAAGTAAAACCTTGCTTCAATCTATCAATAAATCCGCTGAAGATGAACATCATTCAGTAAGTTCAAAAGCAACAAGTACAAATTCCAAAGAGAGAATTTGTCAGCATTGAAAATTGTCGAGGCATGCTAAGAGCAACTGTCCAATCCTGCCACAAGAAACAACATTGACATCAGCAGAACAAGAGACATCCAATTCACCTACTGGGGAACATTTGACTGCCAAATGGAACTGGGCAGACTATATGCATATGTCTAAAATGAGTCTATAAAAAATTTTCTAGATCTAGATAAGTCTGTAACTAGGATCTAAAGTTATTTTTCTTCAATGCATTGTAATAAAAACTTTTGGAGAACCAAAAGTTCTTTTTGTGGGAAGGTGTGATCTAATTTTGATCCTGAAGTTTTGTATCGAAATTACAAAATGGCCAAGATGGACATTTATGAGTAATTAGTCATCGATTTTTTAATAAACAGGTTGTGTCGAAATTGCATCGACCAAGAAAGTCTTATGAGCAATGGTTCATCGACTCAAGTCATCGGCTGGATCTTGTCAAAATTGGTAAGCGACCAAGATGGTCACATGCAACATTATTTCTATGTGCAAGAATTCAAGTTCAACATGTTTGTCATCAGCTTCGACATCAACGTCAGTGACTTCGACAACATTCACCAATGATTTTCTCTTCATGAATTGAAGCCCAAAATGTTGTAATCGTCATATTGAGTTGTGTCGACCTATGACAATGAAACATTAGAGAGCATCACTCATGATGAGAATTGTAAAGTGATAAATCCATGTAAATACCCAAGGAAAAACAATCCTAAGTCTAAGCGTTAGCACTATAAATCTAAGTCAACAAATGCTAAGTGTTAGTGTTAGGCGAAAATGTTAGTGATTTGTCCTAAAAACATTTGTTAAAGGCTAAATCCTAAAATGCCTAAAGAATCACACAAAAGGTTATGTCTAGGTCTGAGTTCTAGTTTTAAACCTAAGGTTAAATCCTAACGTGAAATAATGTAAAAGGACTAATCCTAAAATCTAGCGCTAAAGTCCTAGTTCTAAAGCCTAAGTTATAAATCTTAACCTAAGTCTAGAACTTAAGGTGCATGTTATTAAACTATGTAATAAACCTTTCGACCATGTAATAAAACATTACAAATAAAATGTAATGTTTAAAATAGCTAAACTGTAAGGATTAACAGCATTGGGGTTTGGAAAGCTTTGTGAACAGAGCTAACCACTGCGGAAAAATGTCACTGCGGAGTTAAGTCGCCAGCTCAAACAGTTGACCGCTATTGTCGGGGATTCGAATGTGAATGTGGCAGAAGTTAAGGGATAAGTCGTGATCGTGATCGCCGGATCTAGCCACCTACAGTTTAAATCCCACCTATTCACATGAAGACCGATTCTTCTCCGCACTTAACCGTCAAATATTTTCATGTGAACGCTCCGAAGGAGATAAATCGTAACCGTCGGAGCTAACCGCAAATGTAGCAGCCGGAAAGATCTGTTCACATGCCGACAGTCCATTTCCATGCTATTTGGAATGACCGTCAGGGATAAAATTATATCCTAAAGTTTATTTTGGGTCTTTTGCATAAGAAATGGCGCTGATGTAAATGCATACCTTATCCCTAAGACCTTAAGGTGTCATATAACCCGAGGTCATCAAAAACTTCAAAGCTCAACCTAATGCAATTGTGGTTTGGATAATCTCGAGGAAGCATCAAGATTTATGTAAAATCTAAAATAAGTTCTTCATAGGATAATGTTCATTAATTCAATGCCTAAAAGTGGAATTCACATTAAACCAATGAACCATAATCTTCGAGGTATGAAGATAAAAATGGAGAATGAATTGGTTTAATGCCATTTTCTCCCTCATCCTATTTAAGAAGACAAAGAATGTTTTGAAAGATAGGAGAGGAAGAGAGGAGGTCTCGAGAAGAATTAAGAATAAGTTCTTTTGAGGAGCATTAAGAGTACATTGTAGAGAGTTTTGTTTTTGCATGAAATTGTGGAGAGGGAGAGCTCTAATTCTTTCTTACATTCAGATTTGAAGTTCGTTGCAGTGCATCGAGGTCCACTTCAAACATAAAAACTCCTTCCATCTACTTTTGTGCAGTGGTCTAAAACGCTTCAATTCGTCATTCAGAGTGTGATGATCATCACAAGGCTTTTTTTGCCAACTAAAGGCCTATTCAAGTAAAGAGACAGTATTTGAAAAATCTGTTCAAGAGAATTACCTTCTACATTGTCAGTAGTGTTGTTTGGCGCTTGTCAGCTGACAAATCAATGTATTACTTTTCTCTCAGCTTACTTAATACAACGGTCGCACACTTTTGAAGCAGACCCGGAGACGTAGTCCAGGAGGGACGAACTCCGTCATTAATCCTTGATGTCATTCTATGTTGATACTATGCATGATGCTTTAATTTTAACATTAAAATTAACAACTTATATCTAAAACACTCTGTGTTAAGCAATTGGTTAACATACAAGCAACTATTCCAGTTATTCTTCTTGCCATTCTCATTTTTGTCAAGAGTTAGAAAGATCTTGGCTATCTGCTTTCAGATCACCATATTGGGGCATGCTCAAGCCCAAGGACTTGACATCCTCCCCCACTCTAAAATGGTTGCTGTCCTCGACAACAACTCCACCCAAAAAAATTCTTTTCCAAGTTCGAACTTTCACCAAGTGTCATCAACTACAACCTCATGGAAGAATCATCCATCTCCTGTCGTTCCTATTGCATGAGCTCTTCACTTCCTTTGCACAAACCTTCATCAAGGTTTATGACTTCTTCTTTCCTTCACAAAACTTCATGTAGGAAATATCTATTGAACTCATGGTCATCAAAAATCAACACAAGTGTCACAAGTCTTCACAATGCTCCATCTCATCATGGAAGGTCATCCCCTACATCACATGGTTGGAATGTGCCTCATCGAAACTACCATCGTACTAACTACCAACCCTTTTTATCTTGTGAACTCTTGTTGCCATACTCCAACTCAACTCCAACACATCTCAACACACTGCTAGCCCCACATGACTCGAACTAGTTGGGTAGCTAATCCAACTGTCACATCCTATCCGTGAGAATGCACCTCCTTATGCCTTCATTGGTTGTTTCTCCAACACTTCGTCACATTTATGAATCTTCTTCAAGAAATATTCCACGCATGTCCAGGTGCTACACTTCTGCATATGTGACTTGAACTTACATCTTTCGTCATGCCTAAGTCCTCCAACAAAAAATCACCGTCATTATCCCATATCTAGGTCCATGAAGAAGCTTCATCTAATCTCATATATGGCGCTTCCATCTTCTATGAAGGATACAAGTCTTCACTTGCTTCACTTGCTTCACCATATATGTGTTTCCTCGGTTAATAACCTCCATGAATACCCAAGTCCTCCTCCTTTAATAAGGTCTTCCACGTAATGATCATTCATCCCAACTCATCTCAAAATGGCTACGTCTCTTCAGACTCAACACACACATAGGTGTCTCCACCAAGGCTATTTCATCGTTGCAACCCTCATCCAACTACAAGTTGTCTTGCTCCTACCTCAATATGTCAAGTCACTCCTCATGAACACATACCATACTATGTCCAAAGGTATGCATCCCATACCACTTCAAATTCAAGTCTAAACCTGACCTCAACTCCTCAACAAACTGAAATACTTCAAGACCACCATTAACATGAACCAATCATGGGTTGCAACTATCTTCAAGTTCGTTTAAACCTTGAACATCGCAAATCCTTCAAGCCCTATCATTGCATCTACCAGGAAAATGCCCTTGAATAGGTGTCTCGATCAAATGGAACCCTCGCAAGTCATCCCTACCTTTTTCATCACACAGATACCCTCACAAGTTATCCATGTCTTCTTTGTTCGGGTGGGCACCCTCATCCTCATCTCAGTGCACACAATTTCAATCATTCCAGGTTGGGTCACACATGGCTTCCATCATATCACCCTCAACCTCAATCAGTGGGCACTCTCAATTTCCCATGCTCATTGTACAATTCTCCTTCGCTCATCATACAATTTTCTCTCACTTCAGTCGTGCGAGTGCTCTTGGCCGCCCACACCTTCGGTCACAGCTGGATCGTCCTCATCAAAACCTCTATCCGTTGACAGTCCCATAAGAACTCATCTTGAATTCAACGAAGCCTCAATGAAAATGCCTACCGACTTCATTCTTCACTTCCGATCTAGTCCCTTCCTTCATTGAAACCTCCCCCACTAAAGGTTCACCAAGAACTTCTCCTTAGCCTCAATGAAACCTCAATGAAGAAGTCCACCAAGCTATATGTCAAATTGTTTCTTCTTCAAACATGCCCTACCACTATAAGTGCTTCCACTTGAACGACCTTCGTCCACGAGCCATGACAAACACTTGGCTAATCCTTTGTTTGACCAATCATGACTCGCTCATCTCATAAGAATCTTCATCCATTGCGCTTGTCTTAGACATTCAATCCATCCTTCCTTAGGTCAAATTCTTCCCAAGCAAGTCTTGCATCTATCAAATTCATACGCATGAATGAATGCAAACTCATCTTGACCTTCCTAAGGAAATTCATTGCACAATTATCTTCATCCATATCCCCATAAGGCTCTTTCGTGAAAGAACCCACATCTTTCATCATCACATGATTTTATTCTTCGACTCGAGTTCTCTCCAAGCGAGAACCTTCATCTTCCTTCCACATCTGCGAAATGCAAAAATCTAGTTCAACTTCGGCAGACACTATCCCACCAAGTTCTTCCTCTTTCGATTGTTTTTCCGCAACACTCATTTCATACTTGATCGAATGACCAACCTCTTCTTCATTGTTAACAACTTCAACCTACTCAACTGAAAAATCAATGTCAAGTAGTTTTCTCCTAACCTTCTCTTGGAGCACATCAAATTCTTTCTGCAACTTCGGCTTCTCTTTCCTCATGCGATTCAAATCCTTCATGACTTTCACAGGTCTTGCACGATTTTTTTGTATCCTAGATCTCCAAGAGTCAACTTCTTGAAAACTCGCCATTGTGTTGTCCAACTTCAAACCAAGTCCCTTTTGGCAAAATTTCAGTTCTTCAACACAACCTCGATTGTAGCTCTTCGTGGTAGTGACCATTGTGCCACTGCCTTCACTTATGCAAACAACTTCCCAAGCTTTGACTTAGTTGCCCTAATACCATATGTCACAACCATACAATGATCACACCATTTAGACCATCGAGGGCATGCGGCACCAGTGATTTTTCGTCGTAAGACACAACTACTTACTCTCAAACTACACCTCTAGCCTATGTGTCTCTTAGTGAAGCCACTATTAATTTTGCAAAAAAACTTTTCTAGAAATTTTTTTTCTTTAACTTCACCAATCATTCATTTACTTCTAACAAACCGTCACAAACACTATAGTATGATGAACAACAATAAACATCAACAAAATAAACTTGCACAAGACAACAAGCTTTACAAACTTTACATCTTCTATATTACGTGGGAGGGGAACTCCCAATAGGAAATCTCCCCTTTATCAACTTCAACTTCAATAATATACAACAACCAGGTTAGTTGTTGGCTAGACCAACGCCCTGCTCAAATACATAGTTCTTATCCGAGTCATGCACAACTTGGCAGCTTGCACCTTGACTCAGACCCACAAAGACTAGTTCAGTCCAATGACTTGCATGTTCAGCCAGAACCCAACCCTGAGAAACACAACTTGCCCAGAAACCTTCGTGCGAATTTCTTGGCTCGGTTAGGCGAGCCTCATGTGCCCTCCTTCCAGAGGCGAAGGTATCTGGAAGAGTGCCATGGTCTAATCAGATTTCTGCCCACAATATAGGACCATACTCTATTCAAAGCTTCATATAGGACGATGAATGGTTGTTGTCTAGTGAAAGTACATACATAAATAACTAGCGCCATTGTTAATGGTTGTATGGATTTTTTTTCCAGTAAATAAACACACAGCTTTTATATTATCACTTTGGGCAATAGCAAAATGTTCATATCAAAAGCTTCAACATTGTCCTGATTTTTTTTTCAAAGGAAAAAAACGTTGTTCTATTAGGAAGCAACAGTATATGAGGGATACATCATAAAAATGAGCAAACAATAGCAAATATACCTGTGACATGCTAGCGGTTCATATGCTAAATAATATCAAAGTTCAATAAATGAACATATTTACAGGAATGAGACTATAACTGCTCATGTCATCAATGAGAATATGTAAAAATAAACACTAATGACCAAAACATTCTCTATATCCTGGAATTAGCATGATAAAAACCAAATACTGAAATATGGGTTCATGATCTCCCAGTGCAGGAGTAACAAAACCCATCGCATATAAGCCATATTGCAATATATTTTAATTGTAAAACATACAAATACATAATTAATCTAGTATTCTAAAGTATGTAAATCCCCACCGGCTGAATAGATTTGTGTACTCTTCTCGATGTTCTGTCTGTTATAAATCTTCTGAACTGCATACATTTCATTGTGAGCTTAATAAATTTTCGTCTACCAAATTTGCTTTATCTTGCACATATATTTTCCAAATGCCAATTTAACAAGGTTTTCTTACAGTAAAACTGGATCAGTCAAATTCCTATTCAGAGATATAAAATGAAAGGAATATGATTGACTTCAAAGCCAACATAATGCTCCTCTGCGTCTTTCTCTTTTACCCAGTTGGGTTCATCTTTCGTTAACTGATAGAAGGTACTGTGGCTTTTTTCTTAAAGTCAATGCTTCATAATCACCTGTGTTAAAATTTTCTATATCGACATGGGCTGGCCATCGTTAGCATTGAAGGTTATTCTCCTCTGCATTTTACCATTATATTCATTTAGTGCGGAATCCATGCACATGGAGTTCAGACAATTTTCTGGTTTCCGGTTTGGTTCTTTTATTTGACAAAAATGATTGTCAGTCTCTAAGGGCGGTGTCAAAGTAATCACATATAGTCTATCCTGCCCCATAATAAGTTTATTCTAATTTATTTTAAAAATATAATTTAATAATAAATATTGATTTCATGTTAGCAACATGAACTTAATAATCTTGTAATAACTAGGCTTAAGGAGAATTGATCCCGTGACCACTTATTAGGGAGGTGCTTTAGCAACATGAACTCAATAATCTCCAGAACTGATTCTTTTGATACTTGTTGCCCACAGCTTTTATTTCAACTTAAGGTGAATGAGGATATGTTGCTTTTGTTTTAATTTTTTTTTAATTGACAGCTTAGATTGCTTTTTGTAATGCTTATCAAAAGCTGTAGTGTGTAGAGTTTGTTAGGTTGCATTGACTTTTAATAAATTTAAAAAATCAGATTTGTGCCAAATGGCTCCCACCCACCAATTTCCTAGGGATTTGAGATTATTCTAATTTTAATAAGTTTCTCATTATTATTTATTTCCTTCATTTATATATAAGCAAATTTTATTTAGCAAAATGGTCCATTATTTTTAATAAATTTAAAAAATTAGATTCGTGCCAAGTGGCTTCCCACCCACCAATTTCCTAGAGATTTGAGATTATTCCAATTCTAATAAGTTCATGAGTTTCTCATTATTATTTATAATATTTATTTATATAAGTAAATTTTATTTAACAAAATAATCCATTTCACAATAAGATGTGCAATTTTTTTTTTCTAAGTTAAAATTGACCTATAACCTTTTTATACATGATTAATCAGATAAATATGTGTATTTATAAGACATTCTATGTGTTGTAATAATTTTTTTTATTATATTTATAAAGTCTTCAAATATATCAACCATGTTAATATTTTTAAGGTAATTATACTAATTATTAAATTAGTTTTAAAAATATAATTAACTTTTATTTTTCAATAATTAAAATTATAACTTTGTAACTCATTACCATTAAATTTAAAAATAAAAATAAAAAATAAATAAATTATTATCACAATTTTATAAAATATACTCTATTTTATAAAATAAAATCTCTAAATATGTAAAAACTAGCTTTACATATGGATAAGCCTTTTAATCCCAAAAATAACTACAATCATGATGTGCTCATATGAATTCCATAATATTTGTAGTCATATAATTATTGCAACAATAATATAATGTAGATAATTATTATTATAGATTATTATGTGTAATTAATAAAAAATTTAAATAGTAAAATTTTAAAAAATGTATTTTTAATATTTAATTTTACAATTTTTTTATTTTCTAAAACATAAATATTTATTTATATATATTTCATTCTAATACTCCACATAATAATTATTTAGCCATGGTTCAAAGATAAACTATTGCATTTAAATTACATTGCTATGCTAAGTAAACTATTTCACTTCATTATGATATATAGTATTTACATCACCATATAACTTTTCATATAAATTATTGATTCAAAAATAATTGCATTACGATGTAAACTATTTCATTTCATTATGTTACATGGGAATTACATTGCTATGTAACTATCTCACTTCATTATAATAGACAATATTTACATCACCATATAATCTATTATCTATTGATTATATGATACATAACCCTTCAATCTAATGATTATCAAATAATTTATATTAATGCTAAATTTTAATATTTACAATGTACATGAACGGAATGGTGATGAAATTTTTAATTTATGTTCAATGTATAACATATCTATATATGTTATGATAATGATTATTTGTAATAATTTTAGTTTTAATAATTTGAATTATTATTTCTAGATAGGGTGAGGTGGGATGTGCTTAGGGCATTTTCACCTCACTGAATGAGTGAGGGTGATTTATTGTTATCCGGTTTTAATTCAACAATATTGTATGTGTTCAGTTTTAGTGGAGTTGCAAAGCGGTAGTTTTGGTAGAGTCTTGGTTTATATTCACACGATGATGTTTCCACCTAGGGAAGGTTGGTTGATGGTGGTCATTATTCCTCTATCATCATTTTTTATGCCAACTCATTCTTTTGCATTCATTTCCATCATCGTTTGTTGGTATATGGCTTCAAACATATCATTATAAATGCAAGTTGTATTGATTTCTCCCTCATTGTGTTCATTTTTGTTCTTCCTCCCTCTAGTTTATCGAGGTCACTGTAAGTGTTGGCAAGCTTTTTGCACCTTCACTATTATTCAACACTCTAGCTCACATCCCCTCCTGATTTTTCCCTTGCTCTGGTAATTTTTGTTGTTGTTCCCACTAGTTCGTCGAGGACACTACAAGTGGTTGCGAGCTCTCTGAGCCTTAGCTACTCTTCAACACTCCAATTCATAACCCCTCCCGCAACTTGGGCATCGACTTTAGCTCCCTAGATTCATAGGTGTGGTCAGGAAAAGAGCAAAATGCAAGTGCGATGGTGGCGATAGGGGAGGGTTTGGAGTCTCCCAATCTTGCTTAAGGGAAGAGACTTTAGCTTGCATTTTCAAGGACTAGATCCCCGTGGAAATAAAAGACAAACCATGGTGAAAAAAACCAATACATGTTGACAATTGACTTGTATTGAAGAATCAATATGCTACTAGGTAGGGTGATTATGGACAAGAATGATGTAAAGGGATTTAAAGGAAGAGACAATGTTGATGTTGGAAAAGGTACTGTTATATCAAAAATAAATGGGGGCATGTCTCAAATGAATTAAATCCCCGGTTGCTCCTACTCTAGGACCAAGTGGCTACAACCAGGGGAACATCCATCCCATCAAGGCGGACTTCTCTACTTCTACCTAGTTCCATGATGAATTTAGTTTCTCTATTTATCTAGTTCCCATGTTTTATTAGGCATTTGCCTAGTTAGTATAATCTAAGTAATAGTTATACTATGATTATTCAAGTTCCCATATTATAATATTTGTTCATGAAGATTTCATGTGACATACTATTGTATTTTTTATATTGCATTTTTTACTAATTCCCTATTGTTTTTCTAGCAGTATGGTTTCCATGTGGCAGACCATTAGTAAAAAATTTGTGAGGCTAATATAAATTTATTTGGTTAATGGTAATTTATCTTTAAAAATAATGGATTATTAAAATTTCAATTATTAGCATGAATTTATTTTTCATTCTCATTTTATTAACTGTTAAAAAGAGTCAAAGTTATATATATATATATATATATATATATATATATATATATATATATATTAAAAAAATATTTAATATTTACGCCTTAAGGCATTCTTATTTGAAAACAACTTACCTAGCTGCCAATGTGTCCATGTCTGAGCCATTGGATCAAATGTTAGAGGATTGAAATGTTTTAGGCCATTAGATCCACAAGTAAATAGTTTTTTATTTTATTTTTTATAATGTTAGTTTTTTTTTTTCTTTTTAATAAGTTAGATTGATTTTAGGTGTATAATAGAAATGTTATAATGTCATGTTTAACATTTTGACTATATCAAATTACACAAAAATAAAAATAAAAGTAAATTAAATAAAAAGATTGACATAATGTAATGAACATTTTAACTAGGTAAAAATACAATAAAAATAATAATAATAAACTACAAAAATAGTCCATGGTATTGACCTTATTTGAAAACAACTTCCCTAGCTGCCAATATGTCCATGTCTCAACCATTGGATCAAATGTTAGATGATTAAAATGTTTTAGGCTATTAGATCCACAAGTCAATAGTTTTATATATTTTCTTTTATAATGTTAGTTTTTTTTTTCTTTTTAATAAGTTAGATTGATTTTAGGTGTATAATAGAAATGTTGTAATGTCATGTTTAACATTTTGACTATGTCAAATTACACAAAAATAAAAATAAAAGTAAATTAAAGAAAATTGCCAGGGATGTCACAAGTTATCATAATTAGCGCTCGGATATGTAGATGAACTTGGAATAAACTCTATTTATGTTAATAAAAATTCTCTTTATTTACATATATGCTAGATAGATTGTACTTGAATGTATTTACAATATCTTTTTTGAGTTACATGCTCATTTCATGCTTGTTTTAGAGGATGATTAATCACCAAAGGATTTTCACCCCTGATTTCCTATTTCAATATCTATAACAACATTTTTATATATGTGAACATATTATGTTGGTTTATATATATGTTTTCACCCACAATTGCCTATTTCAATATCTATAACAAAATTTTCTGGTTGACAACTATTATCATCAATATCTTTGAAACCTCCACGACCTACTTCCATGGAAGCAAAAATTGCCTTTCATTCCTTCACAATGGCTCCTTATTTGAAACAAATTATTTCTTCTAGGCTACTCTTTCCTATGCTATTGCCTTACAACGTTTCTTTTGTAACATGTGGTGCAATTGCTAGTAATAAATTTAAAATTAAAATAAATTTGTACTCAATTAATTTACTATATATTTTTAATGATATTTATGTGGATAGATATGTCTATTTTAGAATGAGGTTTCATAATTTTAATTTAATTATCAATAATTATTAGGTGGATCGTAGGGATTTAACCCATGTAATACTCTAGAATATTTATAGTAATATACACTAATCAAAGGTTGAGATTTATCTACAAAGTATTTATGCCCTTTTTGCTCTTGTAATTAAATTGATTGAAAAAAAATGCCATATGGCATAAGTTATGGTTTTTTGGCCATGTAGTGTTGATGAGCCATGGTATTGGCCCATGATATTGTAACAAGGCCTATTTACAGATTAAGAAGCTTCATGGATATAAATATTGTTCCATGCTTTCTCAAATGTATATATGTTCTAAAGAAAAAAAATTGGGCATTGGGAACTACCCCAAAAGAAAGTCAACCTAGCCAACCTCTCTCTCTCAGCTCGAAAGTAAGAGAGAGGTTGTTGGTACTAGGCCAACCCTCAATAGAGACTCACTTAAGGGTGCAAGAGAATTAACATATCAACTTACGAGACTTGAACCTGGGAGGGGAGGATAGCGAAACTCAATTGACAATATATATGTTTAACTTATATATATATATATATATATATATATATATATATATATAATTTAGTTAATTTAATTTATATGACTTCACTAATTATTTTTATTTTATATGTTACACATAATTTTTCTGAGGTTTCTAGTAGTTCCTAGTAGATTCTAAATTAGGAACAATTAGTCATGCAAGTGTGAGCTAAAATTAGCATAACCATAATTACTATTATAAATGTTCTTTAGAGGACTCTCAACTATATTTTAAGTGTATTCTCCATGAGTCTTTTGGGGTCTATTTAATTGTGTATCCTCAAGTAATTCAATCAACTCAAGTAAGGAAGTTTCAACTCTATTATGTTCTATTGTGTGTCATTATGAGGTAATATTGTGAATTTTTAACTATTATAGTAATCCAATTTCCTCCTCTACCCTTTAGATTAGTATAAGAGCTAAATAAACAAAGCATGCTAGAGCCATAACAATGGATAGCATGCCAGAGTAGTAGTCAACCATCATTGAGATGAGTAGTCTTTGTTTTTAGAGCCAAATCTGTTGTTGTTGTAATATGTTGTTGTCATTTGTCATCAACGTTCATTTTTCATAGGATCTTATAACTAATAAATACTTCTTATGATTTATTTAGTTACTCTTTTCTTGCATTCATATCATCATAAAGCAATTACACAAAAGGTCTCAACGATATAAAATAAATCCTAGTAGGATCATAAAGAGACATCTAAACAAGAACACAAACATTTACCGTGGGAAAACCCACATGGGGGAAAAACCTGACAACATTTTCCTTAGATAAATTCTTTAGTTCAACAAGAGACACTCATATTTATTCTAGTCAATCACAAGGTCAAACTAACAAAAAAAGTAGGATTTTTCAAACCTGTTCCAACTCCCTCTTAGTCAAGTCAAAAATATATCCAAGAGATTCGGTTTGGTTTACTCTGTTAGGGTTGAATTCCGACCTTCTTCTACACCCACAAATTTTGGTCCCGCAACTCTGTTATGCCTTATAATTTTGGTCCTTTTGTTCCACATGGGAAAGGACAACAACTGAGAGAATACCACCTGTGTGAAGTCAAATGAGAAAGAGACATTCATACTTTTTCATCTTATTATCCTAATTTTTCTTCTCTTAATGAAAATATATATCATTTTGTGTGTGACCCAAAATAATTGTGCAAAGGAGAGGAGGTCAAGTGCCTTATATATAAATTTATGGCTTTTTGAATGGGTGCCTCTTTGACTAGGGCCGACTTGCCTTGTTTTGAACCAAAAAATAAAATAACAAAAATTCGAATTTTCTCTTTTGAAAAGGACATGAAGAACATGCCTTAAATTTTTTCTTTTGACAATATCTTGAAGAACATGCCTTATATTTATCATTACAAAAACATCAAGACCTAAACATATATTTATGAATACCAACCATAGCTACAAAATTCAACGCTCCCTCTTAAATAGGAATGTATTCATATTGACTATCTATATGTTCTCACGTTGAAAACATTCTCTAAGAAAAGGTTCCAACAATTCAACATCAACATCATCCAATTACCATAATCCTGGTCAACAACTATGACACATGGTAAATCATTAGCATCAACAAGTTACCATAATTCTAGTGAGTACCTTTAACCTATGGTGTATCCTCACCATAATCTTGGTCGATACTTTTGACACATGGTACATCATTAGCGTCAACTAGTCACCATAATTATAGTCTATTTGACACATGGTATATAGACTAGTCTTGGTTCACCATCATTCTGGTCAATATCTTTGACACATGGTGAATCTCCAAAGGCAACACTCTACCTGAGTAATTCTGGGCCTAATGCTAAATGAGCACACTCAACCTATAGAGTTATGAGCATGATGTTGAAAGGAACCCACTCAAATGATTGATCATGGGCCCCTAGGACCATTCTTCCTAATTCCGATTAACATACTTGGCACAGGAAAAATGATTTTTCTCTGTTGGACCATTCTCGTTAAATATACTTGACACAACGAGAATTCCTATCCATGATGCTATCATATCAACACTATAGACTATTTTCCCTAATCCTATTCAACTTGACCTATGGAGGATTTTTCCCTGGATGTTGCAATTTCATCACTCCCTCTGGCTGAGTGAGACATGCTCAATCTCTCCATTATTTTCCTTGAAGCATATAAAATTCATCCCGGGACAGAGGATTTTCCAAAAATATTCTTAATTGAGGAATAATATTGAAGCCAAATTGCCTCTTTCTGTACTATTTCTCAGTATTAGATCTTATTTTGCTTGGAATTGTCATCATGGTCATCACTTGAACCTGATCAAGAAAATCCTACAAGTAACCTCTGAATCCATACTGATTCTCAACTTACCAACCAAGTTGCAATATAATCGACCTCTACAATATGGAGTGTGACAAATGTCTACTTCTACTTATCCAAGAAATCATAACAGAGCCCAAACTGAGGCAACATATTGATTAGCACTTTCTGACTTCTGCACTCTTTGTACAAACATAATCTGTGAATCTCTGCAGTTGTAATTCATTGTTTGAGACATATCTCAAACCATAACTAGTTGTGTCATAACCAGTTGTACCATGTTGGTATTTCAACATATGTTGAGCGTCATACCTTGGCTCAACCATAAGCTAATCGACTACTTTCTAGTTCCCCTAACTAGGTGCTCTTTCTGAAATTGATCTTATTGTGTTAATCCATACTCCTCCCTCTTCCACAAATGTTTTCTATCATATCAACTATATATCCTAACAATCTCAATGACAGTCCATCATCTTGAACTTAGAGGTCAACTCCCTCTGAAGCTAAAAAAGGCTCCCTGATTACTCCCTTTGTTACGATAGAAAATATTTATGCCACAACTACTCCCTCTGACACATGACTCAGTTTGTTGTCATTAGAGACAAAACATGTAAGATCAACCTTGATATATCAATCCAAAATTACCAATTCCAATGTGTCTGCTTGTGATCGTACAATTCCTTATTCAATCATGAGACTTATTCTCATGTAACTCAAAGCCTTGAGGTAGCTCTATGGACACTTCTTCTTACTCAATTACTCCATTGAGAAAACAATCTATGCATATACCTGGTGCAATTTTAAAAGAAATGATAATAGTTCTAACAAAAATGTACCTCACAAATGGAGAATTTTTTTTTTCATGACCCTTTCCCTCTTTCTGGGAGAACCTTCCAGTCTCAAATTTCGCTTTGTAATTTCCATCTACTGCACCCTAGATCTTGTAGATTTATTTGGAAGTCACTGACTTCTCCTTGGCATAATCAAGGTATACTTGAAAATTAATATTTTTTCTCCCTCTGAGCTTAGATCTCATCTAGTACAATATCTCTCAATATAAATCATTGATTTTGGGATCTTGTCACAAGCTTTTCTTCATTCTTCAACTTCTTCCATCTGCTGCCAGAGCCTTAGCAACCTTCACTATGTACCTTCCATTTTCATTAGGAGGCCATGAAAGAAAATTTTTAACCTAACAAAATAAATATAGACAAGAGGCCAACTAATATTAAAGCAACAATAACAATAATAATCAAGGGAGAGATATATAAAATACTTATATTTTGATAATTATAGGGAAATGTTAGCTCCCACTTGATCTTAGCCTTCTTGCATCCATCTCGCAAAATTATCAACCCTGTTCTCATCATCAACATGATGTAATTCCTTCCTTACATGAGATAGGGTTTCTTCTTTAAGTGGAAATATTAACCCTGATCTGGGGTTTGATCTACAGACCCTAATATTTTTACTTCCAAGACTTTTAGTCTTCTAGGATAAACCCTAGTTTTTCATTTTACACCTCTTACAAGTCCAACAGACTTTGTAATGTGAAAATTCTCCTTTTAATATCCAAATTTGAGAAAAACCATAAATTCCCAATGCCTCAACAAAAAATCAAGGATATTCCATCCTAATATCAAATTAAGAGAATGTGTCAAGATCATGGATCTTCCAATGAGATGTCCTCATCAAGATACAAATATGAAAAACACATTAGATATTGCTTCAACATTACTAGCAATGATATTCTAGCAACCATTCATTCTTAGCTAAGCATTGCTCTTGATCCCTTCAACCCAAGTAGTCTATACTTCATAATAATAATAATAAGGACATATCAAGTTTTTCACATGACTCATTTTTCTCAAGAGGTACTCGACCTATTTTTCACTGTAATCTTGCTAAAAGTGAAGGTAATATCCAAACAAAATTTCTTCATCAAAGTGTGTTTTCTTCAAAAACATGACCATGATCCTTTTTCCTTCTTGTCTTGATGTGCAAGGTATAGGTTCCAATACTAAGTGTGCATATAAAATATTTACAATGTAATTCATACCTTAGCATCGGGATTAAGGCGTCTTCTAGGGATTTTAAGAGCTTGTAGCTTCAATATCCTACTTTTGAACACAATGCAATATCTTTCAAGGAGACACATAGGTTCGTTGTTCATCACATTTGTATTGATCACATATTTCCCTTATGTCTCTTTATCTTGCTTTAAGAAACAATAAAAAATATCATTGCTTCTTGAAATATCAATATTGTAGAAGTTATATAGAAGATCTATACCAATGGATTCAATCCGATCTTGTGCTGTACTAAAACAAGATATTGAATCCTTCTACAATATTTTCGGAATATAAAACACGATCGTTCAATCACATGCAAGGGAAATAAGTAAATAAATCACACAACACAAGATGTTCTTGGGGAAAGAAATTTCTCAAAACCTTGTTATCATATATTGTATAAAGTCAAGGAATCATGAAACAATACAATGCTTAATCTCTTATGAGATTCTCAAACACTCTGCCAATTGTCTCCCATTGATCTAGGCAAAATTGGATAAACACTGGCCAATTCTCAGCCTTCCATTAGCCTACCTTTCTCACGCAATTCCTAAAGAATTAGGCCCCTATTAAATAAGAAAATCAACCTTCCTTGATTGTGCAATCCATCATGTCTTCTTCATGGATTTATAATTACACTTGGGCAATTCTCTACAAATACAATTGATATTTATGTTCCCTTTAACCTATGTCTCAACTGGGTCTTCCTCAGAACTGACATGCATGCAGCTATTAATAACAAACCATAAGTTATCTGATTGATCACTACTTTTGAATTAAATATAATTTAATTCACTGGTCCTCTAACTAATTCATCACTCAATTAGAACTTGTTAAATTTATTTTAACTCAATTAATTAAGTTAATTGATTACACTAGCATCCCATTAGTGCATTAACTGCAATTGGACCCAAAAATATTAGGTTCACTCTAAATGCCTCATATTAGACCCTCAACTCTAATTTCTTGAGCTAACTCATTCATCATGAATTAGTTAACTGATACAAGTTGTTCTGAGATGAAATTACAATTTATTGTCCAATTTATTTAAGGGGAAAATAAATTAGACACCCACATTCCTCACTAGTGTGTAACTGAAATTCCTCGCTGAATTTCCTCACCAATGTGTGTGTAATTTTTGTCCTTTTTGGTTGCCAATTTCACTATTTCTTGTTTCAAATTTCAACACTCCCTCTCAACAAGAAAGGAATTCAATCTATCTCGATCTGGTACCTTTGGAATGTTCTACATGCAACACTTATCTAGTGTTGTTTGAACATGCAACTCCTGAAACTGAATAGCCTCTGAAAAATTGAATCAGTATAATGCATTTGCCATCAGAGTATTTTGACTGCTGATAACTACTGCACATGTTTACTGCACTCTTTGCATTGTTGTTGAAATCTGCATCCATGCCCTCTTAACTGCTGCCAACTCTGATCTGTGCTCTAGTATCCAACATCTATCACTCTGATTTTTGTCTTCCTAACATCTGACTGCATCAATCCAACCGATCCTTCCTGGTACTGTTGTACTGTGGGATCCTTGTACTCAGGTTCGATCCATGAGACACACCATCTCAATGGATACTGCCCAAATTTCTTCTTGGGATTATATCTACACATCGCCCCACCTCTCACCTAGAGGTATAGTTGCATTTACTCCCTCTGCCCATCTGGCTCGAAATTTCCCCCTCCTAGAGATCTCCCCCAAAATATTAGGATCACTCTACATGCCTCATCTTAGACCCTCAACTCGAATTTCTTGAGCTAACTTAGTCATCATGAGTTATTTAATTGATACAAGTTGCTATGAGATTAAATTACAATTTATTGTCCAATTTATTTAAGGGAAAAATAAATTAGACACCCACATTCCTCACTAGTGTGTAACTGAAATTCCTCATTGAATTTCCTCACCAATGTGTTGTAATTTTTGTCCTTTTTGGTTGCCAATTTCACTGTTTCTTGTTGCAAATTTAAATAAATATGACATTTATGCTACATATTATAAACTTGTAAGGTGTCAAAGGGACTCCTTCATAACTTCCCTTAATTAATTCTTCAAGGATCCCTTGTTATAAAGCAATAGATCAGACATATTCCTATGATCTGACTAAGGAGCAAATCACAATCCTATCTACTTTCTTATGAAAACAAATTTGATATAAATATTATGATATTTCTAAGGGGTAGATCATAGTATTATTTAGTTTTTCATGAAATAATCTTGATACATACTTTCATTCCAAGCATATAGATGATCCAAATGAAATCATTGTCTAGTTGCGGTCTACAAGAGCTTTGATTCAAATAAAATCCCTTTAGATAAATACATACCTTTCATTCCAAGCATTAAACCATAGAATTATAACTTCACCAGTTTCTTTTTAGGTATGTATTCCCACATTGAACTCCTCAATGTTGCGCTATTTCATGAAAACAAAGTGATTCTTGCTTGGTGGCCAGAAAATGTCTTCAACACTTCAACCTTGACATTTATGCTAAAGCATAAATCCTTCTTCTTAGAAAATACCAATTCTAAAAGTCATATCATATCTTCAAGGGGGAATCATGCACAAAATATGATTTTTTTGGCTTATTTAAGGCTGAATACCATCAACCTAATCTAAAATGGTGCAAATGATCTAAGGAAGGCTGAAAGTTTCATACCCTTCTCATAGAGCTGAGATTCACATTGCTAATGTCTTTTATCCCTCTATCACTTATACTTGAGGCCTTCCGGCCTTTTGAAACTAGTATGAGGCATTCTCGGCCTTTGTACTTTAAAATTGAGGTTTTGAAACTTTAGCTTTCAACTTCTTTTGAATATTATCATAATCTAAAAGACCTTAGCAATGTGAATCTCAACTCTATGAGAAGTATATGAAACTTTTATCCTTCCTTAGATTATTTGTACCATTTGAGATTAGGATGATGGTATTCAACCTTATATTATGACTTTAATCTTTAGCTCAAATACATAGTATACTTGACCTTTAAAACATTTTTCTTCTTCAAGAATAGTAGAAGCCCTAGGATATAGCTTGAACAAGGTTGGATTTTTTCAAGGCTGCTCTTTTACTCATGTTATTATACCATGTTGATTTTTCATGGGATATTATAACTGATAATTACTTCATATAATTTATTTATTTACTATTTTCTTGCATTCATATTAATCATAAAGAAATTACACAAAATATTTCAATAGTAGAAACTAAATGCCAATAGGATCATAAAGAGACAACCAAACAAGAACACAAATGTTTATCTTGGGAAAGCCCACATGGGGGGAAAACACATGAACCTTTTCCTTATAGAAATTCTCCAGTTCAACAAGAGGCACACCTAGTTCTTCTAGTCAATCACAAGGTCAAACTGACCAACAAAGTAGACTTGGTCAAACCTCGTCCAACTCCCTCCTAGTCAAGTCAAACATCCGCCCAAGAGACTCGATTTTCTCTGCTCTGCTAGGGCCAAATTTCGGCATCCTTCAACACCCACAAATTTCGGTCCTACATTTCTATTATGCCTCATAAGTTTGTTCCTTTTGTTCCACATGTTGGAGGACAACAACAAAGAGAATACCATATGTGTGAAGTCAAATGAGAGAGAGGTCTTCATACTTCTTTGTCCTCCTAGCCTCATTCTTCTTCTCTTGAATGCATAGAGATACATTCTTGTGTGTGATTTGAAATCATGCCAAGGAAGTGCCTTATATAGACATTTTCGACTGGTTGAATGGGTGCCTCTTTGACTGGGGTTGAATTGAATAGGAGGATGGCCGAATTGGCTTGTTTGGAGCCAAAAATTCAAATTTTCTCTTTTGAAAAGGACAAGAAGTACTTTCCTTAAAATTTCTCTTTTGACAATAGCATCAAGAACATGCTTTATATTTATCATTAAAAATAATCAATAGCTAAACATATTAATTATGAATACCAACCATAGCTAAAATAATCAACAATGAGTAGCCTACAAATCCACCACCATATCGAGAGGAAGGGGGTGTGGTTTTGAGGGTCTTGAAAATATTTTTTTTCCAAAGATAAAGGGTATAGTGTGTTTTTTAGAGAATTCAAAGGGCTCTGAGTCACCTTGATCTGTAGATCTTCACAGCCATAATTGAGGGTTTATTTTATGCACAACCTTAAATTGAGAGATAAACATGGATCAAGGGCTTCTAAAATCACCGCCATAAAAAACACTAGTTGTGTCGCTTCCACAACCAACATTCACCATTGTTCATTAAAGAATCCATAATAATCCTCTGTTGACAACTGCTACAACTATTGACATAGGAGCTAAGTAGCTCATTGTCTGAAGAAACATCCATATCGTGAAGAAGAGAGGTGCCAACACTCACCACCATGGGAAAACCCTATCCAAATTGTAGATTCTTTAAATATTCTTATGTGACTGCTCAAGCCTAACTCTCCATCTCCATATACATAGAAGAACGTTGGAGTTTATTACTAAATTTTTTTATGTAGACAGACATTATCATTTATTACTGAAACTATTTATGTCAGAAAAGTTTTGCAACTAGAAATTTATCTGTACTTTGTATTGTATTTACGTATGTTGCATATCATTCTATTGTACTCGCATTGTCTAATGAGGGAGCTCGAGGCATGCATTATTTTTTAATCAATACTTATGTATTTAGCAATCTTACTCATTATATGAATACTTTTTTTTCTCATAATTATCACATTTGTTTTTCTTATGGTGTGTCAAATATGTGTGTGATGTAAGGGAATTAAGTATGTGTCACTTATGGTGCATCCCTTATGTGAATCGATGGATAAGTGTTGATGGTCATGGTTCATTACTTATGTGCATCATTTATTTATTGTTATTAAAGGCACATAACTTATATGTGATACCTAATATGGTGCATCATGGCTTTTGGACAATGCTTCAATGCATCAATGCTTAATTATGTCTCTTACGGTATGTTGACTATATGTATCACTTTGGAGAGTATTAATTATGTACATTGCTTATGGGGCATCACTTAATTATTTCACTTATGTGCTTCTCTTATGGTGTGTTGGGATATAAATTAGTCACAATGGTCTTAAAAACAATTCCATCCTTATAATGATTCATTAGTTCATAACATTCATAAATATAATGATAAAATGTCACATCCCAAGGAATTTGCATTAAGATAAAGTTTACATTGACCTCTTAGGAAAAAATTCCATTTCAGTAGGGTTTTTGAATTCCAAAATCTTTATGTTTTGGATTTTTCATTCCCAACTCTTTGAATTTTTCATTATATTCTCCCCGCCTTCTCATATTAATGAATGCATACTAAATTTTTTAGAAAGAGAGCCATTAACCTCTTGCAACATTGGGGATTGGTTAATATAAGGAAGAATTCCTTACATATATTTTTTAATATATTGCATCCTGTTAGCCCCCCTATAAATTTTTGACAAGAAAAGTAGGGAGCTAAAATGTTTCTGAGACTTCAATGAATGCATCTCCCCTTGAGACACATCATCCTTGAAGTCTTATGTGCCTTATCCCTGTGATGTAATCCCCTCTGCTGATTTCCATACAAGAAACCTCTCTAATCGTGACAAACTGTGTTCCTAAAAGCCTTCATTTTTACCCCTTTTTCCCCCCTTTGTCAAGTTTCCCTTGTTGCCCTCATCTTCCCCTGTCAATCCTCTAAAATCTCCCAAAATCCCCTTCAAATTCTGCCCATGCCCCTTGTTTGGCCTATTTCACCCTTTATTCCCCTATCGTTACCCTTTAGAGGCTTTAAAATGCATTAGAATGGCTTAAAAACCCATTTTCCGCATTATAATAGGCCTAGCCCCTCTTCTGCTAGCCCCGCGCCTTTTCCTCCAAGTGATCTGGCACTGGAACCACCCGCCAACACCGAAAAGCGCCTATTTCCAATGTGTATCGGGTGCAACATCGACCGTCGATCTTATTGATCGGACGGTGATCGTTGACCCCGCAGCCTTCCGTGTTTCCCCGTTATAACTCCTGACCGCGCCATCGTCGTCCATTTACACGCAGATCTGACAGTCCGAAATGCGCCCGCGCTGGTGGTCCCCATACACTGTTCATAAACCAAGTGGTTTCTATCGCATCGCCTTTGGGCAATAGGCAGTTTTCCCTTGTCGGCCAGCGATTCCATACAGCAATCGACACACGTCCTCCTATACGATTTCAAAACCGCCGTCCCCGCTCGTTAATGTCATCCATCGCGCATTATTGTTCGGACACGGATGCCCAACGATATTGCCATGGACCGTTCGATCTGAGGCGGGCCATCCAACGGCTATCGCTCGCCGAAGATGCGTGGTAGTTAACCCAGATGCACACGCGATAACCCAAGGTGTGGCCCGCCATCTGTTGCCCTCCGACGCATCCACCGTCGTTGATCTCCGTCATGATCAGACGGTCCACATTCAATTGCCCCCATTGTTAACTATTCCGCCATCGCCCGGTCCTCCACGTCATTCGTCCACGTGTCTCCTTCGTACATTCATCCGCCCCCGTGACATATATCCATTCCAAGGCCAAATTCTATTGTTTTTATGTTAAATTGTCTGCTCCGACGTCTGTCTATGTAGTTCTCGCTCTACCACGTCACCCCCACGTGCACCCGTCGTACGTCATCCCATGCATCGCATATATTTGTGAAAATTTCGTGTTTTTTTAAGGTTTTTCATTCGTATTCCGCTCCGCATACGCCAACCTTCACCAGATCATTTTTCGCCATTTCTCTGTGATTTTTCCTCCATTTCATCATCTGCACGACCAATTCCTCCATCCACTCTGCCTCCATCATTCCCGTCCATGGATTTCTTGACAAATTTTGTTGTTTTGCAGGGTTTCAAGCGGGGAAAACCTCCATGGCTCGTTATCTCTGTCACAGTGGCAGGAATTGCAGAACAGGTCATGTACAAAGATACATTTAATGAAGAAAAGGCCCAGGGAAGTGTTTGACGTGATTGTAATCAAAGGACAGGGTCAAAATTTTGTCACTCTCTTCCGAAGCCATTAAAAGCACAGAGTTCACGGCCAAAAGGTAATTGTGGGAGCGGCAAAGAGAAATCAGCAAGGAAATCGAAGAGTTAAAGCTTTAAACTGGAGATTTTAGAGGATTAATCCAGTTTTTTAGAGGCAAGGTACCAGATTGAAAACCCGAAGATCAATCAGAAGTTTAATGCATGGTAAACCGTACCACCAGGGTTTTCTACAGCAGCAGGATGTTTTTTTTCATCAGAGGACAAAGTGCCCATGCAGTTTTTATTATACGTCGTGTTCCTAAAGTTTCATACCCCAACAGCAGTCCTACATGATCAGAAGCATTTGTTGCACAAGTAGGGCAGAACTCATTGTTTCTTATTTTTCCTTTGTTATTTCACCAAATGTACCACACAGTACTGTAGTCAAAACACCTAAGCCATACCAGAGGTAAATGCAGAGAGTTAAAACAGAGTGGGTTTCGGCCCTCCCTCCCTTTTCTACGTTTAATGTTTCATTTAGTTCTCACCTACCTCTTCAGTTCATCTGCTGTTATAAAATCCATGAGAAAATATTGTAAAGGTTGTTGATCAGTTATCAGAGAACTGCAAGCAGTTGCTTTTGAGACTCAGTCTCTGTGTAAATATTGTAAGATAGGTTGATGGATATGTTTTCAGACTAAGTATTCAGCTATTGGCAATATTGTACTTGATTGGTATTGTTACTTAATATGACAAGCACATTTCTTTGGATCCTGATCTGAAGCAACGGTGATGTTTTCCTATCTATGTGTTTACATTCATTTCATTTCATTTCTACTAGCTTGCATCAGAAGTTTGGCATAGGATTTGCCCTTGTTAGGTACCCTATGTTCCTGCTCTCCTTGCCATTTATGTTTCTCTTCTGAATGTATTATCTGAGAAGTGATTTCAATTGGTTTAACCAGTGTAGTGGATGTTATTTCCTGCTCTCTGATGTATGAATTAAATGAATTCAGTTCTTAGATGTTTCTTGTTATTGATTTAGTTGGAAGATTTGGGAACACTGGGGATTAGAGTTAGCCCTGTCCACTAGGATCCTTGTACGACCTGCTGATCTGTAATTTTGTGCTCTGAAATCTGTGTTATCTCCTCCCCTCCTACTTTCCACACCACACAAACATCTTGAAGATCCTAAGTTTCAGATGACTAGCCCAATTGAAAGCCTGCCTATTGATTAGCAAGCAAATCCTTTCCTGACTCCATTTCCCAATGGTTTTGAATATTTCCTGGAATACTTCACCTCTGCCTTATCCCTCTTTTCTCATCATGGTCTTACATTGAACCCTTATTTCCTGATAACCAACAACCAAAACAAACAATCAAACAAATAAACCCTGTGCCCATAACTAGCCTAAAATCATCACATTTGAGCTCCATTGACATACAATCTCTGCTCATATAGAGAGATCCCTCTCTGGACCCAGGAGGGCTAGATCCTGAGGTCTAAAAGCGGTTCTGATGTTGTCTCATCTTTTGGTCTCGCCAATCTGGCCAAAACATGGGAACCCCAACACATCCAATAGGTAGAATTGTCAATTTAGAACATGTGTGTTTCTTATAGTGTGTCAATTGTGTGTGTCATGTAAGAACATTGATTATGTGTCACTTATTGTGCATCCCTTATGTGCATTGATGGGTATGTTTTCTTGGTCATGGTTCATTGCCTATGTGCATCACTTATGTTTTCTCATTAAAGGTGCATAACTCATGTGACACATAATATTGTGTCTCATGGATTTTGTGCATTGCTTCATCACATTGATTCTTAACTATGTTACTTATGGTAGGTATCTTGTGGCATGTCGATAATGTGTCTCATTTAGAAGAGTATCACTTATGTACATTACTTATGGGGCATCACTTAATTATGTTACTTATATGTGTTATATTAATATATTACGATGTGTTGGGTATAGGTTAATCACAATGGTATAAGCAACAGTTCTGTCCATACAAATCCATTCCATAAATTCTACATTATGAGGGTTTTCGAATTCCACTTCAATATACATTGATAGAGATTGCCAATTTGTGATGCAAGGTCAATATGGTGTGTTTACATACACTTTCTAATTATGCACTCAAATTTTAACTCACCATGTTGGAGTTTCCACATTCCACATTACTAGGGTTTTCAAATGGACAAAAACTAGGGTTTTCATATTGCACAAAACTAGGGTTTTCAAATTGCACAAAATCAGGTTTTTCAAATTGCACTGGACAATGTTTTCCACCTTTATGCACAAAATTCACAATATGTCCCTAAATAACCCTTGGAAGTGAGTTGCAACTCATCATAAAATTCAAACCAGGACTTGGATGGGAAACTCATTAGTTTTATTGGACTCCTGACATAGGGTTACAACTAACAAATATTCTAGTCATGTCCATATCCATATTTTATGACAAAGATCCACTTTAAAGTGTCCATGTTTTGGTCATGGCCTTGATAATGGCCCATTAGTTCGAGACACATAAGTTATGGCTTAAATAACTCAATGTATTATTTCACCATCGTATCATACTCATCCCTAGAGTAAAAAATGTCATGTCATTGTCCATATCCCACTTTAAGAAAGACAATATCCTAAACAAGGCATGTTGTGTGGTTTGAGGTCTTGTTCATGTCTCTTGGTCCCTAGAAGATTCACCTAGGACCTAAGGGACATATTTTATTTCCATACGCACTAACAAGGCCTTGAGACCCATCCCTACAATGCAAAGCATTATAGGAGCAACGATATTCCACTTAGAGGTAAGAAATCCTCAGTCTATATGCTTACCTAATGAGGAATCACATTAGCACATCAACATAAATATGTATTCAATATATATACTAGTACATATATGTTGGAATATATAGTGGCATATATATTAATATAATATGTTGGTATATATGTGTGTGTGCGCACACACACATTGGTCTATATACTGAAATCATACTAGGTATATGTTGGTATGTATTCTAACATATATATTTGTATACATACCAACATATACCTAGTAATATGTTGGCATATATATTTCTAGTCTTTTATACTTACATATGTATATAATTATATGCATATGTACTATTATATGTATACAAGTATATGTATATATGTGTTGGTATATATACTAGATATATGTGTCAATATATGTGTTACTATATATACCAATATATATATTGATATACTTATTGACATATTGCTAGGTGTATATATATTGCTAGGCGTATATATATATATATATATTGGTATATATAGTAACACATATATCTAGTATATATACCAACACACACACACACACAAGTATATATACTGACATATTGTTCACATATATATTGATACATATATCTAGTATATATACCAACACACATATATTAAATTAATATTTATGTATGTATACTAGTGGTGGCCGTCATTGGGAAAGTTTGGAAAATGATGATCTTTGGCCTTTAAGTGGAATATGGTTGCTCCTATAATACCTTGGATTGTATAAATGGGTCTTAAATCCTTTCTAATGGGCATGGGAAGAAAATAATACCCTTAAGCTCTTGGGAGGAAGATAAGATCCTTCGGCTCTAGATGAAGCCTTTAGGGACCAAGGGACATGAACAAGACCTCAAACCATAAAACATACCTTGTATAAAATATCATCATTATTAATGTGGGACATGGAAATTGATATGGGGTTTTGTGTGCTAGGGATAATCTGAAGTTTTGTTAACTAGAGATGAATTTGACACCATGAAAGAGGAAGAAATTTAGGGACACTAACTTAAGTTTATTGAGCTAAAGGGACATGATCAAGGCCATGACCAACATTGATATTTAAAATGTATTTTTGTTATACAAGATAGATATGGACATGATTAGGAGTTTTTGCACAGTAGGGATGTGTGTAGTGGGCCCTTAAGCAAATAAGGGCCTTATATCATAAATGGATCTCTAAGGATCATTGGTCATGACAACGACCTAAAACCATAACATGGACACTTTATAGGTGATATTGGCCTCAAAGTAGAATATGTGTACCATTATGAAGCCTTGTGTACTAGGATGGTTCTCTTAAGGCTATGGTCAAGGTCAAGGGAGGAAAAGAGGTCTCCTAGGTCCTTGATGAAGCCTTTAAGGATCAAGGACCTTGAGACATTAACTATGGTTAGGGGATAAATCTAGAGAATTAGACATTACAAAAATATTATGATTCAATGGTATACTTTTATACTTTCATATGTGTACAAATATATGCATATATATTATTACATGTATATAGGTTTATGTATATGTGTGTTGGTTTATATACTAGTATATAAACTAACATGATGATGATGATGGTTACCGTCCGTTAAAACCAATGCGATCTATCAGACCTTAAGACAGGAGAAAGAATCTAAGTTTGATTTTTCAAAATCTTGTTTCTATGGTCAAAGAGAAGGGAAATAAGTGCTCCAAGATCGCTATAGGTGGGTTGGCTTAATAGTTTAATAATATTGGAACTGTGGTAGATGGTAGGGAATTGAGAGCGAATGTGAGTAAGAGTTGGGCAATCTAAAATGAAGCGCTTTTCATCTTCCACCTTCTTAGAATCACAAATATGATAGATTATATCGTTCCAAGCGGTCTTGGGAATAGACCACCGCCCGGTCTCACTCAGAAGCTCATTGGAATTGGTTTTTATCTTAGCGATGTTCATTTTTTTCTTATTGTTGGAAAACACAGAGAGATAATTTTGATTATCGAGGGTGGGGTTGATCACTTCCTTATAGTATCTTAGCTTCCTTTTACCCTGCAGCTCTTGATCCTCCCACAACTTGTCCTTAAACTTGGAGGTAAGAGTATTTTTGATATTATCTTTGCTTCCCATACAAAGCTCCTCCTTAATTCCCCAGTGGTTGAGCCAAGACTAGGCATCCTTATGCCACCCGCATTTGAGGAAAAGGTGAGGGTTTTGAATATAGTTAGAAGCAATTTTAGGTAGCCTTTTTTATTCCATGTTTTCAAGCTTCTTCTTATACATTAGATATCTAAACATAATCGTACTTTCAATGGGGGACAAACTAGACTCGATCAAGAGGATAGGATAGGGAGTATTTCCCTTGATCTTAAGGTTGTAGGTTATGAATTGATTTTGAATCATCTAAATCTTCCTCCATGACTCTCTAGATATACTGCAACCCCAAACTTCACATCCATATAAGACAACAGGGGTGACAAGGGTCTCAAGGAGGAACCTATTTTTACTCCAAATGTAAAGATCGACCGACTTACAATTGTTTTAAAGCTCATAATAAGCTTTCCAACCCCCAATAATCCTTTTCTCGATGCTAGAATTCCAGTTGAGATGATGAGGGAAGTCAATGTCCAAATAATTATAAGAAGAAACCTGTTATAAATACTAGTTATTATACACGAAACTACCATGGGTGATATTTTTGGACTTAATGATCATGATAATAGGTTGGTATATATACTAAAATATATGCCCACTATATATACTAACATAACATGTCAATATATATAGTTAATATATATATTGGTATATACAAAAATAATATGTCGATATGTATACTAATTTATATATATACAAATATAATATGTTAGTCTATATATTGGAATATATACCTAGTATATATACCAGTAAATATATACCTCATATATGTGTTGATATATATACTAGTCTATATATTGACATGCACTAGTATATATAAATTGACATATTATATGTTGGTATATATACTAGTGTATATATTGACATATTGGGTTTGTTCCACACAATGATTTGACTGCTAAAGTATATAAAAGAATAAATACTTTATCCTTCTATAGATTTGAACCTGTGACCACTTAGGAGGAAAAATATGCTCTTAACCATTAGGCATACTCAAGATGCATATAACATCATACCAACATATTATATATAACATATAAATTATGAGCTCCATTCTACATTCTTGATATATATTAAAGCAAACCTTGAACCCTATTACTTCCATAATCCCCTAATTTAGTGTGTGTCTTGACTTCTTGCAATAATAATATCATGGGAATCATGTGATGGAGAGTAATGATGTGTTGGGATGAATCTAAGATGGCTTGTATCCTTTTATCCTCTCCTCTCTTTCCCATGTACACACACTTACTTCCATTTCTAATTGTCTACTATCTTCCCATGCATCCCTAACACCTTGTACTTGATTTCCTATATTTTAAAATACTATAAATTTTCATTTTTCAATACCAAAGACTAATAAAAAAATATAACAAATATTTTAAAAATATTAACTTATATAAAATTTATATATATTTTAAAGGCATATAAATTTTACAAATTTCATTATCATAAACTAATAAAATATGTAGGACTACTCTTATAATATTAACCATATACATTTTAAATTTTATTTGAATATGTAAAGGTGGAAAAAGTGAGAGGATTAATTCTTCATCTTGAGAGAAAAATAGTATCCAATTTTTCATAAGGATTAGGACAAGTTACTAGAACTAGGCAAAATCTTACTCACCATGTAAGGGATATTGATTGCAAATGAGGAAATTTCCAGCTTGTTTAAAATTGTTGGAGATTCCATGGCCATCATTAAAGCCATGAATGATTTCTGATGCTGGAGGGCATGAACTTGAACAACATTAACATTTTGATTAAAAAGGATTCCAATTTTCTTTCATAGTACTCCTATTTCCATGTCAAAAGACACCTCAACTATGTCAGGGACAAGTGGGTTAACATATCTTGAGACCTTGAGATTGGAATACTAATGAAAAATGGGGGTAGTACTACATGTTATATCCCATCTCTCTAACTTTAGATTGATGATTTCACATCATATTTATTCTCTCATGAGTGAGTAGATAGTTCACCATTTAATTTGTATCAGCTTGGTAGATTGAAGAATCCCATTATATTATGTGTTTCATCAATGGGATAATGGAGTGTGTAGGTGTTAGAATTGGGTAGTCTCACATCATAGTTTTAATGGGGATAACAACCTAGGTATGCCTATTGATTCTCTTGGACCTCCAATAAACAATGTCCATGTAATATTAGGGCTCAAATACATTTGTAAAGGATTGGTCTAAGAAAAATTTTCTAGTTTTTGGGGAATCAACACCAACATATATAATGTATGCCTAAATTTGATTATTATTCAATCTACATTCCCTTTTAGAAACCTAGAATTTGTCCTTTTGGGGTAGGCACTTCACTTGATGGGTTTGATAAATTTTAAGTGAAGGAGTTTGACCGTATTAAACTAGCTACTTTCCTTCTCTCAATCACTTATTTCATTTATGGGATCTCTTTAATTTTCATCCATTCTTGTTTTTCCATCCTTTTTTTTTTTATCTTCTTAATGCTAGAATCATTAGGAAACAATTGGGGAAGCCTACTTCAGCAAGTTTGTGGAAAAATGCACAAAATGAGACATAGATGCACCTTTAGGCTTCACTAGTTTATGGTATCTCTTAATATTTCCTATATTTAAATAGTTATATCTATCCTTAGTTAGGTTCTATTTGGAATTCATCCATAGGTTCACGAACTACCAAATTTTTTAATGAAACTTTTGTGGTCCTTAATCAAGTTCTTTCCTACTCTACAAATCCCAAAAAATGTTTCCCCTTAGAAGCTTGAATGCCAAGGATTTCCTCATTAGATATTGAGGTCATCTCTATTACATAGAAAATAATCCCAACATGGACAAAAGCGATATCAATGAATCCAAAATAATTTTGAGAAGTTTCAAAGAGATAATTCATTTTAATAAGAACACTCTTCTGCAATCCTACTCTAAGATCAATGAGTTGTAGAACCATTGTATCATGTAGCATGTTGACATTATGAATGTGTTGATTCAATAAAATTAAATGGTTTGTTTCTTATTGGAAGTAGATAACTTGATCAGAAATTTGACATTGAATCTTCAGAAAGACAATATATTATTAGCCTCAAATAATAAGGTCAAGCATATTAGGTACCATTTCACCATATAAGTAACTTTTATTTTTATTTTTATTTTATTTCAAAATTTTATTTAATGGTATTTATTTCTATATTTTTTTATTAATTATGGTATATTTTAAATTTGATATATATATATATAACACCAAATTATCATTTTAGACATCTCTTAATGTTTTTTTTCGAGGAAAAATCACAAATTTCTATTAATAAAAATAAAAAGCTACATAAGTAGATGCACAAGTGCATTAATATACTATCTCTAAAGACCATTTGCATGTACTTGAAGCACTCATCGTAGCCAAGCTACCCAAAAATAATATTTACCCAAATAAACACGTTTTCTCTTTTTTACCTTTTTTCTTTTGAACTTTGTGCCATACCCCATAAATTGGAGTAGCCATGACAACAGCCAGTTATTCTCCTTCAGATATCGTTGACACTTCCTTATTTGAGTCTGAACTCTCAGAAACGTGTGTTCGCTTTATTCCAATTGTTCCTTGGTTATTGCTCTTTTCCTCCTATTGATTATTAAGATTTTAGATCATCACTAATTTGTTGGGTTTCTTTGTATGTTTGGTCAAATACTTATGTTTCTCTTCTCCCTCTGTTTGGGAACCTTGTTGATTATGTTCCTCTGGTTGTTGCTGGCTCTTGTCCGTTTATTCATCTTTTTCATCAGAAGAGTGTGGATCTGAAAATTTCCATACTTTTGGATTTTGCGATATTTTCTTTGTCTTTTTCTTTGCTTGTGGGAATGTATTCTACAAGTGCCCTGTTTGATAGCATATTCGACACTTAAAAGTAGCATTTTCAAAATCTAACCATTTTTTCCACTTGAAATCTTGGTGAGACAGATGGATGCCATCTGGAAGGCCTTTTCTTAAGTCTATCTCCACACATATGCGAGCAAAGGTAAAGATGCCTTTGTCCATTCTTTCTTGATCCATCTTTAGAAATCTCCCCAATGAATTTCCAATGTCTTCTAGGACTTAGTGGTACAAGAAAGGAAGAGGGAGATTATGTAACCTTACCCATACCTACAGTTTCGTAACCACCATTCTTGTGGCATAGAATCCGATAAACCATGGAGTTACAAAGATACCTGCCCTTCCCCAAAACCATGTGTAATGTTCCAAAATTTTCATGAATAAATTGGAACATTTATTTTTTCTCATTTTATGTAGTAGGTGAATAAAAAGGAAGAGAAAGCCTCTTAACATGAATAAAACCCTTCCTAATGTAAAAAGGGAACTTTTGAGCAGCTTATTTTACACCTCCTAGTGTGACAGGGGCCAAGTGTATGAGGACAAGGTCAGGTTGACCAAGTCAACCAGCGCAGCCTAAGGAGGAGTAGCTTGCCTAAGAAGCCAGCGCAGTTTTGGAGGGAAGAGATTCAAATGAAGATGGAAACCCTAAGAGGTGGGACCCAAGGTGAAGGAGCTCACAACTTCATAAGGAGGAGAAGGGCAGCATTGTGGGGTTAGCTTGTGTATTTCAATTTCATGTCTGCTTAGACATTTTCTGCAAACTCCTACTGCTCAGCAGAGTCTGGAGGAATTCCTGTTTAGGAATTCCTTCTCCTTCATTGAGGGATCTCGTGAAGGGTTTGTGCTTCATTTCTCCCACATCTGGATTGTAGGCCAAGAATTTCTCATAGTTATAGCATTATTTCTGTAGCATAGGACACTGTGTTGCTGGGCAGTGCAGTGGGAGGGTTGTTTCATCTACTCTTGTGCATTTCTATTCAGTGGAGGGAGTTTCTCTTGCATTGAGGGAGTTGTATAGGAGATTTCAGAGCTGATTTCAGATCTTGGCATGTGGCCAAATCATGTTCCATCCATTACAACGCAGTTCACTGGGTAAATTGCGTTATTCTTGTGAGAGCAACAACTGCAGGGTTTGATCCCTTGCTTGAGGGCTTATTCTTTGGAGAAAGGGCCAACCCTTCTCCCAAAAAGCTCTATATTCCATTCCTCTTCTGTATTTTCATATTCTCAGTCACATTTATGTTCATTTTTGCAGTGAATACGTTTTCCAGCTACATATATTTGCAGATTTGGACTTGTACACTTCTATTTCCAGAAACCCCTTGTGGGTGAAATTTATTGTCTATAAAGAGGAAAGGAATTCTCATTTTTCTCACCATTGGATGCTTGTTCATTTCAGATCTGATATGTCACTTATTTACCACAGAAACCCTAGTAGGAATAACATTGTCCTTGTTTCAGTATTATTTGCATAAGTTAGACTATGGGGTTTTGAGCTAGATTGAGGCATATCGTTTTGGGAGATCTATTTATATGAGCTAGATTCATTTGTTTTACCTCTGATTTTGTAAGTGAGTCATATATTGAGTCATCCAAGGGACTTCAGTCCCATTTCTCACTTATACAACGTTATTTTCTGGAGACAGCTATTTTGTGTTTACATGTTGCTGCCATTTTCAGCTAGTTCACTGCGGGAGATCTTAATAACCCGCTTAAGATTATTTATTTGAGCTTACATTCTGCAAGGAGGTTGGAATATATATGTTCTAAGGCATTCCAGTAGTGGGTGGCCTTATTTTCACATCTGCTTCCTTATACCGCGTCCCTAAGGAGCTTGCTGCAAAAATTCCTGAATAGGAATAATTACATATCTGTAGACAGAGATTGCAAAAGGCCAAGTAGCCTATGGTTCTCTCCCTTATTTGGAAGGAGACATAGCCATTAAATGCCTCAGCAGTCCATCTCTGGCACAGACTTGTGATTTTTCTGAAAACGGGACATTACACCATGTTACTTCATTTATGATATATTCCAAGTCTTCTTTATTGTCAAACTAAACCATAAAGAATCCCTTTGCGCACATGTAAATATCACAATTTTTAGTCTAGTTGAGGTATATCATTGATAGATATCTTTAGACTTGGGACAAAAACCATTAAATCTACATATGATAGCTTTGACTTGCAACACAGTGAAAATACCACTCACTTCTAGCAATTTTATTAATAGTTCTGGAGCCTTCACCATCTTCTCAACTAGGTATGGACCCAAAATTGTCAAATTTGGGGATTACCTGTCTGGTGTGGCAACTTTACCTCTTAATGCATCCTTAAATCTCTTAATGTTGTTATTATAATATAATAAATTTTTATTTTTATATATAATATGTCAAAAAATGTGTAATTAGTTTATTACTTTTTAAATATTATATTACTTTTAATTTATTTCTAAATTATTAATTATTATTAATTTACAATAATTTACAATTTTTTAAAACTAAAACAAAAATTCCTCCAGAATTGGTAACTTCAATAAGATCTACTATGACTATTACACCAAATACAATTGCTTCATAAATGTCACTAATAGGTTAAAAAAAACATTCTTAAAATAACATTTATTTAATTGTATATTTTATAATACATTAACTTTTACTAAATTAACATATATTATATAAATGTAAGTATTTAAATATTTTATCTATATTTAATAACAAATACAAATTTATATTTATATTTTATAATAGAATAATATAAATGTATCAAATCAATATTATATATATATATATATATATATAAATGGTTTTTCTTTGTCTTTTCATTTGCATCGGTTTGTTATTTATCGTATGAGATGCCTATACACTTTCATTAAAGCTAAGGTAATGTTATACTTCCTTGAACATTAAAAGTGCAAAAACGGGCATTTCCACCTTCATAGGTTGCATGGGTGAAAACCCCAAAAATAAGTTGCTTCAGCCTGGATTTGTATCTGTGCATGGTACCCACAAACACATTGTAGATGTTAATTCTATGCCTCGAGATCCACAGTAAATGGGTCGAGGACAAAGGAAAGGTATTTAATGTAACAAGCTACATGGTAAAACATATGTTTTCGGTTGGGAAAGTTTTTTGACAATACACAATTATGTTAATAACATAATGTTTGACTATGCAAACAATGATAAAGATGGTGGGCCTTAGCAGCGATGATAGTGGGTTGAGAGAATTTGTAGTTGAGATAAGGATTTCCCTTTCTTTATATGTCCAAAACATATAGAAATATGTCACATGTAAACATGACTCAGAGACGATGTTATGCAATACCTTCTCATTGTAGATTACCCTTCTCACTGTAGAAGACCAGGGCATACACATTTATAAAGGAGAGAGCTTATTTTGTGTTATTTTATTCTAACCTGACAACCAACTTGATCCAGGTGGATATTGGTGGCCACTCTCTAATTCCACTGGGACCCCACCATTATTTCTTTCAGTTTTTTAGTTTCCTTATCTATAGCACAATTTACTATTTTTAGTAGTTTTTCAGATCCTGAACTTCCAGAGCCGTTTTGAGGCCCTAAATGGCATTTTTGGGCATGAAAAGTCCAGATAATATGAATTAGAGACTTGATATTTTTTTCCAGCAGTCTTAGTCCTCATATATATCTTTCTAACGAGGTATCATGTGTGTCAAACGGAGATAGTATGCCAAAGTTACAACCCTAAGAAATTGATGTACCAATTTACCCCGATGGGGTCCATGGGTTAGGTTTTTAGATATTTGAGGTTTTTTATTGTTTTTCAATAATAAATAGGACTTAGAGCCTCATTGTAACATAGTTCAGAGGTCTGTAGCCTCCACATCTCTTCTCAGAGATAAGCTACCAGCGCCCTAGCTAGTTTATTTTCATTCTGTCTGTAAGCATATTTTAGTCATTTAATATTAATGAAATGAAGTTATATTTCCACTACATCTTTGTATTTATGGTATATTTGTATTCTGTTGTGTTCCTGCATAAATCCTGATCACACCTAGTATCTTGCCTTAGGAATAGCTTTTAACATAAGTAAGTGTCTGACCAAAATGTACTAGAGCCTCTAGAAGCTCCACAAGATCTTTGAGTTATACCATAACTTGTTACACGTCCTTTTTTCACTGTGACACTTGACCGTTAAAATGGATCTCTTGTCATCCATAAACATGTTTCAAATCACTCCCTTGAAAGTAAAAATATAAAACCCTTGAATAAAATATGAATTTTGGGTAACAAGGTCTTTTAACTTGTTTAGTATGACTTGCGCACTTTTCCTAGTCAATTTCTGCGTATTTTCAGTTTCTACCATTGAAACCTGCACAAAACTGTGCTATGTCTTCCACTGTAGACTGCGTACAAGACCCAATGAAAAGTAAAAATTAAAAGTGAATTATAGAAGCCTTGTTGGGTGAATATATCCCAACTGAAAGCTTCTTGGTCATATATATTTGAGCCTTACCCCTCACATCATGGAGCTAATTCCCTTTCATCAAGGAACCCTAATCCCACTATTAGTGGATCTCATCCTTCTCTTATGGATCTAAAAATTCCTCTACTTGGACTATAAATTGCTTACAAGCTAGAGGGTTAGAGGAGTTCACAAAATGTAGTCTTAAGTTGTTAGATTTATATTGGGAAGCTTATCATCCAAGGATAGGTTGGAGGTTTTTGGGAGGAACCTCATGAAATCAAGGGAAATGTTGTAAGGCTCCTTTTTATCTTAGAAATAATAAAAAATGAATCATTTTTTCCATTGTATTTTCTTACTGAAATGATGAATGGTTTATGTTCCTTTTATTTATTCATTAAGATGATATAAATTTATAATCTCCTTGATCATTAGATTAAGCTTGTTTGAATCATTATATTTCATATGTCTTTGATCTCTTTTATTTTTGTGATTGCAGATTTTATCAAGCATTAAGGAGTTGCATCGGGAAGGAGCGGGGATCTCCATCAAGCATTTCGCAAATAGGTAAGGGCACCATTCTCCTTCTCTTGTATTTATAATTCAAATGAAGTAGGCTTAGGGAAAGAGTTATTCAATTGTCTATTTTTTTCTAGTTTTTCTTAGGAATCTAGGGAGAGCGCTTTTGTGTGCAAGAGAGATTTGTCCGTGTAACGAATTGGCGACCATACTGGGGAACATATTATTTCTATTCCTTTTCCTTGGTTTTTCTTCCTGATCATTTTTTATTAGCTTTATCCAGGTATTGGAAAAATAGTGACTTTTCAAACCCTCTGGTTTGATTTCCTTTATTTTATTTTTTCTTGAACCTTTCTTTATATGCATAGTTTTGCCTCAGCAACAATGCGCATGCACATTGAACTTAACTGTTAACTTGCGCAAGCCTTAGAAATTTTTGAAAAAAAAGATTTTATGTTGATCAGAGTCTGGATTTTGATTTCTGAGTGGTCATTATGTTTGTTTTTACGTTGAGAGACCTTCTGTGATCTTGTTTGAATGTCGTAGTGAAGTATTTATGAGAATCAATCATTTTCACAAATTTAGGTAAGGTTTCATCTGGATTGTTTGAAGATTGATGAAAAAAGGATAGGTTGCTGCTTAGATCACTATCTCCTTGTCTTTTTCTATCAAATATACCAGATTCATTATTTATCTTACTTATTTGAGAGAAATACTTTGCTTATTTGTGAAAGATATTCTAGATTAGTGAAGTTAGGGTTTTCTTAAAAAAAAATAGTGTTTTTGTGAAAGAGTGCTTCTATTTGTTGAATGTTAAAAGAAAATCATTTCTTTTCAGTTTTGAAAATTTTCATAATTGCACTTATAGACATCAATAAGTTGAAGTGTTTATTACAAAATTTCATTTTAGATTTTTATTGGTTTCTCCACGAAATTTGAAGAATTTTGAGTGATAAATTGTGAAAGAGACTTTTTATGTTTATTTGACTTGTTAAGCGAACTGAAATTTTGATTTAATTTCTACAGTTGAATTGTTTCAAAGTGAAATTGGAATATTTGGAAAATACTGTTACTGAAACTTGAGTTTTTGCATTTCTTTTGAAAATAAACAAGGTTCTCACTCTCCCATAACTAGGAATTCATTGAATGAAAAGATTACAATTTCATATTTGACTACATTAGAGTATTTGATTCTGGTCAAAATATCATCAGTTTCACGTCCATAACCCTCTGAGTAAATAAAAACCTAATAACATAACTGTAATTAAAAATTCTCTAGATTTTTTTTACATTTTTAGGGCTCTTTCCACCAACATAGATTAGGTTAGTTCTTTGAAATAGGGAAGTGAGTTAATTTTCCAAAGCTATAAAAAAATACTAGAATATTGTGGTAGGGAGTAAATCCATTTCTTACAATTTTTCTTTGGGCATTTGCTCTTACATGGGAGTCAAGCACGCTATCATATTGAACTCAGTGAAGTAAACATACCTGCTTCATTGGATATGATAGAAGATTTGAATGCACTACAAACAATGCAGAAAGGTACTTGGGGTCACTTGGAAGTAAACCTCAGATTTACCATGTTGAGGAGCTTTCAAGGGGATTGAGATTTGTTACTCTTCCCTTGCGTGTACATTGGATCTGCGATTGTCCCCCCAGGTTGAATTGTTATATATGGTAATCTTAGTCACCATAATCTTAGGGATTTTTCCCGAGGTGATGATGGAGGGAAAGCCTTTATTGTACCTCGAGCATACGTTGACTAGAATCACTTGGACCTTTTGGAGGGTAATCTTCACTCGAGATGGCATAAGTGGAGTTACTTGCACTTGATTGTTTCATTAAGCATGTTCTCAAGGTATCTGGTTCCATCCTCTTTATCTATATTTTCACATTGATTTATGCAACGTTGGATTTCATCACCAACTAGTGATTTCACTGTGAAAAGACTGTATGTGTGGTTTGACTCCTATATTTTTTAACATTTGTTATTCTTGTGTTTTTAATTTTGGAGACCTTAGGTGTGGATTGTGAATATTATTTAAATTTTCAACTAAAATTCACTAATGTTGAATCTAATGGAAAAAGTTCCAAAATTTACCAAGGAACCCCTCTTAATGAGAATCCTAGTCCTTTTCCTTGGTTTGAAAATGTTGGTCCTCCTTATATGGCTACATTTTCATTACTTGGATTTACCATAGGTTTACCGGTATGGTTGTTTTCAACTTTGTTGGCCTCAAATACTCAAATTGTTCCACCTCAACCTAGTTCACCATCTCAACATCACCAACCTCATGTTGACCCTTTACCTTCTTCACCCAACATGTCTTCCTCCCTTTCTTCTTCCTCGCTTGGTAAAAGCCTTGATGCTAGTAACCAGGTGGCTAAGAAGAAGAAGAAGAAGAAGCAAGATAAGAAAGAAGTCAACCAGCCAACCGTGGTTGTAAGTATTGGTAATGTTGAGGAAACCTCCAACATGAATCGCACGCCTAAATACCCTTGCAATCTTTGTAAGGTTGACCACTTCCTTATCAATTGTCCTACTATTTCTAATGTCTTGGAAGTATGGTCTGAAAATTATTACCAACTTATTTTTGATCCATCAACCAGTGATTGTTAGGTTCCTGGGAAAAATGGTAAAGATAGGGTTCTTTGTAGGTTATGCAAAGGGATTCATCAAACTCACATTTTCCCTCATATGGATGAAGCCTCAAAATTGTTGGAAAACCTTACTTTTTCTCAACAAAAACAACTTCCAACTAGTTACCGTAACGTTTCTACAAACCTATCGTCAGTTGACGAAGATATTGATTTAATTCCAAGTGCATTCAATCCCACTCTTCAATTGGAGAGTGAAACCCATATCACTCAGGTTTATAAACCATTAGTTTATCAAGTGATGGAATCGATTCCATCTGCGGTCGATCCCATTCTCCCTATAGAGAGTGAAGTTAATACTACTCGGGTTCTTCTTGTTTCTTCAGATTATTCTACACAAGGGGGAATTTCACCCATTTCCATGGAACTCCCTCCAAGTAATGAGGTTATTTCCTTTGATTGGATTAAACTGAGAGAGCCTTATCTTCCTTCTTTCACCCCTTTCCAAATCATTATGAAAGAGAATGGTAAGAATGTGTGTCACGTAAATGTAGATCAAGGTTTTTTTGTTAGTATTTTATCCTCAATCGCTTGGAAAGATTTGGGTTCCCCTCAGCTTGTGCCTATTACACAAAATATGCTAGATTTTAATAGAACCATTAATGAACTATTATGGATCCTTCCAGAGCTACATATTACTCTGGAAGGAAAAATTGTTTGTATTGATCTTATGGTACTCCAAGTCCCCTTGGATTTAAATTTTCTCCTTGGGCGAGACTATGTCTATGCCATGAAATTTGTCATGTCCACACTCTTTCGAGTGATGTCTTTCCCTCACAATGGAAACATTGTGACTATCCCTCACAATGGAAGACATCCCTGAATGTTCCTTATATGGAACTGTTATATGCCCCACCACGGGTTTGTTGAAAAGTGTAACTAGGTTAGGTTTTCATAATGACTTATATTTATGTTTTTATGTAAATGACAAAAAGTATAAATACATTTTCTTGCTTTATGGGTTTCATAAGAAAGAATTTTTTATAGGTCATAAGGCATCTTCTTGATGTCTTTAGGATGTGTCATTAGATTAAATAAGAATTCATGTTACACTTGTCAAAATGTGTGGAAGACTATGCTCCAAAACCATGTTACTTGATGTCGAGATAATGGAAGTCGACTGCTGGACAATACCTTGTCAACTTAAATGAAAAATAACAACCTTTATATATAGGCTCACGTGATCAGTTTCAACATAGAATAACACACATTCGATTTTGATCGATACGGATCACAAATTGTGAAATAGATGAGATCAATTACAATGTTACATCATTGGAGAAGGTAAGATCAGGTTATCATTTGTTGGGTGTTGTCGATCCTAGGGACAACCTTGAGTTGTAAAAGACCAGTGCCTAGGACATCTTATACAGTAAGGAGCTTAAGATATAGTTCGAGACATTTTAACAGTATGAGGCTGTTTACTACTTCAACTTTTACAAAGAGGTGTAATATAAATGCAACCATAATATTCTCAGAGTCAGCAAAATAACAGGATGTTGCAGAGGCAAGGAGTGATTCTTTAATATAGATGCATCAGACAGCTTAAAGACAAATTTCTTTAAGGAGGGATGGGTTCTAAAATGCTTTACAGAGATTTAAAATTAAATGAAGCTTGCTGTGTAGAAAGTACAAAAAGAATATTAACTACTTATGAGAGGGAATTTCATAAACATATCTGAACATGAGATGGGCTTAAAATGATAAGAATCCATACATGTCAATAGCTTTGAAAGAATAACATCTCACAACATTTAATATAGAGGAATAATGAGTGAAGTGATAAGTGAGATAGCATACCATGCCTCAGCCATATTTAAAGCGCTTGACCAACTTAATATAAGTATCAGTATGATAAATTTATACTAAAACTAGTGAGCCACTCGCATTCCAGAACATGATATAAAAGAAGTGGAAGCGGCGAAATGAACAGTAAAACAACATCACATAAGGAAAGGTTACACACTATAAAATGTTAAGACCAGAATCCTCACCTTAAAGTAAAACTCCTTCTTGCTGAGACCCAATGGGCTCTTCACATTTCTATTAAGATTTCAACAAAAATCATACAACAATTCTTTCACAGCAATTTTTTTTTGAAAATCTAGAACCTGTTTTTCTCTTCCGATCTTGCTTATATAGAGGCCTCAAAACATGAGCGGGAAGATGTTTTTGGGAAAAATATCTTCCTCGCGTGCCAGAAATTAGTTTGAGGTCTTTATCAAAATAACCAAAACTTATGATGAGGAATAAAGGCCTCTCATCATTTGCAGCTAGGCACTCAGCCATTTTGAAGCAAAATATTAAACAACAGTCTAGTAAAAAGTAAAATGCTGGAGCGGAACATAAATTCCACTTGAAACTTAAAAGTAATTAACTAAAGTAAAAATTAAAAAGGCCACTAGGGAAAAATCATGATTTGATAGTATTTCACTGATGAGAAGGGGTTGATGTAGTCGCTGACACTGGTGGTGGAACATTTTCTGATGAGCTGGTGATCTAGCTGGCGAATTGAGTGCATCTTTGTTGGCTGTTCGCTGAAGGTTCAGGCATCGCTGCGAATCCTTCCACCTTGATATAGGCTTCTGTGAGGACGTTGAAACCTGCCTCAGTGGGGAGCTTGTGTTTTATCAGATGAAGGAGAACGAATTCTGGGTGGAGGGATGAAACAATTGTCTCAGCTTTTAACCGAGCGGTTTTATCTGACAAGATGTTCGTCCGGTCTCTTTCTTCCTGGAGACGTGTTTTATATTCTATTAACGGCCGTAGCATGGAAGGAGTGATTGGGTCTCAGCAATATGGAAGTCCAGCTGTTGTAATCTCGGCCCAAACTGCATTGAACCGATCCACGTTTGCTGCCACCTGTTGCAGGGCTCTCGAAGCTATAACTCGGGCTGCCTCCTTATCGATGATTTTCTGGCATTCAAAGGCCTCCATGAACCGACTTGGTATGCCATGATTCTCCACCTCATCTGATTCCAACTCTTTCAAGAAAGAAATATAGCTTCTGGCGTGCTGGGCTCTACGAGACAAGTTGAGGTTTGCCTCCTAAAATTTTTTGTTGAGATAGAGTACAGCAGATTTGGTTTCCCCAATCATTTTCAGGAAACCCCACTGTTCTGTTACTGCCAAGATTATCTCTGACCAAATTATCCTTCTCGCATCACTAAGGGTGATATTACCCTTCAGGCGGCTATTGAGGTCATTGATGGTTTTCTGTTGGTCGGCTCTTGCCTTCTTTTCCCGCTCGATCTCCTTCTGCAATGTCTCAATTTTTCTGGTATTCTCAGCCAAGGAGGTTTCCAACTCAGTGATTCTCTGCCTCGCTTGAGACTATTTTCTGCTTTTTGCGGAGGGGGGAACTTGTTCCTGAGGGTCCCACTTCTTCTCCCTGGCCTCTTTTGGCTTCTCCTTCTTCCCCTGTGGCAGATGACTCTATCTCCATCTGCGAAATCAAAGGCCAAGTTTCAATATTAGCCCTCCACTCTATAAATGGTCTTGACTCATGTGTATAAGAGGTAGACTTGTTCCTCCTTCTTCTGTTAGAGATAATCCCCCGGGGATCATAGACCCAAGTCTTCCCCTGTCTTAAGTCCATGCCTTGCAACATCTTCTCAACAACAGGAAGGGCATGTCTTGAATTTACAATAAACGGGCCAATAGTGATAGGGAGTTTCAGGATGAAGCCCTTCTTAGTGGGGACAAAGTGGAGTTGGTCAGATTTGACAGTCTGCCGAATATACTCCAGAGCGTAAACTCGTCGAGCAGGAAACATGGGCACCTGGTAAGGGGGGGCCTCGGCTCCATAGACCCAAATTTCAGTATAATTGTCAAATAGATACCAATCCCCAGTGCTTTGGGTTTTGCTAGCTTGTAGCCAGCTCTTCATTTCAGGAAAAACCCTGGGCGAGGGAGAGTCATGGATGATAGTGTAGACAATAAGCATGAACTAATTTAGAAACCTGGAATAACCCACCCCATTTGGTAATTGGCGCACTGAAAAGTTCCAGTCGAAGACTGGTCGGGGTTGAGAGTTTACCTCGTATACCCTATCTAAACCCAAACCCTCGAACTTATAGCATGCTGATATAAGAAGAGGTAGAATACCATCGAACAAAAGTGAAAGTGACCAATTTCTGAAAGCTCTTGGAACTGGGTCTGAATGTTAGCAGCTAAGAAGCCAGGGATATCCAGAACTACCCCCTTTTGAGACATTAACCACAAGAAATAAACACATGCCATGGAAACTTCCCCCAAAATGCCTACCCCTAGAAGACCTGCGATGAGGGCCAGGATGGGCTGCACTTATTCTTTGAACAGACTCAACGGGAAAGGCTCTACAGAAGGAAGGGATGTAGCCTGGTTGCTGGTTATAGAGGAAATGAAGTCTTCTTGCTGCTCCCATGGAAATTTAGTGAACTGGGAGGTTAAAGATATTTCATTGAAACTTGTATAGATGGCACTGGTGGGAAAGCAGAGGGCTTGCCTGATAATGTCAGGAGAAAGAGAAAAAATATTATTCCCATGAGCCGAGGTAAACGTGCCTCGACGCTCATCGTAGGCATCCCTGAGCCAACAAATAAAATCGACCACCGGGTAGACTGGGGGGGTAATCTGATGATATAAACCTGATACGACCACCTGATATCGATCCCTATTCTCGACATGTCGCCTAAAAAGCTTGGGTTTTATACTGCTGATGGGAAAAGGGTATTGGGGATCACAAATTTCGGCTTGCAGGTCAATGAAGGGCTCGAACCCGAGAGGGTTTCTGGTTTCGCGGACCTGAGGAGTTTCTGGTTCAGTTTTCTTGGGTGTGCCCCTTCCCATGACTGACATACAAAAATTTTAAAAACGAAAGGAAATCAGGGTGAATATGAGGGACAGAGTACTTGTGCAGTATGAATTTGCTCGGGAAAATGACGCGGGGGTACTGACAGTGACCGAGTAGACCTGGCACTAGCTCCCACTTAGTTTATATCGTAGCTGGAAGACCTGTAAATTTTACTGCAGTAAAATACGGGAGGACCGTTATCTAAGATTGAAAGTTCTAAGGTAAAAGGCGGAGAGGTGAAATAAGCGGGGTAAATGTCGTAAGGACACTGACAGTGGAGCACACGGCGTATAGGGATTGGGTGTCAGCTGGAAGCAGGTGAACACCGCGTTCCGAGTTTAATACTGGTATGGGCCTCGGTACCAGCTCACCTAGAAACTTACCTTACCTTTCTGCTGCATAAGCCATCCGGTTCTTGAAAAATATTCTTCATAAGACTGGTTAAATACATAGCATACAGACCTTTAGGGCCCGCGGTTCACTCTACCACATCAGGCTTACCCGTACTTTTCTCTGCCACATCATGCTTACCTTGGGTCCACCCCGTGCTACATCACCATAACTCCGCGGGGGTACGGGTCTTGTCCCCTTTCGATTCCTTGACCCCCTCGGAATTTCCCATACAGGGAATTCCCTCACGTGCATATTATGGAAGCGGCAAGCCCTTTTAATAATATCATCTTGCGTCCTTTACCTTTTTACTTTATACCTTTTCCTTTTGCTTTATATTTGTACCCTTTCCGAACATATGCTTTTTTTTTAGGCACGAGACTTGTTTTATCATCGTTTCCTTTCAACCATTCTTTTAATATTTCAACACTCGTCATGCATTTGATATATGACTACTCAAGGGTTGCCTTAAAAATTGACTGATGTTAACTAATGATCAACATTGGCTCCACCTGGGGACGACACGTTCATCCATGATCGTGTCGAGAACTTAGCAGACCACCTGTTTGTCTTCTGTATGGACATCACTCTTCACATTTTTCATCCTTTTAATTTTCCTCTTCATGATTCATCAGCACACACGCATCATTCAAACAAAGATAAAACAGAAACTAATATACAATATGATACATCAGGCTTTCTCGGCCTGAATCAGAATTGGAAGTAAGGTTTTAGGAACTGACTGTTTACAGGGGCATCAAGCAAATCTCCCTATAAATTTTCCAACCTGAAAGTATTGTTGCCCCCTTGCTCTGCAATTTTAAAAGGGTCGAACCAGAGGGGATCGAATTTACTGTGTTTGCCTTTATCAGCCCTTCGAATGTCCCATCTGAGCACTAAATCCCCAACCTGTAACTTCCTATCCCTGGCATGTTGATCGAAAAGATCCTTCATTTTCTCTTGATATTCAATCAACCTCTGGCTTACCTGATTCCGTGTCTCTTCTAGCTCCACCAGCTGGTTGATTCTCCTGGTCACATCATCAGGTTCTTCTTGGCTTTCCTGCATGAATCGAGCCACCAATAATGCTAACTGTACAGGGAAAACTGCTGCCCTCCCATATACTAATTCATACGGGGACTTCCCGGTTGCTCTCTTGCTGGTAATCCTGTTGGCCCACAGAGCTAATTTCAGTTGGGAGTCCCATTTTTTCTGGTTTTCATTGATAGCCTTCTTAAGTGCTCTCACCAGCGTTTTATTTGAAGACTCTGCCAGGTCGTTTCCTTGTGAGTAATAGGTTGTAGAGTGACCTAGTGCAATATTATACTATTGACAGAAGCTGACAAACTTTGCAGATTTAAAGGCCTGTGCATTGTTTGTCACAATCTTGGCAGGGCAACCAAATCTAGATATGATATTTTCTTCCATGAATTTTATTACCACCATATCTGTTGCATTCCTGGCGGGTATAGCTTCCACCCATTTTGTGAAATAATCTGTGGCAGTTAGTATCCACTTATGTTGACCACTTGATGGAGGATGTATTTCGCCGATAAAGTCAATTCCCCACTGCTGAAATGGTTCATCTATATGAACAGGGATCATGGTCAGAGGTGCTAGCTTCTGTCTTTCAACAAATCTTTGGCATTTCTCACAAGCTCTGACCCAAGCAAAGACATCTCCAAAGAGTTTGGGCCAGAAGAATCCAGCCTTCAAGATTTTGTGAGCAGTAGCCCTCCAACTGTAATGGGCCCCACAGATTCCTTCATGAAACTCAGCCATTATACTCTCTACCTCTTCTTCTGTGAGACACAGGAGCAGGATGCCTGAGGGATCTCACCAGTACAGCCGATCGTTTGCAACCACGTACTTTTGTGACCTCAACCTCAATGTCCTGTATTTAGCTTTGTCACAGCTGGGCGAGAAACTGAGTGTTAGGAGATATTCCACTATCTCCTTGTACCAAGGGCTGATGAGGTACTTCATATGTGTCTTCTGGGAAGCTATCTCTAATACCTATGGTTCTTCCTTCCTCTCAGACTCCCCATTCACCATCATGGACAAATTTATACCCAAAGCCTGATAATTTGATTCGGACAAGATTTTGGCTAACCCTTGTCCCTTGATTAGTTTGGTAGGGCGGATGTCTAGCTCATACTCCTGTATTTTGGCGATCCATTTCCCTCTTTTTCCTTCACTATCTCCCTGGATAAGGATATCCTTAACAGCTGCTGTGGGCACAAACGCAATGAAATGGGACTACAAGACATACATATGAAAAGCTTTGAGGGATTTCACCAGAGCATATGCCTGCTTTTCCAATATGTTATATTTTAGCTCGGCATCACGAAGCACCTGACTGAAGAAGGCAATAGGCTGCTCATACCCTTCTTCATTTTTCTGCAATAGAACTCCTGCCACTGTATGATGTGATGCAAAGGAAAAGATCATAAAAGGTTTGGCATAATCTGGCCCAGCTAGCACAGGGGCTTTAGCAAATGCATTTTTAATCCTGGCAAAGGCCTCTCGTGATTCTTGTGACAACTTTACCTCATTATTATTCTTCATCATGTCAGTATATGCCTAACTATCTTAGCATAGTTAGAGATGAACCTCCTCAGAAATTTTATTCGGCCTAGGAACACCTGAACTTCCTTTTTATTTATGGGGAGGGAAATGCCATGTATGACTTCCACTCTCTTAGGGTCTATCTTTACTCCATCTTTGGTTACAATGTGCCCCAAAAGCTTGCCCTCTTCCAATGCAAACAAAGATTTCTGTGGATTGAGGGAGAGGCCATACCTTCTTCACTTATTGAAGGTTTTGCGCAAGTGTTCAATGTGCTATGCATCATCTTTTAAAAACAAAGTAATGTCGTCCAAATATATCACCACAAACTTATCTTGCTCTCCGACAAAAGCAATATCCATGGCCCTCTAAAAAGTGGCCCCTTCGTTAATCAACCCAAAAGGAATCCTGGCATACATAAACGTCCCCCATGGAGTGGTAAAGGCAGTATTCTTTTGATCTTCTAGTAGTACAGCCACCTGATTGTACCCAGAGAATCCATCCATCATTGACATTCGAGAAGCTCCTATCACTTTCTACAAGATGTGATCCATCTTGGGCAGTGGATAATTATCCTTTAAGGATGCTCTGTTCAGATTCTTGAAATCAACACATAGCCTTATTTCTCCGTTTTTCTTCCGTACAGGGACTAGACTTGCCACCCACTCGGAATATCTCAATGGTACAATGATTTTGGCCTTCAATAGTTTCTTAATTTCTTTCTCAATCGAGGGTAGCAGCAGGGGATTTATCTGTCTAAGCTTCTGTTTATGTGGTTTTGCATCTCCCTTCAATGGAATTCTATGCTGCATGATGCTGATATCGAAGGTTTTTAGGTCTTGATAAGACCATGCAAACACGTCTTTATATGACTGGAATAACTCCTGGTAAAGCTGTTTATATTCCCCCGGGACCTTCTTGGACAACTTCACGATTTTAGGGTCAACCTCAGTGCCAAGATTCAGATCTTCTACCAGATTCTCCTCTACAACTTTGTTCGGCTGCAGTGGAACATCATTCTTATTAAACAACCTTTCTAAGGGCACCAGTCCTCGGGGAATGACATTTCCTTTCAACTGCAGGAATTTGTGGCCAGCCACCTTTTCTTCCCATTTATCTCCTGAAGTTTTTTCAACCTCCTCTTCTTCACAAGTATCAATCTCCATGTTGGAAAATTCCCCAACTGTTTCCAAAAATCTCTTCACTTGTTCTTCATCTTCAAACACTTGCCAATGTTTGATATTTTCTGGGATTGATGGCCGATAACGTACCTCGATTTCATATCTCAAGAGAGGATTCTGAGGTGGATGGAAAGTACCGGCAGCCACTGCCAGGGAGTCTGCCATCCTATTTTCCTCCCGGGGCATGAACTGGATATTTAATGCTAAGAAGAAGTTCTCCACCAAGTCCCAAACTTCATTCCTATAAGCCCTTAGCCTAGGATGTTTGGCTTGGCACCGATTCTTCACTTGTCTGACTACCAGTTCTGAATCTCCCAGAACTTTTAGACTTTGTATGTTCATGCTCCTGGTTGTCTGTAGCCCCAGTATAAATGCTTCATACTCGGCCACATTATTGGTGGCTTCATACTCCAGCTTGAAAGACAAAGGGACCCATTGGCCTGCAGGAGAAATCAATAATACCCTAGCTCCATTACCTTCCCTGGAGTTTGCCCCATCAAAATGAAGTGTCTAGATTTCTGATTTAGGACTCTCTATTGATTGCTCTGTCTTGATCTGGTAAAATGATGTTCATGAGCATACTCTTGATCTTCTTCCAGCATTAAACATGAGAAATTTCCCTCCCTGCTATAAACTGGAGAATTAACTGAGTCATCTGCCTTGGTAACTGTCTTGACAAATCTGGTTTCTCGGTACAGCCTCCTCTCTTGACCACCAAAAACAGGGATAGTGGCATAGGTCAGGTCTAGCTTGATTGATCCACCAATTTTAGTCCCCCAAGATCTTGAAAGTAGCATGCCAAAGCGAGCTGGAATGTCAGCCACCACTATGTCCATCACTACACTTTTTGCTGGGATCTGAGCCAGATTGACCACCAAATCCTTGATCATGCCCAGGAATTTAACTCTCTTGGAGTTAAATGAATAAAGGTCCTTGTACGGACAGGTGATTTTTAGTCCTAGTTGTTCCATGACCGAAAGAGGCAAAAGGTTATGAGAGGCTCCTGAATCTAACATACAGTTATGCAGCAGCAGGTCATGTATTACTAAAGACACATAAAAATGGGGAGTAGCAGCATCTAACTCCTCGACATGTGGGCCAAATACAACCATAGTTATTTCTTCTTGAAGGTTAAGACTGTCTGTAATATGTATTACTTCTGGGGGTAGCATGAAGGATGTGACCTGGGACTGATATACAGGTTGTTTTAACAATTCGGTTAAGGGAACTGGGATTTTTACCTTCTCAAGTTCCTTTTGTAAACTGAAGGCAGAGGAGGACCTATCTACTGACACTTCTTTTGATTCTTTGTATTTGGAGTCTTTGTTCTGGGGGAGAGGTTTGACTTCTTTTATGATTGGCTTGACACTAGGAAGTGTAGCTCCTTGTGAAGATGATGGAATTTGATCAGTAGAATGCAAAGATTGGTTAAGAGGCCTCTTACCTTTGTTTGGGTTCCTTTGAGTTGTTGGCCCTTTCTGTACAGGTGCTTCCTCTTGAGGTGTATCCTCCTCCTGATCCTGAGTGCGAGTTCTCTTCCTAGAAGATCTGAGGTCATATTTTCTATTGAACTGAGCTTGCATGAAATTGACGAACTGCTTTCAGTAGTCATCAATCTCAGGATCTTCGGTGTCTTCATTAGTTTTCCCTTCTGTGTGTGCATGCACCTCCACTTCATCACTTTCATGTAGGGGGCATTCCACTTCATAATTGTTTGAGAAAGCAAGGTATGCCTCCTCCTGCTCATAAGTGGTGTCTTCGGTAGGACCGTCTACTTGTCCTTCCAAATATAGAGGATGTGGTACCTGGTCTTGCTGCTCCTTCCTTTCCCTTTGCAGTATCTGCAAGGGTGGCTTTTTGTATTGAGGATTATAACCTTTGTTCGGAGAATTTTGGAAACTCTTGGAGGGTGAATTCTTGGCCTCCATTTCAAGTTTAACCAACTTACCTGACAGATTCTTGATCATCTTGTTCATCTCCTCAATCCTGTCATTTTCTGAATCTCTATCTTGACTTGAGGTGGAGACCTCGTCTTTTCCCCTTCTTCTGGTATCCTGTCCAGGTTTTCCCTTGGATTTACCAGTGGAGGCAAAGTTTGCCTCAAGCTCCAGTGCATCTGTCTAGGCATCATCCAGGGTGGCTGGCTTTCTTTCTCTCAGAGAGAAACTGAATTCTGAGTCAAAAGATGCCACGAAAACAACCTTGGCAGCAGTCTGATGAGGCTTCATATCTGCGGGAAGACTCAGGTACAACTTGTTAAATATCTTAATAAATTTGGCCACCCCTTCATTATGTCTTTTCCTGAGTGTATTAAACTCGATAAGACAATGCCCATGATCTTTCTTCTCTCCCCATTTTTTGAGTAAAGTGTCCTCCATCCCTTCCCAAGTGGTGAAAGAACGGTCTCCCAGTGTCTTGAACCATTTTCTGGCTTCACCGTCAAGAGATTGCACAAACAGTCTTAGGACTACGTCGAGATGTTCCACATTAAAATTTTCTGCGAAAGAGCAGAAGACCTCAAGGTTTTTTTGAGCTTCGATCTCGTTTTCCCCATTGAAACGGGGTAGGATCTTTAGATAGTCCTATGGCATATCATTCATCACTTGAGGTAATGCTAGGGGGGCATACTTATTCAGCAAGCAGCCCGGAACATTTTGCTATTGGAGGAGGAGGTGGAGGTAACAGAAGGGTTTGATGTGTAAGAGGAGAGGGGGGTGGAAGTGTGGTGTGAATGACAATGGGAATGTATTGAACAACAGCTTGGGGTGATGATGAAATAGGTGGAGTATTAACAGCAGATATTTCAGTGACTTCTTTGACTTCTTCAGCCTCTAGAGTGGGATGGAATTAATAACGAGTGGTATCTATTGATTCAGCCTCATCCTTAATTTGGATGTTTCCCAGAGGAAGACTATCTGAGTAATAACCAGTTTCTCCCATGGCAGAGTCAGAACCTTGGGCTTGAGCTACTTGAGAAGAGGAGGACGGAAAATCTTTTAAGGAAAATTTTGGGATCTCGGTATGGATGAATTGTCTTTCCCTCCAATTTCTTCTATGTAGGATTCTCTCTGGGTCAGACACAGAGGGTGTCTTTGGCTGAGACGTATCTGACCTCAGGTGTGGCTTCCGAAGAGTCAGGACTACAAATGAATTTACCTGAAAAATGAATGTGGACTCGCCAAGGTGAGGGATATACAACTCTCAACTCTCCATGCTCACCTAATTGAAGAGTGAATAACGTTTTGTCGTGGCCCAGGGATTTTAATTTCTCTCAACTTCATTCCCTGGCAACGGTGCCAAAAATATGTTGTCAATCCTAGAGATAGCCTTGATTTGTGAAATACCAGTGCCTAAGACATCTTATACAGTAAGGAGCTTAAGATATAGTTCGAGAAATTTTAACAGTATGAGGCTCTTTACTACTTCAACTTTTACAAAGAGGTGTAATATAAATGGAACTAGAATATTCTCAGAGTCAGCAAAATAACAGGATGTTGCAGAGGCACGGAGTGAGTCCTTAATATAGATGCATCAGACAGCTTTCTTTAAGGAGGGCTGGGTTCTAAAATGCTTTACAGAGATTTAAAATTAAATGAAGCTTGTTGCGTAGAAAGTAAAAAAAGAATATTAACTACTTATGAGAGGGAATTCCATAAACATATATGAACATGAGATGGGCTTAAAATGATAAGAATCCATACATGTCAATAGCTTTGAAAGAATAACATCTCACAACATTTAATATAGAGGAATAATGAGTGAAGTGATAAGTGAGACAGCTTACCATGCCTGAGCCATATTTAAAGCGCTTGACCAGCTTAATATAAGTATCAGTATGATAAATTTATACTAAAACTAGTGAGCCACTCGCATTCCAGAACATGATATAAAAGAAGTGGAAGCAGCGAAATGAATAGTAAAACAACATCACATAAGTAAAGGTTACACACTATAAAACGTTAAGACCAGAATCCTCACTTTAAAGTAAAACTCCTTCTTGCTGAGACCCAATGGGCTCTTCGCATTTCTATTAAGATTTCAACAAAAAGCATACAACAATTCTTTCACAGCAAAATTCTTTTGAAAATCTGGAACCCGTTTTTCTCTTCCGATCTTGCATATATAGAGGCCTCAGAACATGAGCGGGAAGATATTTTTGGGAAAAATATCTTCCTCGCATGCCAGAAATTAGTTTGAGGTCTTTATCAAAATAACCAAAACTTATGATGAGGAATAAAGGCCTCTCATCATTTGCAGTTAGGCACTCGGCCGTTTTGAAGCAAAATATTAAACAACAGTCTGGTAAAAAGTAAAATGCTAGAGCGGAACATAAATTCCACTTGAAACTTAAAAGTAATTAACTAAAGTAAAAATTAAAAAGGCCACTAGGGCTGAATCATGAGTTGACAGTATTTCACTGATGAGAAGGGGTTGAGGTAGTCGCTGACACTGGTGGTGGAACATTTGCTGACGAGCTAGCGATCTGGCTGGCGAATTGAGTGCATCTTTGCTGGTTGTCCGCTGAAGGTTCAGGCATCGTTGCGAATCCTTCCACCTTGATATAGGCCTTTGTGAGGATGTTGAAACCTGCCTCGGTGGGGAGCTTGTGTTTTATCAGATGAAGGAGAACGAATTCTGGGCGGAGGGATGAAACAATTGTCTCAGCTTTTAACCGAGCGGTTTTATCTGACAAGATGTCCGTTCGGTCTCTTTCTTCCTGGAGACATGTTTTATATTCTGTTAACGGCCGTAGCATGGAAGGAGTGATTGGGTCCCAGCAAGATGGAATTCTAGCTGTTATAATCTTGGCCCAAAATGCATCGAACCGATCCATGTTTGCTGCCACTTGTTGCAGGGCTCTCGAAGCTATAACTCGGGCCGCCTCCTTATCGATGATTTTCTGGCATTTAAAGGCCTCCATGAACCGACTTGGTATGCCATGCTTCTCCACCTCATCTGATCCCAACTCTTTCAAGAAAGAAATATAGCTTCTGGTGTGCTCGGCTCTGCAGGACAAGTTGAGGTCTGCCTCCTGAAATTTCCTGTTGAGATAGAGTACAGTAGATTTGGTTTCCCCAATCATTTTCAGGAAACCCCACTGTTTTGTCACCGTCGAGATTATCTCTGACCAAATTATCCTTCTCGCATCACTAAGGGTGATATTACCCTTCAGGCGGCTATTTAGGTCATTGATGGTTTTTTTCTGGTCGGCTCTTGCCTTCTTTTCCTGTTCGATCTCCTTCTGCAATGTCTCAATTTTTCTGGTATTCTCAGCCAAGGAGGTTTCCAACTCGGTGATTCTCTACCGCTTTCGACATCGTCGTCATGAGGGGGAAATTGTTCCTAAGGGTCCCACTTCTTCTTCTTGGCCTCTTTTGGCTTCTCCTTCTTCCCCTGTGGCAGATGAATCTGTCTCCATCTGCAAAATCAAAGGCCAAGTTTCAAGATTAGCCCTCCACTCTATAAACGGTCTCGACTCATGTGTATAAGGAGTAGACTTGTTCCTCCTTCTTCTGTTAGAGATAATCCCCCGAGGATCATAGGCCCAAGTCTTCCCCTGTCTTAAGTCCATGCCTTGCAATACCTTCTCAACAACAGGAAGGGTGTGTCTTGAATTTACAATAAACGGGCCAATAGTGATAGGGAGTTTCAGGATGAATCCCTTCTTAGCGGGGACAAAGTGGAGTTGGTCAGATTTGAGAGTTTGCCGAATATACTCCAAAGTGTAAACTCATTGAGCAGGAAACACAGGCAGCTGGTAAGGGGGGGCCTTAGCTCCATAGACTCGAATTTCAGTATAATTGTCAAATAGATACCAATCCCCAATGCTCTGGGTTTTACTAGCTTGTAGCCAGCTCTTCATTTCAGGAAAAACCCTGGGTGAGGGGGAGTCATGGATGATAGTGTAGAAAATAGGCATGAACTCATTTAGAAACCTGGAATAACCCACCCCATTTGGTAATTGGCGCACTGCAAAGTTCCAGTCGAACATTGGTCGGGGTTGAGAGTTTACCTCATATACCCTATCTAAACCTAAACCCTCGAAATTATCAGCATGATAATATAAGAAGAGGTAGAACACCATCGAGCAAAAGAACAAGTGACCAGTTTCCAAAAGCTCTTGGAACTGGGTCTGAATGTTAGCAGCCAAGAAGACAGGGATATCCAGAACTACCCCCTTTTGAGACATTAACCACAAGAAATAAACACACGCCATGGAAACTTCCCCCAAACCGCCTACACCTAGAAGACCTGCGATGAGGGCCAGGATGGGCTGCACTTCTTCTTTGAAAAGAATCAATGGGAAAGGCTCTACAGAAGGAAGGGACGTAGCCTGGTTGCTGGTTATAGAGGAAATGAAGTCTTCTTGCTACTCCCATGGCAATTTAGTGAACTGGGAGGTTAAAGCTATTTCATTGAAACTGGTATAGATGGCACTGGTGGGAAAGCGGAGGGCTTGCCTGATGATGTCGAGAGAAAGAGAAAAAATATTATTCCCCTGAGTCAAGGTAAACGTGCCTCGACGCTCATCGTAGGCATCCCTGAGCCAACAAATAAAATCGACCACTGGGTAGATTGGAGGGGTAATCTGATGATATAAACTTGATAAGACCACCCGATATCGATCCCTATTCTCGACATGTCACCTAAAAAGCTCGGTTTTTATACTGCTGATGGGAAAAGGGTATTGGGGATCACATATTTCGGCTTGCAGGTCAATGAAGGGCTCGAACCCGGGAGGGTTTCTGGTTTCACGGACCTGAGGAGTTTCTGGTTCAGTTTTCTTGGGTGTGCCCCTTCCCATGACTGACATACAAAACTTTTAAAAATGAAAGGAAAGTAGAGGGAATATGAGGGATGGAGTACCTGTGCAGTATGAATTTTCTCGGGAAAACGACGCGGGGGTACTGACAGTGACCGGGTAGTCTTGGAACTAGCTCCCACTTAGTTTATACCGTAGTTGGAAGACCTGTAAATTTTACTGCAGTAAAATATGGGAGGACTGTTATCTAAGACTGAAAGTTCTGAGGTAAAAGGCAGAGAGGTGAAATAAGCGGGGTATGTGTCATAGGGACACTGACAGTGGAGCACGCAGTGTATAGGGATCGGGTATCAGTTGGAAGCAGGTGAGCACCGCGTGCCGGGTTTAATACTGGTACGGGCCTCGGTACCAGCTCACCTAGAAACTTACCTTACCTTTCTGCTGCATAAGCCATCTGGTTCTTGAAAAATATTCTTCGTAAGACTGGTTAAATACGCAACATACAGACCTCTAGGGCCCGCGCTTCACTCTGCCACATCACGCTTACCCGTACTTTGCTTTGCCACATCACGCTTACCTTGGGTCCACCCGGTGCTACGTCACCATAACTCCGCGGGGGTAAGGGTCTCGTCGCCCTTCCACTCCTGGACCCCTCAGAATTTCCCATACGAGGAGTTCCCTCATGTGCATATTATGGAAGCGGCAAGCCCTTTTAATAATATCGTCTTGCGTCCTTTACCTTTTTACTTTATACCTTTTCCTTTTGCTTTATATTTGTACCCTTTCCAAACATATGCTTTGTTTTTAGGCACGAGAATTGTTTTATCATCGTTTCCTTTCAACCATTCTTTTAATATTTCACCACCCGTCATTCATTTGATATATTACTACTCAAGGGTTGCCTTAAAAATTGACTGATGTTAACTAATGATCAACATTGGGTATGTGTTATATTCTTTCCATGACTAAGCACGCACGGGGGGGTAAGAGGGGGTGCGATAGCCCCCCCTTTGCGCTGGGTGCAACGGGGGGGTCACAGGGGGGGCGGTAGCCCTCCCTATCAGGGTCCGGGGCAGCTCCCCAGTGAAAATTTTTGGTCCTTAATTCCTGGTGGGTAGTCCACGCCCATGGTTTTGTGCATGGTTTTGCACATGGTTTTGGGGTACGATGGTTTTCGGCCCCTGGTATTTTTTGTAGATCCGGTCAAGGGAACTACGGTTATGTTCTAATCCAGGGCTAATGGATTAGGTTTCATGTATGCTTTGGCATGTATATATATGTGTTAAAAAAAATACGAAAAGGAACATAATGAAAATCAAACTGTCGTCCCGATTTGGGAGCTAGTGGTGCACCTCGTGTTTATCTCTGTTTTATGTTTTATGCTCTAGCTATTGTTTATTTTATGTTAGAATATTCGTGTGTAGATAATTTCTGTTCAGGGTTAAAACCTACATTTTTTATCAGAGTTGTTTCAGCTTCAAGGGGACGCCTTCGTTGTTAAGGGTTTTTTTCTCGCACCTGAGGTAGACCCTATTCATTGGGAGATCTACAGGATCGATTCTTGCGGTGAAAGAAGATGGCGAGCGACGGAAAGATAGAGATCAAGAAATTTAATGGTTAGAGTTTTGAGTTGTGGAAGCTCAAGATGGAGGATCTGCTGGTGGATAAAGATCAGTGGATCGCGGTAGATCCAGGTACTAAACCAACGACAATGTCAGATGAAGACTGGAAGAAACTGGATCGGAAGGCTAAGAGCACAATACGGTTGTGTGTGTCAGATTCAGTATTGTTGAATGTATCCGGGGAAGCTACGGCGAAGAATTTGTGGGAAAAACTTGGGACTTTGTACCAATCTAAGTCTCTGGTGAATAAGTTGTTCCTGCGGAAAAAGCTGTATAACCCGAGGATGAAGGATGGAGACTCGGTGACAGAGCATCTGAACGCCTTCAATACTATGGTAAGTCAGCTGTCATCTGTTGATATTAAAATCTCAGATGAAGATAAGTGCATCAGTTTGTTGTGTTCTCTACCAGACTCGTGGGACAGTCTGGTTATTGCAATAGGTAGCAATACAACTACCTTGAATTTTGATGATATTGTCTCAGCCTTGCTGTTGGAGGAAATGAGACGGAGAAATATGGAGGGTCAGAATGGAGATGCCTTATCTGTACGAGGAAGGTCCCAGAACAGAAACAAGAATAAGGTTTCGAGTGGGAGATCTAAATCTAGAGGGAGATCTAAATCTCCTGGAAAGTTTGTAAAGGTGTGCTGGAAATGCGGAAAGGAAGAGCACTATAAAAAGGAATGCAGATCTAAAGCTCCCGAGAAAGGAAAGGGATCTGATGAAGGTCCTTCTGCAGAGGCAAAAACCACCTCGGATGAAGGTGGGGATGTGTATTTGGCTTCTTCTTCAAATACACATGTAGATCATGAGTCATGGTTGATTGACTCAGGTGCATCCTTTCACTTCACTTCCCATAGGGAGTGGTTCTGCGAGTATGAGAAATATGATGGTGGTGATGTCTTCCTAGGGGATGATAGGAGGGCCAGAATCATCGGACGTGGAAAGGTCAAGCTGAAGCTATAAGGTGGAAGGATTAGAACACTTCCTGGTGTTCTGCATATTCCTGCATTGGCCAGAAATCTGATTTCTGTAAGCAAGATGGATGATGCAGGTGTAAAAACATTGTTCGAGAAAGATGCCTGCAAGATGGTTCGGGGAGCACTGGTATTAATGCGGGGAGTTCGGACTGGAACTCTGTACAAGCTACAAGGTAGCACTGTTATTGATGGGTGTAACAGTTCTGTGGTTCCTGAAAGTGGAGTGGAAAGCCTAGCTGTCTTCGGAGAAAAGACCATGCTATGGCATCAAAGGCTTGGACATATTGGAGAGAAGGGCCTTCGGATACTGCATAGAAATGGTATGGTAGAAGGTATGTCTAATTGCTCTCTGGATTTCGATTTCTGTGAACATTGTGTATATGGGAAGAAGAATCGGGTGAGTTTTCCTTTTGGTGCTAAGAGGGCGAACAAGATATTAGAACTTGTGAACAGTGATGTGTTTGGACCTGTGTCAGTTACATCACTGGGAAAGCCTATGTACTATGTTTCATTCATAGATGACTTCTCAATGAATACATGGATATATTTCTTGAGGAAGAAATATGAAGCTTTTGACATATTTAAAGAATTTAAGGCTCTGGTGGAAAACCAGACAGAGAAGAAGATAAAGGCACTAAGGACAGATAATGGTGGGGAGTTCTGCAAGAAGGAATTTGAAGACTTATGCAAGAAGTGTGGTATAGCACGATAGAAGACTACTCCTCAACAAAATGGAGTTGCAGAAAGAATGACCAGAACACTGATGGAAAATGCAAGAAGCATCCTCAGTGGTACTAGGTTAGGACAAGAATTCTGGGCAGAGGCAGTCGAGACTGCATGCTATCTAGTTAACAGATCACCTTCATCAGTGTTGGAGGATAAGACTCTACATGAGGTATGGACTGGTAAGAAACCCTCTATTTCACATCTAAGGGTATTTGGATTTGATGCATATGTACATGTTACAAAGGAGAAAAGGACCAAGTTGGATAATAAATCTGAAAGGTGCATCTTTATTGGGTGTAAGGATGGTGTAAAAGGTTACAAGCTTTGGAACCCAGAAACAAGGAAGGTTGTGTACAGCCGAGATGTGGTTTTTAGAGAGGTGAAAGATGTTTTTAAACATGAAATCATACCAAAGGAACCTGAGAAGATAGAGTTTGAGCTAAAGGAGTATGAATCAGACTCTACAACAGAAGAAGATTCAGAAGAGGAAGAGCCACAAACTCCAGCTTTGAGAAGATCAGTTTGAGAAAGAAGGCAACCAGAAAGGTATAATCCATCTTCTTTCTATTCAGGTTTTGCCTTAACTATAACTAATGATGATCCCAGAACTATCAGGGAGGCAGTAGATTCAGAGGACTGAAAACTCTGGAAGGAGGCCATGGTTGATGAAATGGCATCCTTGCACAAAAATGAGGCATGGTATCTCGTGGAGTTGCCGGCTGGAAGGAAGCCCGTCGGGAGAAAATGGGTGTTTAAGAAGAAGATGAATGTAGAAGGCAAGGTGGAGAAATACAAAGCTCGATTGGTAGCGAAAGGTTATTCCTAGGTTTCGAGAATTGATTTTGGTGATATTTTTTCTCCTATTGCCAAGGTTACTTCTATTAGATTACTTTTATCTGTTGTTGCTGCATTTGATTTTGAGATAGAATAGATGGATGTGAAGACAACATTTCTTCACGGGGATCTAGAAGAGGAGATCTACATGAAGCAACCTGAAGGCTTTATGGTGAAGGGTAAAAAAGAACTGGTATGCAGGTTGAAGAAGTCTCTGTATGGGTTAAAACAGTCACCAAGGATGTGGTATCAGAAATTTGATACCTATATACGGGGACTTGGCTTCACCAGAAGCAAGGAGGATCATTGTGTTTATTTTAAATTAATTGGTGACTATGTTATTTATTTGGTCTTGTATGTGGATGATATGTTGTTGATTGGAAATGACAAAGAAATTATCCAAGATTTGAAGACCCAACTGTTCTCCAAATTCGACATGAAGGATCTTGGTGTTGTAAACTATATTTTGGGCATGGAAATTAAGAGAGATCGGGCAAAGAGGATGCTCTGGTTAAACCAGAGGAAGTATGTCGAAACTATATTGCAGAGGTTCAATATGCAGGATAGTAAACCAGTGAATGTTCCTATTCCTGTAGGTGTAAAGCTGTCTGCTGAACAGTGTCCCAAGACACAAGAAGAAGAGGAGTATATGTCCCATGTTCCATATGCAAGTGCAGTGGGTAGCCTGATGTATGCAATGGTCTGTACTATACCAGACATTGCACATGCAGTGGGAGTATTGAGCAGGTTTATGTCAAACCCAGGGAAGGAGCATTGGACAACAGTGAAGCGGGTTTTTAGATATTTACGTGGCACTAGTGATTATGGCTTGTGCTACCAGGGAAGACCAGGATTGGAAAGAATATTGGACATTCGTGGTTTTGTTGATGCAGACTGGGCTGGAGATCTGGACCAAAGAAGATCTACAAGTGGGTATGTGTTTAGCCTATTTGGAGGCGCAATCAATTGGATGAGTAAAAGACAGTCTGTAGTGGCTCTTTCAACTACAGAGGCAGAATACATAGCAGCCACTCATGCAAGCAAGGAAGCAATTTGGTTGCAAAGATTGTGTTCAAGTATGGGGTTGGTACAGAAAGCTATAAGGATAGATTGATAGCCAAAGTGAAATTTTCCTGGCTAAGAACCCTGCTTATCATTCAAAGACAAAGCACATTGATGTTCAATATCACTTTTTTAGAGATATGATTGAGGATAAAAGGGTGTTACTGGTAAAGGTGGACACTTTGAAGAATGTTGCAGATGCATGGACGAAGTCTGTGAGCACCAGTTCTGTGTTGAAGAATTGGGCCAATGAATAAACTCTCCTGTGGAAAGAAAACAAGTGGGAGAATGTTGGGTATGTGTTATATTCTCTCCATGAGTAAGCACGCGCGGGGGGGCAATAGCCCCCCCTTTGTGCTGGGCGCAAGGAGGGGGGTTACAAGGGGGGCGGTAGCCCCCCTTGTCGGGGTCCGGGGCAGCGCCCCAGCGAAAATTTTTGGTCCTTAATTTCTAGTGGGCAGTCTGCGTCCATGGTTTTGTGCATGGTTCTGCACATGGTTTTGGGGTACGATGGTTTTAGGCCCCTGGTATTTTTTGTAGATCTGGTCAAGGGAACTACGGTTATGTTCTAATCCAAGGTTAATGGATTGGGGTTTATGTATGCTTCGGCATGTATATATACGTGTTGTAACACTAAAAGGAACATAATGAAAAATCCAGCTGGTCGTCCTGATCTGGGATCCAGGGGAAAATCTCTGTGTTTATCTGTTTTATGTTTTATGCTCTCGCTATTGTTTATTTTCTGTTAGAAGATTCGTGTGCAGATAATTTCTGTTTAGGGTTAAAACCTACATCATTCTCGTATTTGTCACAGATATGCAATCATAGAATTACAGATGTATTAGAAATTCATAAGATCGAAAATCAAAGAAGTCTATAATTTCGTATATTCCAGAATTGTGAAGTCTTCTTCAGATGAGCTTCAATTCGGTGTTTTTCTGTGTTAAGGAAATTGTGTAAGGGAGGTTGTTCTGCGTTAAATAAATTGTGTAAGGGATGTTGTTCTGCGTTAAGGAAATTGTATAAGGGTTTATCTGAGGAGATCAAGAATTAATTACAAGTGGTTTTGGAGGAAATATTAGTGTTCATTATTAGGGGTCTTGGTCTTCGTCAATTGAATTATTCATAAGAAGATATTTGCAGGTTTTTCCCCTCAAGAGGAGGGGTTTTGACCCTGGTATACATCCAATATTTTGTGTCTATGTTATTTATGATTTAATAGTTTTTTGATGCATATCAATAATTAAAAATAAAGAAGCTAAGAAATAACACAAGCAGTTATTAAGAAGAGAATTTGAATTAAACGTTGCCCTACTGAATTCTCAACATGGTATCAGAGCTAAGGTCAGTCAAGGGCATCATGAAGATCATCAAAAAGATTGCAAGTCAATTAAAGGAAAGGTTCTAGAAGATCTGTAATCTCCTATTTTCTTCTAAGATGATCTCCTCCATAGAAAAGGATGAAGGTTTTTTTCTCAGCTCTATCCAGAACTTTTCAAGACGAAGATGCTTGGGTAATTGATAGTGGTGCCTCAAGGCACATGACTAGAAATTCAAATCAATTGAAGACCTTATCAAAAGAAAATTCCACCTATTCTGTGAAACTTGGAGATAACAATAGTTACCCCGTAAAAGGCATTGGATCTACATCAATAAAACTTGAAGATGGAAGCAACATTCACATCAACAATGTTTTATTCGTTCCAGGTTTGCAAAATAACTTATTTTCAATTTGAAGCTTAGAAGACAAGGGAGATAGAGTAGCTTTCATTGATGGAAAATTTTTTGTTTGGGGAAAAGTCTCAAATATAGACCAAGCCAAAACTATTGGCATTCGAGAAAGAAGACTTTACAAATTGACATCCCCCTTAGCCCAAGCCTTAGTTCACATCGAAGTCAGTCCATGTGAACTATGGCATCGAATATTTGGACATCTACACTTCAAAATACTTCCTCCCTAAGTTCCATCGTAGAAGGAATTCCAAATCTCAAATAATATCATAAAGGTATCTGCGAAGGATGTGCATTATATAAAAATGTCAAAAGACAATTTGGAAGCAGTGCTTCATGGTCAAAAGACATTATTGATCTAATTCACTCTGATGTGTGTGGTCCTATGGATCATAAATCTCTTGGAGGCCATCTCTATTATGTAACTTTTATAGATGATCACTCATGGAAGACCTGGGTTTATCTGTTAAAATCCAAGGATGATTTTTTTGCAAAATTTCAAGAATTCAAAGCTGAAGTTGAAAATCTTACAGAAAGAAGGATCAAAATATTAAGATCTGATAATGGTGGTGAATATACATCCCAATATTTAATTGCATTTTGTAATGAGTCAAGGATTAATATGGAGCTTATAGTTACATACAATCCCGAACAAAATGGTGTTGCAAAAAGAAAAAATATATCCATTGAAGAAATTGTAAAAGCAATGATTCATGATCAAGATCTACCAAAATTCCTATGGGGTGAAGCAACTAAAACAACAGTATATATTCAAAATAGATGTACTCACAAATCTCTTGATGATAAAACTCCAGAAGAAGTATTTACTGGAAAGAAGCCATCTGTAGACCACCTTCGAATTTTTGGATGTCCTGTATATATCCATATACCAAAGGACAAAAAAAAGAAGTTGGATCCCTCTAGAATCAAGGGAATTTTTTTTGGATATAGCAACTCATCAAAATAATATAGGACCTACATGAAGGATGGTCGTCACATAGAAGTTAGCCGCAATGTCTTATTTGATTAAATTATAACTTTTAAAAAATCAAGATATATTCTCATAGACTCTGAAGATGAATAATTTCCCACTCTTGGGGAAGATGAAATCCAAGGAGAAAACAACCATGATGGAGAAGGTCCTAGAAATCATGTTCAACCAATAACCATTCCTGAAACAAGAAAAATACCTAATTGGTTGAAATCCACATTGCTTGATGTTGAAGGTCATGAAACACCCTAACAAACATTTAGAGAAAGTAAGAGACCCAAAAGATATTATGGGTACACTGCATACATGAAAAATTTGATAGAAGAAGAACCAACTACATTCAAAGAGGTTGTTCCAAACTCTGAATGGAAGAATGCCATGAATGAAGAGTATCAATCTATCATGAATAATGGAGTATGGGAGATCGTACATAGGCCCAAGGAAAAATCTGTGGTTACTTCCAAGTGGATCTACAAGATCAAACATGTTATTGATGGAAGTATAGATAAATATAAAGCAAGATTTGTAGTCAGAGGTTTCTCTCAACTTGAAGGCATTGATTATGAAGATACTTTTTCTCCTACAGCAAGATGCACCACAATTCAATCTCTATTTTCTTTGGTTGCATCAAAGAAATGGAATATCCACCAAATGGATGTCAAAACTTCATTTCTAAATGGCACTATAAATGAAGAAATATACATAGAACAACCCTTGGGTTTCGAATTCAAGGATAAGGAGACATATGTATGAAGATTAAATGAATAACTATATGGTCTCAAACAAGCTCCAAGAGCATGGTATGCTAGGATGGATGCATATCTTCAAAGAATTGGATTCAAGAAATGTTTTGCTGACCCTAACCTATATGTCAAGATAGTAAAGGGTGAACATGTGATCATTCTTTTGTATGTATATGATCTTCTTCTTACTAGTGTAGAAGGTCGTATTGAAGAAAGCAAGAAGCATCTAGCAGTAGAATTTGATATGAAGGATCTTGGACTAATGCATTACTATTTGGGACTAGAATTCTGGCAAGGACCTAATGAAATTTATTTAGGTCAAGAGAAGTATGTGATCAAAGTGTTGAAAAAGTTTGACATGTTGGATTGCAAACCTATGTCCACTATGATGATCAGAAACTTGAAAAGACAAAGGAGTTCTGAATCATGTCCGGTAGATCCTTCCAGATACAGAAAATTGATTGGCTCACTGATGTACTTGGTAAATACACAACTAGACATATGTTTTTTAGTAAATTTTCTCAGTAAATTCCAAGTAGAACCAAGGCAAGATCCTTGGACAACAGGAAAGCATACTTTGAGATATCTTCAAGGGACCATCCACTACTACCTAAAATATGAAAGAAGGAATGATGTCCAATTAAGTGGATATACTGATTCCGACTAGGGAGGCAGTGAACAAGATGGAATAAACACTACTGGTGAATGCTTTAGTTTGGTATCTTCTATGATCTCATGGATAACCAGAAAACAAGACAATGTTGCCTTGAGTAGTGTTGAGGCTGAATACGTTGCAGCTTTTGAAGTAAGAAAAGAAGCAGTCTAGTTGAGGAAGTTGTTATGTGACTTATTTGAAAAACCTATGGACCCTACTGTGATACTATGTGATAACAACAATTGCATACGTTTGTCTGAAGATCTATTTTTTCATGGAAAGACACAGCACATTAGAAAAAGATATCATTATTTACATGAGCTAGTACAAAATGGAGTGCTACAACTTCATTATATTCCTACTAATGAGCAGGTAGCAGACATATTAAAAAAATCACTTCCAAACAAGAAGCTTGGGTAATTAAGATACAAGCTTGGTTTGGTGGATATGTCCTCCCTATGTGATAGAGAGAGATAGACACTCATTATTGTAAGAAAGAATGGAGGATTTGCTAAACTTCTGGCATCCGATACTCCTTGAGAATGTAGTAGGGAATTCAAGAAAGGAGTTTTCGTGTACCGATATTATTTGAGGGTTAGTTACCCAATATAAGAATATTCCAATGAGGTCATACTCGGTGGAAATCCAGGTGGAGTATGTACCTTGGAGATACAATGACGATGGTGTCTATAAGTCATTGGTCTCGCTAGCATTTTATTCCATTGTATATTCGGGAGATGGGGTTGTTAGTCAAGGCCTTACTCTATGCCAATGCTGGTTGATATGATGCTTTAACATATGGGTTACAAATCCGACTCTTCTCATGAGATATCTTCATATTGGGAATGACCAAGTACCATTATGAATACCTCCCTAGTTAAGAGGGAGTGTTGAAAAGTGTAACTAGGTTAGGTTTTTCATAATGAATTATATTTATGCTTTTATGTAAATGACAAAAAGTATAAATACATTTTCTTGCTTTATGGATTTCATAAGCAAGAAGTTTTTATAGGTCATAAGGCATCTTCTTGATGTCCTTAGGATGTGTCATTAGATTAAATAAGAATTCATGTTACGCTTGTAAAAATGTGTGGAAGACTACACTCCAAAACCATGTTATTTGATGTCAAGATAATGGAAGTCGGCTACTGGATAGTACCTTGTCGGCTTAAATGAAAAAGAGCAACCTTTATATATAGGCTCACGTGAGCCGTTTCAAACGTAGAATAACACACATTCGATTTCGACTGATACGGATCACATACCGTGAATTAGATGAGATAAATTACAATGTTATATCATTGGATAAGGTAATATCAGGTTATAATTCTCGTATCTATCACATACATGTAATCACAAAATTCTGGATGTATCAGAAATTCATAAGATCGGAAATCACAGAAGTCTAGAATTTTGTATATTCCAAAATTGCGAAGTCTGCTTCAGATGAGCTTCAATTCAGTGTTGTTCTGTGTTAAGGAAATTGTGTAAGGGATGTTGTTATGTATTAAATAAATTGTGTAAGGGATTTTTTTCTGCGTTAAGGAAATTGTATAAGGGACCGAGTTTTTCTGAGGAGATCAAGAATTAATTACAAGTGGTTTTGTAGGGAATCTTAACGTTCATTATTACGGGTCTTGGTCTTCATCAATTGAATTATCCATAAGAAGAGATTTGTGAGTTTTTCCCCTCAAGATGAGGGGTTTTGGCCCTGGCGTACAACCTATATTTTGTGTCTATGTTATTTCTGATTTGATAATTGTTTGATGTATATCAATAATTAAAGATAAAGAAGCCAAGGAATAACACAAGCAGTTATTAAGAAGAGAATTTGAATTAAATGTTTCCCTACTAAATTCTCAAAAGGGTTAATTATGTGGCAAAATATCCCATGCATTTAGTTACCTATGTAAGTGAGCCTCCCACTGTTTGGTCGACTTCTTTTGAATCAGATATGATAATTGACATGGTGAACCCTATGGGGGTATTTTAACATGATTTTCTTATCACTATTGAGTCCCTTGACATGTGTTCCTTCAAATAACCATTCTTCCATCTGATAAAGACCTCTTGGAAGCCATTATCAAGGTGTGTCTCTTGGCATGTGTTCATTCCAAATGGAAGCTATGATCAAGTCATTATGAGGATGGTTCTTTACAGTGTCAACCCCGTCAAAAAATGAAACAGGTTCTCATGAGCATAGTTCTTTTCTTGTGTCAAGCTCATTAAAAAATGAAATAAATCCTCCCCTAATTGAGTTGATTCTTTCACTTGATCGTGTAAATTGATATTCATTCTATCCACCTATTAGTAACCAGTAGTATACTTAGGTGAATGAAATGAATCTTGGGGGAATGTGCCTAGTATTAATTCATTATGTTGGGGGCATGAAACCACTCTTAAGCATGCAGGTTATGCTTTGGGGGAATTGAAACTTATCTCAAGCACAGTTTCCTCTATGTTTCAAGCTTGTGTAAAAATGAAACTACTCTCAAGCACAGTTTCCTCTCCATTTCAAGCTTGTGTACAAATGAAACTACTCTCAAGCATAGTTTCCTCTCTGTTTCAAACTTGTGTAAAAATGAGACCACTCTCAAGCATATTTTAATCTATTTCAAACTTGTGCAAAAATAAAACCTATCTCAAGTCCATTTCGGTTATTATTTTCAAAACTCGTTAAACTCATGAAAATCCCAAGCTTATTTTGCTATATTTTCATGCTCGTAAAACTTACATTAAAATATTGAGTTCTTTCCATATTTTCCTGCTCGTTAATTAAATTGAAAGTTGGTAATATGAGTACACTTTTATCACTTATTCGGACTTGTTAAAACTTATGAAAATGTGAAATCTGGAGACTCTAAACATGAAAATATTCCTGAGTAATTGACTATTCGAACTCGTGAAAGTAAATGAAAAGTCGTTATTCAGTATAAGTTTACCCCTTTTCCAGACTAAATTAGAATATTTACAGAAAAGGTATACGTTGACTAATCATGGTCAATAAAGTTCTCTCATGCATTATTTTATCCTTTTTCGGGCTTGAGGGACTAAATTTACAAAAAAGAACACTATTGAGTTTACTTATGTTTTTCTCCTGACTCCTTAAAACTTAAAACATCAAGTTTTACTTTCTCCAAGCTCGTTAAAAATTTACGTTGAAAGAACTGAATGAGTTTTCTTTTTGTATTTTCAAATTCTTTACACATGAAAATGACATCGAGTTAACCCTACAATGGATTCGTAAAATATAAACAATGTAGAACTCATCAACCATGATGAGACCGAACCACTCCTTCCTAAGGTTCATTAAAAATACTACGGAGGACTCATCCGAAGGATGAGCTTACAGGACAAGCAAATTTTATCTTCCTCAATATTGAAAAAAATAAAGAGTTACTCTCCAGTAATGATGGGGGGGGGATTGGGAAAAGGTATTCATTTTTGCATTCATTATAAGGCAGTATGTCACTCTTGAACATGACACTCTGCCACACATGTGTCCAGGTTAGGAAATCCATTTTCCTTACAGTTAATCGAACCTCATTGAAATTCGTCAGTTGTTTTTGGGTATTATCATTGAGTCAAATTTTGCCAAGTCAATTTTTGTGTCACCATGTGTTCAAGAGAAGTTCAACCTTATTTAATGTTCCTTTGAAAATTGTATCCCTCAATCGCGTTGGCCATCCCTGAGTAAGTCGTTGCAAAACAATTCTTCAAAACTTGACATGAAGTTTCATGGCATAGGCTATACTCCGACAAATCGCTTCTTATCGACTTAAACTCACTATCTATGAATTTGATCTAGAAAACCTTAATGGCATGTTTCTCACCTTCGAAAACATGTTCTCATCATTGACCTTCGATCGAGTGATTCCATGAGTGTTCGAATTCAAGACATCTAATCACACTTCATAAATTGTACTAAAGTACCTTGGGAGCCATTGTCATTAATGGTGGTTTCCCTCGCACTTGTTAACGATTCACATCATTGACTGGTAATCAAGTCGTATCTACCATATTCAACTTTAGGACATTTATTCTCATGGTCATATTCGTACTATGGATCGAGAGATGGAGATAAATACCCTAGATCTAGTTTCATCCATCCAGGATGCAAGGAGTTATGTATTCATGATTATGTTGATAGATTCATAACATATGGTTGCATCCATACTATGTCTACTATTGATATGATTCTAGGCTATTTTTGTTCTTGTTCATCAAGTTAAATTTACTCTAAGTATGGGAAGGCATGCCTCAATGATGATTATATGTATTTCATTGTAATGCTTGAATTATTGTTGCAGGTTACTTACCATTGTCTCCAATCCAATCTTTGGCATGATAAAGTGATTCAATATTTTAATGAATTTTTAGACTTCGCACTTTAGGGGGAAATCTGTTACACGTCATTTTTTCACCATGACATTTGACTGTTAAAATGGATCTCTTGCCATCCATAAACATGTTTCAAAGCACTCCCTTGCAAGTCAAACATATAAAACCCTTGAAGAAAATATGAATTTTAGGTAACAAGGTATTTTTACTTGTTTAGTATGACCTCGTGCTTTTCCTAGTCAGTTTCCACGAATTCGTAGTTTCTACCTGTTAGTCCCCTAAATTGCATTCTTTTTTACCATTCTTCCCTTCCCAAATCGTAATCATTTACCCTGTTTTACCTATCTTATGCGCCCTCATCATGCACTAGTGCGAGAACGATGACACATTTTGCATAAACTTCATATTTTACATTTTTAACTCATCTTAGCATTTATTAACTATCTATTACGTGAATTCTTACTTAGAATTACTTTCGTAACTTATCGTTACCTCCTATGCTATTTAATAGATGATCACTAATTTTTAGTGCAGAACAGATCCCGCACCAGCACCAGCGCCGTGAATCTTGGCAGCGAATCCGGATCACTTGGGTTGCCACCTATTTTGTATATGATCAATGAGGATATATCCGAAGGCAGCCGAGTCCCAGCTATGACAACAATTAAATCGAGAGTAGCTGAGATCGGACTTAAGAGAGACGAACAACCGGAGATAGCCGCAGCCTATTTTTTTAAAACCGATTTAATTTTGAAGGCCGAAAGCTTATTCTGCAATCAGTTATGTAATTTGTTATAACGATTTTTGTAATTGGATATGTAATGGTAAACGATCCTTTTGGCCTGCGGCCAAAAGGATCTATATAAGAAGAAATGTAAATAGGACAAACATTTCAATGTTTTTAAGAATCGAATAGATCAGAGAATAGAACGAGGAGCCGGTAATAGGACTGTCTTGTGTTATCGCCCAAATCTGGGCTGGATTATGTAATCGCGCATGTAATTTCTTTAAGGCTCTAATAAGAAGAGCTCTGCCTCATGTTTTGTACATTTTATCATTTGGCTTAAATAGTTGATAAGTTAATTCTGAGTAGAATTTTCGTTTGAAAGGGAAAAACGTTGGTTGGCTAAGGGCCCAGCCAACCCAACACGTTCTCCCTCCTTTTTTTTCTTGTAATTTATGTTTTAAACTGTCAAGTGTGATTTAATTTGCAGTTTTTGAATTTCTGTTTGAATGGAATCAGATCTGCTGCGTGAAGTAGTTAAGTTACTTTTTGCAGGGTTGATTTCTTTCCCTTGCTTGGTTCGAGCAGGAGGAGTTACCTGCCCCAGTGCATGTTGGTGTGCTATTCACTTTCTGCATGATTTGGTTTATTTCCTCTGCCTGGTTCGTTCCTGCACTAGTTCATGTTGGTGTGCTATTCATTTTCTAGACGATTTGGTTTATTTCCTCTGCATGGTTCGTTCCTGCACTAGTGCATGTTGGTGTGCTATTTATTTTCTGTACATTGGTTTGGTTTCTCCCTAGTGCAAGCAGGAGAACTATTCTTGCACCAGCACTAGATAATATGATGCAGCAAGCTTACTTCTAACAACTTTCTTTATTTCAATCATATCTTAATTAAAAAAGACTGTTTTCTTATTTTCTACAGATATTCATCTTTACTGATATATGATTTGGTTTTATCACACTACAGTAATGAATCGTTATTTCAAGGATCAAAAGTTAAAGTGAAAGAAGCTCTGATCTAGTACAAGAACCAGTTTCTTGGTATTGGATCTGAGTGCTGCAGACTTGAGAAAGTTCAAAGCCCTTGCACGAAGAAAATCATTTTTTAGTAAAGACATTACTTTACACTTTCTGCATAAATCGTTGTTCCTGCTCTAGTGCAAGATCGATTTTCGCAAGAAGGATATCTTCCCATATGCAGGATTGAAGGGGCCCATTTGTTGAAAACTGCTAAGGTGTCTTTGTTGAAGGAAACACATTCTCAGTAGCTAATAATTATTTAGCTAGAGTGATTGCTCCTCTTTCTTTCTGAATCTCTTTTGCAAGTAAATTTCTTGTTGTTCTAGCCTCATATTGTTTTGATGGTTTGAGTTTCCTCTTTCTTCTCTAAAGTTTGATTATGCAATTCTTCTTTTCAAAAGTAGGAGTTGATATTAGAAATATTCATACCATCTCTGACATTTCTTGTGCTTCGTCTCTAAGTTTACGAATCCCCCGGGTTGACAATTAAGTGTTGAGGATTTTTACTTAAGTGTAATTCCTGCACCCAAAATTTTTGCGTCGTTGCCGGGGAGGCAATTTGATTTGGTAAGAATTTTCTGATTGTATAATAGAGGTAAGTTTCCTTTATTTTTGCAAGTATTTTTTTTGAAGGAGTTTTTACTGGTGTTGATTGATTTCTGACAGCATTTTTACTAGAATTTGTTTTGATATTTTTCTCTCTTTTGAGATGAATGCCTAGGAAAGGTAAGGGTTCGAAGCCCATTAAGGGCCAAAAGAATTTTTCTCACATTGGGTCTCCTTCTGCAAGCAGGAGGCCCAATTCAATCCAAACCCATCACGTAGGAACAATCCACCTGGATTCTGGTAATAACAGCTCAGGTGTGGATCAGCCTGTGGAAAGCGGTACAAGCAAGAAGGAAACAATGACAGACCAAGGAGATCATTTGAAAGGGACTGGTGACAACCAGGTAAGTGAAGGTCAATCTACTTTTGTGTTTCCAATTGTGGATCCTAATACTATGTCACAAATGAATAATATTCCACCATCAGCTCTCCCTCATTTCCATAGTAAATTTCATGAAGATCCTGACTCTTTTCTATTTGAGTTCGATATTTTGTGTAGAAGTTATGATTATGCAACTGAGGCTCAAAAGTTAAGATTATTTCCTATTACCCTCAAGGACTCAGTTTTACACTGGTTTATGGGGTTAGGAGGAAACACCATAAATTCCTGGGACCAGATGAGGAGGGTATTTTTGTCTAAATATAAAGAATATTGTAAAACTTGGGACATGCAGGATGAAATTTTTACAATCATACAAGATGATGATGAAATGATTGAAGAATATTTGGAAAGATTTCTATATATTTTACAAAGGTCAAAACTTAGTCTTGATCCCAACACTATTATAACCTTGTTCTTAAGAGGACTTACTGATAATGCTAGAAACAATTTGAATCTGTTAGGACAAGGTGATATTTCTCAAAAAACTTTTGATCAAATTTGTGAATTCTGCCGGAAATTTTCAAGGAATCAGTATAGATCCGGTAGAGGAACTCGAAATAAAAATAGAAAAACCGAATCTACTGATGCTATGATTATTGGACTGGAAAATAAAATGGAAAACATGAAAATTGATATAATGAACATTGTTACCAAACAGTTAGACTCCTTAAAATTTCAACAAAAACTTATGAAGGAACAAGAGTCATTATGTATTTTCTGTCCTAAATGTAGAGACAAGAATCCCCCTAAAGAATGCCCTCTTAACTTGAAAGAAACTAATAAGTGTGCTATTTGTGAAGAAGACCATATCACAAAAAAACTTCCCTCTATACCTGGACTTAAAGCAGTATTTACAGGGGGGCAGCCTGAAGCTGAAAAATTGTATGCTATGGGAGCAAGAAGAAATTGGCCTCAGGTAGGTGCATGTATGGCTCCTGAATTTCCTCCACACTATTTTGGTTATAATCCACATGCATATTCATATCCTAACTCTCATCAGCAGTGGCAGTATGGAAATCAGTATCAGCATGGGCAACCTTCCCAACCATGGAAACAGATTTTGAAAGGCCCAACTCATTCTCCATATTCCTACTAGCCACCTATGCAACCATATCCATCTACACATGTACCTTATCCAATACCTCAACTTCTGAGTCAGACCACCCCATTACCTTTACCTCCACCCTTCCGACCTCCTCAATTTCCTGCTCAACCTACACCCAATCCTAATAATAATAATAATAATAAAGCAATGCAAATGATCCATGTAACAAACCCGTCGTTTCCATTCGAATACCAGTCTATTCTAGTTGGAGTTCATGATATTCAATTAAGATCAGGAAGGACTGTAATACCAGAAAATCAGAAACAACCTATGGTGATTGTTGAAGAGAAAGGAGAAGAGGAAACTCTTAACCATTCTCTGAAAATTGTCACTAAGCAGCCCTTACCCTCTGAATCCTTGCCATCTTCTTCCAACCAGCCTCCCTTTCCAGAGAGGCTAGTAATGGAAAGAAGAGAGCCTGTTTTTTAGACTAATTTGGCATCGGAACTACAGAATATTTTCATTAAGATACCTTTGCTCCAAGCCATTAAAGAGATCCCCATTTGTACCAAGATTATTAGGGAACTCTGTCTCAAGAAACTCGAGAGGAAGAGATTGGAACCCAAAACTATTCAATTTGTTGGTAGGGCAGCAGAGTTGATGACAGGATGTGTGTTTGTGGAAAAATATACTGATCCCGGAAACCCTGTTGCCACAATTCAGATTGGTAATGTCCTTGTCTCTAATTTTCTTATAGACCTGGGAGCATCCATTAATGTAATGACTAAGAAAACCATGGATCAACTTCGGTTATCTCATCTTCACCCTACTCCCACTGTGCTTGAATTAGCATATAGATCCAAAATTAAGCCTGAAGGAGTATTGGACAATGCGATCATCTCATTAGATTCCTAGGAATATCCTGCTGATTTCATTGTGCTTCAGCCAAAGAACCCGGTAGGAGGACATCCCTTGATCTTGGGTCGACCATGGCTTGCTACAGCCGATGCATATATTGGATGTCGTTCCGGAGATATGTATATTTCACATGGAGATTCTAGGAAGAAAGTTACCTTATACCCTCCTGCCAGATCCATTCAGGACCTTCGAGACACTTTATGGTTGGACCAAAGCAGTGATGAGGAGACTCAGTCTATTTCTCTTATTCATCATTATTCTGGGTCTTCGCAAAAAGATGAGATTCAAGATTTCCTGAACAATCTAGACACCATGCCTAACTTTGAGCCTTTGAGCCAAATTTTTAGCCTAGATTTCCAAGGAAACCATGATTCTCATTCTTCTATACTATTGTCTTTGACCACTCCCTTGAGTACTCCAGAGCCTGATACTACTCTTGTTGATATTAGTCCTGGTAAGTCTTTGCATATTAGTTCATATTTAGACCCATCTCAGCAAGAGCATCTTGTGAATTTGTTGCAAAACCATCTTAGTGCATTTGCTTCGGGCTATGAAGGCATGAAGGGTATCCCTCCTGAAACTTGTACACATCATATCTATATTCAGGAAGGAACCCGACCTGTCTGACAACCCCAAATATGAATGAATCTAGCTCTAAGAGATGTTGTGAAAGAAGAAATACATAAACTTTTAGATGCTAGTTTTATCTATCATATTTCTGATAGTCAGTGGGTCTATCCATTAGTGCTAGTACCTAAGAAATATGGAAGGTGGCGTATTTTTATTGATTATAGTGAATTAAACAAAGCCACTCTCAAATATTACTTCCCTCTCCCTTTCATTGACCAGGTGCTTGATACCCTTGCAGGGAAGAAATATTTCTCCTTTTTGGATGGTTTCAGTGGCTATAACCAAATATAGATTGCACCCAAAGATCAGGATAAAACTATCTTTACATGCCCATGGGGTACCTTTGCTTATTAAGTGCTTCCCTTTGGATTATGTAATGCTTCAGGTACCTTTCAAAGGGCAGTCTTGGCTATATTTTCTGATCTTGAATTTGTAGAAATTTATATGGATGAATTTTCTGTGTTTGGTAATTATTTTCAGTAAGCTCTCGAAAATTTGGAGAAAGTGCTTCTTTGTTGCCAAGAAGCCCACCTTGCTTTGAGTGACAAGAAATGTAGATTAATTTTCAAAGCAGGAGTAGTGCTTGGCCATCTGATTTCTAACAAAGTTATCCAAGTTGATCCGGTAAAGATCGAAATCATTCTGCATCTTCCTGCACCCAAAAATCAGAGGGAAGTAAGAGGTTTTTTAGGATATGCCGGTTACTATAGAAGATTCATTGAAAAATTTTCTAAGATAGATGCTCCTCTTTTTTGACTTCTAGCTAAGGATAGTGAGTTTTCTTGGGCCACAGCTTACCAACATTCTTTTGAAACATTGAAGGAAAAGGTGGTATAGGCGCCACTTTTGAGAGGTCCAAACTAGTCCCTACCCTTTCACATTTCTTCCAATGCTTCAGACCTGGTTGTTGGCGCCACTTTGGGACAAGAGGAAGACAAGAAATCCTATGCTATTTATTATATTAGTAAGAATTTTTCTTCCGCTGAATTAAACAATACAATTACAGAGAAAGAGTTTTTAGCTGTAATCTTTGCAATTAATAAGTTCAGACACTATATCACAGGATATGAAGTATTTGTTCATACTGATCATTCCGCGATTAAATACTTGATGAAAAAACCATTCACTAGTGGTAGAGTGACTAGGTGGTTGCTATTGTTGCAGGAGTTCAATATTACTATTGTTGATAGACCAGGAAAATCGAATGTTGTAGTAGATTTTCTTTCTAGACTAGATAATCCTGGTGACGTAACTCCTGTTAATGATGATTTTCCAGATGAGCATCTTTGTGCTGTGTCTACAGATTCTTCATGGTTTGCTGACATCACCAATTATTTGGTTACTGGAAAAACACCACCTCACTTTCCCACCGATGAAAAGCGGAACATTATTCAGAAAAGTGTTGCATACTCCTGGATTCAAGGAGACCTCTTTTACACTGGTCCAGATTTGATTATCTGCAGATGTGTAAGAGAGGAGGAAGTGTTTGACATATTGAAATCTGCTCATGATGAACCTTGTGGAGGCCACTTCGCTAACAAGCGAACTGCATATAAAATATTACGTTCTGGCTACTTTTGGCCTTCCTTGTTTAAGGATGCCAAGCAGTATGTCAGGTGATGTGATAGTTGTCAACGAATGGGCTAACCTAACCAAACCAAAGAAATGTCTTTATACCCTCAAGTTATGATTGAGCCATTTGAAAAATGGGCTATTGATTTTGTAGGGCCAATAAATCCAACATCATTAGGTAAAAAGCATATTTTGGTTTGTACAGATTTTGTTACAAAATGGGTGGAAGCTAAAGCTGTTTCTTTTGCTACAGAAAAAGTTGTTGTTGATTTTCTCTTTTTTGAAATCTTTACTAGATTTGGTGTGCCTAGAGAAAATTTTTCTGACAATGGACCGCAATTTATTTCTAATCTAGTATAGGGAGTGATGGAGCAATACAAGATCCGGCACCGGAAGTCTACACTGTATCACCCGCAAGCAAATGGCCAGGTGGAGTCTACAAACAAGGTGATCAAGTCCATTCTCAGAAAGATGTTGAATATGCATCGAAAAGATTGGGCTGAAAGATTACCAGAAGCTTTGTGGGCATACAGAACCACTTGGAGAAATAGTACGGGGCACACACCATATGAGTTGGTATACGGCAAACAGGTTTTGTTACCGACTGAGTTCCAGATCAAAACTTTCAGAACTGCAGTTCAGCTAGGACTCGATCTCTCTGAGGCACAACAACAGCGTCTTCTTCAGTTAAATGAGTTAAATTAATTTCTTAGAGATGTTTTTCAGAAAAACATATTAATCCAGCAGCAACGGAAAATGTGGCATGACAAGTCCATTCAGAAAAAGCAGTTCCAACCAGGTGATTGGGTAATCCTTTATGATTCTAGATTTAAAAATTTTAAAGGGAAATTCCATACAAATTGGATGGGACCATATGAAGTAATCCGAGTATTTGAGAATGGAGCTGTAGAAGTCAAAACTATTGATGGACAAGATACATTATTCTTGGTAAATGGACATATTAAAGAAATATTTTCAACCACTTGCCAAGAAAGATTTTACACAGCAAGTTCAGCAGCAATTTGGAATGGTAGTGGTAAATGGTAATACCAACCTCTTGAAAATTTGAATCCCTCTTCTTCGAAAAAATTAACAAAAATAAAATTAAAAAAAAAAGTAAGAAAAAATAATTTCCTGTAATTGTGAAAATCAGTCTGCTGACATGATTGCAGAAGGATCAACCTGAAAACCAGCTTACTGGCGGGAAGTTAAAAAATTTCTAATAAAAAGAGAATGTTGCTTGATATTTATATATGTTAGTAACCACTGAAGTAAAAGCAGGTTCAGTAGAACCAACCTTTATACAATTGGGGTAATTAGCATGGATATTTTTTTCCAACGCTTAATTCTCGCTGCAGTTATTTTTTCTTACACCAGTGCAAGCAGACCTTCTAGAAAATTTTCTACCTTTCTTCATATCCAATTTCATAATTTTCCCTCAGCTTTCTTCTCGGAATCCTAGTATAATTAACCTTCCCGTATTCTTCTAAATTCACCCTATCCGCTTCGAAGAAATCCCACTTTAACCTTGAAATTTTTTTCCCTATCTCACTTATATTTTCCCTCTTTTGGTACTTTCCTGGAATCCCTGTGACAGAATTCCTTCCCATTCTAAAATTTCCTTTTCCCACTCCTTTATTCCCTCATGAAGTTCATTGCAAGATCTTACATATAAAGAGCAGAAGGTTGTGCTCTGAAGCATCAAAAAGCGAAGCAAAATTCAGAATAAGTTAAAGAAATCATGTGAAATTCAGCCTATATTTTAATTCTTTGTCTTAAAATTATGCTTGCACTAGTGCAAGCATATTTTCCTATATGATGTAAGCAGCAAAGTACCGATAGAATGATGTGATTTATGCAGTGCAGAGATCAATACAAGCATACACCTTATCAGCAGCAGTACAAGTTATCATATGACATAAGAGAGTATTCATGATGAAAAGTTATATGATGTTCTTCATATCATTGATAAGCGGTTACACTATTATATTCCTTAGGAGGAAATTAGTTGAAAGTACAAAGTTTTTTAAGTAGGAATCATGATCTTTTTAAATGAATGCTAAGTTTTTTTTGTAATTATGAAGGAATGTGAAATCATGTAATCGTTATTTGCATATAATCCACCCCATTAAACCATAATGTGAAATCTCCTTCTCTCATAACTCCCCCCGCTCCTACCTTCATTCCAAACATCCCGTCATTGTTGTACATAACCGTTAAACCGTCGTCGCACGTACCAATTGATCTTGACCAGAAATGATGAGTACCTACGGCAGGTAAATCGGAGACACGATGGACGAACGCTTAAATCCTTATTTATGAAAGTTGATCCCCCGGTGTTGCATGCAAGCCTCAGAACTCATCGTTCATAGCTGATAGTAGCAATGGTGCCCGTTCGAAATGAACCCCTATCTCTCAGCAAGATTGAGAAAACTGCCGAATTTCGTAGCTTTCTTCCATTGTTGCGGGAGTCAGGATTTCTACAGTTCCTGTAGAAGTTCAATGGGTATGACAGGGACGTCGCCTTACAATTTGCAAGAAGCTTCAAAAATGGCCAAGTGAGAATTGGGCCACTCAAATTCAAAGTCACAAAGAAATTTGTAGCAGCAACAACAGGTTTGGAGAATACGGGAGTGGAATGGTTCAAGAACCAGAAGCTGGAAGGTAAACACTAGCAGCATTTTGTCATTGATAAGAAGATGGAGGTCAATTGGAAATGCGGAGCTCCACGCAAAGCCCTGCTAGGTCAATGGCACGATCTCCTGTTTGTTTTGCAGAAATTTGTGACCTGCGAAGGGAGATACTCCTGTACCCTGGTGTATCATTTCAGATTGCTACAACATTTTGAAGGAGGCTGACACATTCATTAGAGGATGAACTTCCCCTTCTTTTTGCTCAAAATTTTGGGGAAAATGGCTAGAAGTGTATAGGATGGAAGGGAGGACCAGGCCAATGGATGATTATACCACCATGACCTGATAAAAATCCTGGTCTTAAAACAACTAGAAAGAAAAGGTATGACATGGGAAGCGTTGTTAAAACAGCTGCACGGGAACTTGGCAGAGGAAGAGAAGACATAGGCACCTAGTACAAGCAAGGGCCTGAAGAGAAGCAGAAAGGGAATTCCTTCTCGCAGTAGTGTGAAAAGGAGGCAGACAGAGAAATCAACAGAAGATAAGGCTTTGTGTTCCACTAAGGAAACAGCCGGTGCACTTGATGGAGAAACACCTTCTACACAGGCACAGGCCTCTGAGCACGACAAGTTGTCGGTTCTTGCAGATGCGGAAAATATTGCACAAATTAGGGATGATGTTCCACTGGAAAATCTTATTATAAATCCCCAAAAGAAGAGGAAAGTTTCAGATGTAGAAAAATAACCACAACCCCCACAGGGTATGGAACCCCATCCTGCACCGGTACAAGAAGAAGTCACAGCCCGAGAAGAAGAACCAAAAATTGAAGGAGGAGTTGAAGAAAAGGAGGATGTAGAAGCACCTGAGGAAGAAGAACCTAAGGAAGAAGACCCAAAAGAGGAAGAGGAACCGGAGGAAGAAGAGGAACTTGAGGAAGAAAAATTAGATGAGGAACCGGATGAAGATGAACCTGAATAAGAACCTGAGAAAGAGGAACCGGAAAAAGAAGGACTACAGGAAGAAGAGTTCCTTGATGTGACCATGGTAGATATAGAAGCTCTGGAGCTAGTGACATCCCCTGCTAAGATAGAGGAAGGAAAAGAGTTGGTGACTCTTGTTGCTCGCATAACAGAATTAGAACTCCAAGTACAAAACTTGGAGCAGCTTGTGACCAAAGCACAAGAGGAGAAGGAACAAAGTAGAGGAGAATTGATGGCAGACCTCAAACAAAAGAAAAGCAAGGTTAAAGTTTGGAAATATCAGGTTGGATGATGTTTCAGGCAGTTAAAAAAGGTTTCAAAGAAGTTAAGGCATATCAAGAGGAAGAAGGTCGAAACAGTGTAGCCTGAGGACAACATGCTGGAACAGGACTGAGTTGGAGTATTCAAAAATTTTGGTTTTTTGCAGAGGTAAAAAAAATTTGTGTGAGGACACACAACAATTTAGGGATGGGAGGAAGTTAGTCCCCTAAATTTCATTTTTTTTACCATTCTTCCCTTCCCAAATCGTAATCATTTACCCTTTTTTACCTATCTTATGCGCCCTCATCCTGCATTAGTGCGAGAGCGATGACACATTTTGCATAAAATTCATATTTTACATTTTAAACTCATCTTAGCATTTATTAACTATCTATTACGTGATTTCTTACTTAGAATTACTTTCGTAACTTATCGTTACCTCCTATGCTATTTAATAGATGATCACTTATCTTGATCGCTGATTTTTAGTGTAGAACAGATCCCACACCAGCACCAGCACCGTGAATCTTGGCAGCGAATCCGGTTCACTTGGGTTGCCGCCTGTTTTGTATAAAATCAATGAGGATATATCCGAAGGCAGCCGAGTCCCAGCTATGACAGCAGTTAAATCGAGAGTAGCTGAGATCGGACTTAAGAGAGACGAATAAATGGAGATAGTTGCGGCCTATTTTGTTAAAAGCGATTTAATTTTGAAGGCCGAAAGCTTATTCTGCAATCGTTTATGTAATTTGTTATAATGATTTCTGTAATTGGCTATGTAATGGTAAACGATCCTTTTGGCCTGCGGACAAAAGGATCTGTATAAGCAGAAATGTAAATAGGACAAAAAGTTCAATGTTTTTAAGAATCGAATAGATCAGAGAATAGAACGAGGAGGCGGTAATAGGATTGTCTTGTGTTATCACCCAAATCTAGGCTTGTTTATGTAATCGTGCATGTAATTGCTTTAAGGATCTAAAAAGAAGAGCTTCGCCTCATGTTTTGTACATTTTATCATTTGGCTTAAATAGTTGATGAGTTAATTCTGAGTAGCATTTTCGTTTGAAAGGGAAACGCGCTGGTTGGCTAAGGACCCAGCCAACCCAGCACGTTCTCCCTCCTTGTTGTTCTTGTAATTTATGTTTTAAACTGTCAAGTGTGATTTAATTTGTAGTATTTTAATTTCTGTTTGAGTGGAAGCAGATCTGTTGCGTGAAGTAGTTAAGTTACTTTTTGCACGGTTTATTTCTTTCCCTTGCCTGGTTCGAGCAGGAGGAGTTACCTGCCCCAGTGCATGTTGGTGTGTTATTCACTTTCTGCACAATTTGGTTTATTTCCTCTGTCTAGTTCGTTCCTGCACCAATGCACGTTGGTGTGCTATTGATTTTCTGCACGATTTGGTTTATTTCCTCTACCTGGTTCGTTCCTGCACCAGTGCATGTTGGTGTGCTATTTATTTTCTGCACATGGGTTTGGTTTCTCCCTGGTGCAAGCAGGAAAACTGTTTTTGCACCAGCACTAGAAAATATGATGCAGCAAGCTTACTTCTAACAGATTTCTTCCTTTCATTCATATCTTAATTAAAAAATATTGTTTTCTTAATTGCTACAGATATTCATCTTTACTGATATATGATTTGGTTTTATCACACTGCAGTAATGAATCATTTATTTCAAGGATCAAATGTTAAAGTGCAAGAATCTCTGATCGAGTACAAGAACCAATTTCTTGGTATTGGATATGAGTGCTACAGACTTGAGAAAGTTCAAAGCCGATGCACGAAGAAAATCATTTTTTAGTAAAGACATTACTTTACACTTTCTGCATAAATCGTTGTTCCTGCACTAGTGCAAGATCGATTTTCGCAAGAAGGATATCTTTACATATGCAGGATTGAAGGGGCCCATTTTTTGAAAACTGCTAAGGTATCTTTGCTGATGGAAACACATTCTCAGTAGCTAATCAATATTTAGCTAGATTGATTTCTCCTCTTTATTTCTGAATCTATTTTGCAAGTACATTTCTTCTTGTTCTAGCCTCAGATTGTTTTGATGGTTTGAGTTTCCTCTTTCTTCTCTAAATTTTGATTCTGCAATTATTATTTTCAAAAGTAGGAGTTGATATTAGAAATATTCATACCATCTCTGGCATTGCCTATGCTTCTTCTCTAAGTTTACGAATCCCCCGGGTTGACAATTAAGTGTTGAGGATTTTTACTTAAGTATAATTCCTGCACCCAACACTACCATTGAAACTTACGCAAAACTATGCTCTATCTTCCATTGTAGACCGCACACATGACTAAATGAAAAGTAAAAATAAAAAGTTAATTTTAGAAGCCTTGTTGGGCTAATAAATCTCAACTGAAATATTCTTGATCATATATATTCAAGCCTTATGCCTCACATAATGGAGATAAATCTCTTTCATAAATGAACCCTAATCCCACTATTAGTGGATCTCATCCTTTGCTTATGGATCTGAAACTTCTTCTACTTGGCCTATAAATTGACCACATGATAGAGGGTTAGAGGAGTTCACAAAAGGTATTTTTATGTTGTTGGATTTATATTGGGAAGTTTATCATCCAAGGAGAGGGTTGAAGGCATTTAGGAGGAACCTCATGACATCAAGAAAAAGGTCTTAAGGCTCTTCTTTATCTCTCAAATAATGCAAATGAAGCATTTTTTCCATTGTATTGTCTTACTGAAATGATGAATGATTTATGTTCCTTTTATTTATTCATTAAGATAATATCAATTTGTAATCTCCTTGATAATTGGATTAAGCTTGTTTGAATCATTATATTGCATATGCCTTTGATATATTATATTTCTGTGATTGCAGATCTTATCAAGCATTGAGGAGTTGCATCGGGAGAGAGCGGGGATATCCATCAATCATTTCAAAAATAGGTAAGAGCACAATTCTCCTTCTCTTATATTTATGATTCAAACAAAGTAGGCTTAGGGACAGAGTTATTCAATTGTATGTTTGTTTCTAGTTTTCCTTAGGAATCTAGGGATATCGCTCTTGTCCACAAGGGGGAATTGTCCGTGTAACATAATTGTTTCTCTAGAATGGCCTAAATAGAGCTAGGATCTCCTCAACTGATAGTTTTGTTTCTTGCAAAAATAAGGCTTGATATTTTTCCATTTTAACTAAATAATTAACTACATGGGATTTAATGGGTTTTCCTAGTCCCCTAATATTCCAAGATACAAATTTCATTTAAAATTAGAGGAATTTGACTTACCTCCTTCGAAATTGGTGCTCCCATGTTCTCTATTGCTCATGTTCTTGAGAATTTCCGTGATTTGTGGTTGGCTTCCTAGCTTGATGTTTTTTTCTTCTTCCACTTCCTTAACATATTTCTTGGAAGGCCTTCCTCCCTTTTTTTGACTTTCGAGCTCAAGGTTGGTGGAATTTCTTGCTTAGTTAAGCATCTTATTAGCATTTCTCTTAAGGACCTTTCCTACTCCTTTCGATGTTTCATGGGGCTCTGGAGTTTCTCCCTATGGTCTTTTATCTCTCCTATCAGGGTTTGACAGAGTCATGGAGATGTGTTTAATATGATATTAGATGTTATTGATAGGAGTTGTTTCCCTTAATAGTTCTTCCTCTTTAATCTCCACCTCTTCTCCTTCTCTCTTTTCTTCTCTCTAGCTATGTCTTTTCATTCTCTTCCTGAGACAAAATTTCATAGGAATTTGTCGATGTTGACGCAAAATTCTGAGCTAGGGTTTTGGTATTTTTAACTCGACCATTTACCCTATTTTCCCCACTATTTTGGGTGTTTCATTGAAAATCCTGTGCTAGGGTTTTTACATCTCCATTTCCAAACTTGGATTTCTTGCAATCTCAAGAAAAATGCCCATATTTGTGGCAAGTTTTACATTTTAATGGGAGTTTATCATATTCAAGCGACTATATGTATCTCCACTCCCCTTGGGTCGGGACAATCTCAAAGAGAAAACCTTTCTCAAGGTCCACTTCCACGCAAATTTAAGCACTTGTGAATTTTTGGTCTTTAGGTTCAACATGATCAAGGTATTGATAGACACCATTACCTGTTTCCTTCAAGCACTCTCTGTTCCAATAGGAAAATGGTAAGCGATGAAGGTTAACCCAAAAAATCACGATGATTATAACGTCCTCATCTGGGTTGAAATCCAAGGACCAAGCATTCAAATACATCCCCATGGAGCCAAAAAAATATGACCCATTTCGAAATACTATGTCTCGATAGTCCTTTTACTCAGATAGAAAAGAAAACAATTTGTTACCCACTGCATAAATGCCAAGATTCCCTTTCATCATTGATTTCCAAGCCTTGTCAGACCACAGACTAGGGAAAATTCCACATACCCATGAACTTCCCAACAATAGCCATGTCATAAAAGGTTAGGGAGGTTTTCCCAAAACTCAGAAGGAGAGCAACTGATGGGGTATTCTCAGACTTCTTAACGAATCTAGTTTACAGTTCTTTAGGTCTAGGGTTTATTTTGAGGGAAAATACCCAAGCAAGAAAGTAATAATCCTTATTGCAAGGAGGGGCGAAGGCCCCCCCGGACCTAAAGCCATTGAAATTCAGTGGAAAAGGAACCAATGCTATTAGAGGGGATAGGGATTCAAATCAATGTGGTTCAATTGCAATGAAAATTGTAATAAAACACCTTTAACACATTTTTCAAATTTTATTTGCATGCAAATATGCATATATCAACTACAAAAATTCTAACATAGAGAAATACTATCTACATCCACAAAACAACATTTTCATTAGGGCATTGCATCAAATAGTTCGTATGCAATAAACCTTTAAAAAATTTAGGCATTTATCCAAACACTTTTCATGCAAACTAACATAGAAACTTCATAAGGGAATATCTCCTAAATTATAGCAGTCCAAGTTCTGTAAACTGAACCAGATGATTAGTGGGAGTCCCCCCCACTATGGTCCAATTTTCAACCTTTGGGACCTACCAGTTGAAAATTTATAGTAGAAATTCTAACATGGCCTATTTGATGCATGCTTTTAGGATCATCCAGGAAGTTATACTTCCTCTAATCATACCTCCTAAAATATTGTGATACAATATCTAAGAGTTGGACTAGATAATCAATGAGATTTTCCCTAGCTTTTATGGTCCAATTTTAGCTTCTGGAACTTCCAAGAAGATAAGTTATAGAAAAAATTACAACACATGTTTGATGAATTATTTTGGGAGCATTCAGGAAACTCAACTTACTTTGATAATATGTCTTAAAATATCATGACCCAAGGTTTGAAAGTTGGACAAGATGATCAACAGAATTTCCCTTCATGTTGGTCCAAATTTCAACTTCTAAAACCTCCTAGAAGGAAATTTATCGCAAAAATGATAGCATGGCATGTTTAAAGAATAACTTAGGAAGTATATATTCCTCGACAAGTGTTGTTACAAAATTTAATACATATAAAAAGATACAACCAAATACTATAACAACTGCATCCAGGATAAAAAAATTTAAGGGTAAATGCATGTACATATAAACTTACCGAAAAGAGTAGTTAAATAATTACGCAGAATAGATATTATCTCTTGTTCAAACTCTCTATTCCTTGGCCAAGCCCATAGACATTCACAAATGGAAATTCCATTATGCACAATACAATGGAGTCCTTCTTTGATCTCCACAATCCCTTGGCCCTCCCTTATTTAGTGCTATATGTGCCACAAATCCCAATCCTTAGAGTCATCCATTCCATGGAAAAGCACTATTACACATTCAATTCCCATTACACAAGATGTAACCAATTCTCACACCAATTTGAATTTCTGAGTGAGAGAGGGAAAAAACGAGTGTATGCATAGAATAATGGAGTAATGCTCAAAATAAAAAGGAAAAAATAAAAGGATCCTCAATTGATTTCTATTTCATTTTTATAAACACACCTTGAACCTTCATCTTCCCAACCATCACATTAAGAGAATTATTAATTCAAGGTATATTTTTCCTCTTAAGTTAAGTTTTCCCCTTCCCAAGGCATCATAATATCGTGGTCATCCCATTTCTTTATCTCAAGAATTTTTATTAATAAAAATAACCATTACATCATATAACAAAGTTTAACATCATAACATCAATGTTGGAACCCTAACATTATATATTCTTAATTACATTACAAAATTTGGGGTAATGACAGGGGTGTCACAATACCCTCCTCCTTTCAGGAACATCATCCTTAGTGTTATACTATCTGTAGAAAAATTCTATGAAGAATAATGGATATGCCACTTTCATATCAGTGACATTTTCCACCTCCTTAGTTTCCACTTTGAGAAATGTTATTCATTTTTTCATGGTCTAGTTACCTCTAGACCTCCAAGTATTCCAACACATTCCTGCATGGTTGTTCATTTCTTCACAAGGCTTCCATAAGGAATAATTTTAGCTCATTGTTTTCTTGGATGAACGTAATTCTTTCATGGTCCAAATGATTATGTACATGAATATTTGAAAACCAATTCATTCAAGTTTCCCCTTCCTTGCAGTCACACACCTTCCAAATTCAGACATCCTCTTCTTTGCCTCCCTAGTCATTCAAGTGACTAATTCCTTGGCAATACTTCCTCACACAAGAAGAGTCTCGAGATTTATGAAGTCTTACATCCAAGGTGTCCCTTTGGCTTTCTATAAATAGCACAACACATTTGTCATAACATAACTCATGGTGATCAATGTTTGTCATAGGGTTCCATTGTCACTATAATGGCCTTGTCCCTATTATTTTTAGCTTCAAAACTATCATATATCCTTCCTAGGTATACCATCATATCACCTATGTCACAAGCATATTATTTCCATGAGGTTAATCATAATAATTTAAATCAAATATTCTTCCTTTTTATTTTATGTTCCAAAATTGCTTCATATAGGAATCAAATTTCATAAATATGATATTCTTCTCATGATGTTTGACTCATGCATATAGTAATACTCAGCCTTCATTATCATAACCAATGCCATTTAAACTACAATTTGTACTTTCAATCAACCATACAGTGGTAAGTGTTCACATACAAAAAAATTTCATTGCAAGATGTATAACATCCCCTGAAGTGAACTCAAAATTATTATACACATAATAATTCAATCACTTTCAAATCAGTTTTAATGAAGCTATCATTCCATTATTTATTTTCATCACAGCCATTCCAAGCATTCCATCATCCATTCAAACATTTATTCCAACAACCAAAGGGTCAAAACTGAAATATAAATATCTCTAAATTCAGGAGTAATTAGCTTCCACTTTTCTTTGCAGGATGAGGGATTCATGACATTCATTCCACTACTCAAAAATTCCTAAAAATCATTATAAACTATTTATTTTCATGGCATTCACTTATGCACCTTACTTTCTCATACAAACATCCATGCACTCAATGCACCAAGCATATGTACCATCATGATTCATAATATGAGTGTCAATAAAAAATCATCCCATAGTAACTCAAGGATGCATCAAAAATATTCTAACATTCTTTACACATTGAAGGCTTATTGCAGGTATTAATGACAATCTTGCTTTTATATATCAACAAATCCATAATTTTTTTGCATTAACTAGGAAAAACCAATATTTCAATTACATGTTCCTTACCAACAAACTCAACATTATATAATACAATAACTTGTCTCAAGCTTAGAAACTATGGGGACAATACTCATGGACTCATGAACACAATTCCAGTCCCTACATTTTCTTCATACATCCCACATTTTCATGCATTCTCTCAATGCGTTAACATACATATTTTATCTCATGAGTGCAATATTGATTAATTTAATCTTTGTCCAACATGGACGCTTAATGCATGCACACACTATTAATATTTTACTAAATCTTTTTGTGCTGGTAATTTTCTTCCTTAACCATACCCCTTCTTGGGCTTCCATATAATACATGCATTAATTTGAAAAACAAAAGATAGCAATTTCAGCTGAAAGGAATTCTTACCCAATTCCTTTACCTTTTTACCTTTGCTTGCCACTTTCCCTACTTACTTGGATACCATCACATGCATTCTCAGCCAAGATAATTTCAAGGATTTCAGTTGGATTCTTACCATACTTAATGTTGCGAAATTTAAAAACCCCTAAAATTATCTCAACCTCGCATATTAGTCACAACTCTATCATTTCATCTCATGGCACTCAAGTTTCAATGAATATTCATAAAGGACATTTTCATTATGTATCCAATTTACACATTCAAACAATGCCTTCAATCATGCACCCAGGAATGTGCATATACATATTGTCATGCATGTGCCATATTGCACATATTCCATGCTATTCATACAAAATTATTTTTAAATTTAATTTCCAACCTCTCTTGTTTTCAATCATTCTCATGATAAGTCTGATAAGCATAAGCAAAATTATTTCTTCCATGTGGTAGTTGACAATAAAATATTACTCTTGTACACTTTCTAGATGAACATTCCATGTGAAATGGAATTCATTAGGTAACCTTATTGTATTACCCAAAACATAGCAAGTGCCAATTTATATTCTCTTTCCATTCATGCATTCATATTATTTCCATAAATAAAGTATATCAGCCAAGCACAATTTTCAGTTAAGGGAAACTCACTTCTTAAACCATTTTCACAATTGTGACTTCACTATCCATCTGGTTCGTATTGACCCAATCAATCCCTCCTTGATTGATACTTTAACCACAGCTGGCCTCTAACGCAACTCTACAAGGTAGGATTCCAAGCTCATTAGGAATTTCATCACATGAATAAACATAATACTTTTATTAAAAAAATAAATAGATTTTCTCATATTCTTAGTAGGCTCACAACCCAAATTTATTCCTTGTAACTATGGGGTCCTTCCCCCTTGCACTCATGTGCATATCAACAGTCTCAACACACATTATATCTATACAAATATCTTAGAAAATGATCATTCCTTCATGTAATATCACAAGCATATACTCATATCACACACTTAATTAAACATTCAAACAATGCTTTAAGTGCACATAAAATTCAAGAGTCACAATCAATAGTTCTTAGAATAATTATCTAGATAAAACCATTCATTGGTAACAACCCTCTTATTTTCTCTTAGCCAAAGGCTCTACTACTCCTATTTTATTCAATAGGGGATCATTCTCAGACTAGGCCATGACTCCACAAATACATTGTCTTACCAAGATCTAAGTATGATACATAAGAAATATTGAGCACAAACAAGTTCAAGGGTACCAACCCCTACAACCTCCAACCAACAGTATCACATCCCCCCATAATCCCACTCAACCCAAGATAGTGCACCCCCCTCTCTAATGACAACATCCCCTCGATTTGTGGCACTATCCTTCTTGGGTCTCCACCTTGGGTTGGCCAAGGCTCTCTCATAGTCGTGTGGCTTATAGGAGTTTCATTTACCTTCATGGCTCAAGGTACTCTCCAAACCTCCCTCACAAAAATTATCCCTATACACCTCCCTTCAAGGCTCCAACCTTCAATAAGGAAAACCAAGGGAAGTGCACTCACAACACTGTAACAACATGCATAGGTGCCACTTGTACCATTCTCTCATTAGCACCGTATCTCCCATAGCCTTGATTCCGCAAGGCTACATGGAACACCTTCATTGGCTTCCCAATCATGTTGTCAATTGTTCTTGGTTACATGTTCACCATTAACCATTATTAGTTATCTGATTCATGTTATCACAACCAACTACTCTAAGTCTTTATGCATGCACCTAACATGTCTTCATGCATCTAGAATATCATTATTTAATATCTATTAAATGGACATGCATCTTTGAACTATTTCATATCTTTAATTTTTATCGTGTCTATGATATTACATCAACATATGACAACTTCTCAAAACATTAAATAAAAGTATTAAAACTAGAAAGAGGTAAGTTAAGATATTCTCCCTCATAGGTATGGTTGCATCACTCAACCATAAACTTTATCTTGTTGCATCAAACTCAAGTTAGTCTTCAAGTAACATTATTGTATTCATATATACAACAAAAATAACTTCACATAAGTACACATGCATGCATAGATATTAATTTAAAACTTAAGTTCTTTCCTAGACTTGATCCCATCCAGGTTTAGTGCTAAACCTTAGATTTGATACAACTTTGTCACATAGTATCAAGACTACATGGAACACCTTCATTGGCTTCCCAATCATGTTGCAAACTTGTTCTTGGTTACATGTTCACCATTAACCATTATTAGTTATCTTATTCATGTTATCACAACCAACTACTCTAAGTCTTTATGCATGCACATCCATTAATGTATGCACCTAACATGTCTTCATGCATCTAGCATATCATGATTTAATATCTATTAAATGGATATGCATCTTTGAACTATTTCATCTCTTAAATTTTTAGCAGGCCTATGTTATTACATCAACATATGAAAACGTCTCAAAACATTAAATAAAACTATTAAAACTAGAAAGAGGTAAGATAAGAAATTCCCCCTCGTAGGTATGGTTGCATCACTCAGCCATAAAATTTTTCCATTATGTTGGGCTACTCTAGGGAATATAGTCAATGTCCTACATTTTTATCTTGTTGCATCAAACTCAAGTTAGTCTTCAAGTAACATTAGTGTATTCATATATAAAACAAAAATAACTTCACATAAGTACACATGCATGCATAGATATTAATTTAAAACTTAAATTCTTTCCTAGACTTGATCCCATCCAGGTTTAGTGCTAAACCTTAGCTTTGATACAACTTTGTCACATAGTATCAAAGCTCCCATTTCTTTTTTTTGGCCCATCCAAGTCCAATGTTGAATGATGCTCTTATATCACTTTGTCACATACCTAATTCCCTCAATGACTTACATAGGTTACAATGTACCCAAAATATTCTTTTTCTTTTTACCAATTTGAAAATAAGCTCTCATACCACTTTGTCACTTGCCCCTACTAAATTGATCCTAACCACATTTGTAAGAACATTTTGTAAAACACTTTACATGCAAACCTTTCTTCAAATACCTTGTGTACAACCAATTAAGTAGTGTTTTGCTTGTAGAAAAATTGGCAAACATTTTGTATGAAATCAAATACGAAACATTGCTTTGATTACACTTCTGACATACTAACTTAAATGTACCACTTAATCATGCAACTTTTCATTTATATCTTCTAGGTATTTTATCAAATAGTTTGTATGAAAATTGTAATAAAACACCTTTAAAACCTTTCTTCAAATAATTTGCATGCAAATAGGCATAGATAAACTATAATAGTATTATCATAAAACAATTCTAACATACAACAATACTATCACCAGCCACACAAAAAAAAAAAAAAAAATCATTGGGGAATTTCATCAAACATTTTGTATGTAATGAATCATTAAACCATTTAGGAATTTCTTCAAACACTTTGCACATAAACTAATATAACAACTTCCTCAAGGAATGCCTCACAAATTATAGAAGGACAAGTTATGAAAATTGAACTAGATGATTAGTGTGAGTTCCCGTAGATTTTTGTAGCTTGGGAGGTACTCCAAGCCTTGAGGATCGAGGGTTTGGAGGAAGGATCTCCACAAGTGGCCTTGTGGGATTGAAACCCAAGTTTTGGGTTTTTCACTCATTGATGTTTGTGTCAAAACCATGGAGAAAAATAGACATGTGATGGATGGAGATGATAGAGGACATTGAGAATAATCCAACACAATGAAAATAATTGAAATCCGACATGTAGATATGGAGATATGAATTTTTGAAGTATAGTTGTAGAAATTGTCCAAAGGGATTCAATATGATATTCTAATGTACTAAAACAAAAATTTAATCCTCCTATGAATTGCAGAAACCAATTACAATCACACAACCACATAACAATTAAGAGAAATAAATTATCAATCGCACAACACGAGATGTATATAAGGAAAGAAACTGCTTAAAACCCCGCTATTTGTATATTGCATAAAGTCAAGACCATGAAACAATACAATGTTATTTCCCTCACTGAGAAACCTTTGCACTCTGCTGGCTGTCTCACTCTGATCTAGGAAAAATCGATCCAATATTTAACCAATTCTTAGTCTCTATCTAACCAACCTTTCTTACACATTCCTGGAGGAATTATGTCCCCATTAATAAGAAAATTCCCAATAATTGATTGGGAAATTCCTTCAAGGCATCCTAATGACCTCATGCATGACCTGTACAATTTTCTAATTATACAATTGATATTTATCTTCCCTTTAACCTCAATATCAATTGGGCCTTCCTTAGAAATGACATGCAACAACTATTTATAGTGAATTATCGGTTAATTGATGACCACTTCTTGTGAATTAAAACATATTTAATTCACTAGACCTATCACTAGTTAATCTCTCAATTAGAACTAGTTAAACTAATTTTAACTCAATTAATTGAGTTAACTAATTACAACTCACAAATAATTGTAACTGGACCCCCTAAAATCTAGGAAGAACTCTACATGCCTCCTCTTTGACCTCCAACTCTAATTATCTGAGCTAACTCAGTCTTCCTAACTCATCTAACACTTACAAGTTGTTATGAGATGAAATTACAATTTCTCTTCCAATTTAATTAAGGGAAAACTAAATGAGAAGCCCCCCTTTGGGTGCCATTTCAACACTCCCTCTCAACAAGAAAGGGATTATCTGCTACCCCAATCTTGTCTCTATGGAACTAAAATTTGCCTCTTGCCAGTGCCTTTGTCAAGATGTCTGCATCCTGATCCTCTGTGGGAATGTACTCTAATGACATTATTCAGATCTACACACAATATCTGAGATGGTGATACCATATATCAATATGATTGGACCTTTCATGAAAAACTGGATTAACCAAGAGTTTGATGCAACTTTGGTTGTCACAATATATCACCTTCAGATCCATATGGCTTCACATGTTGCCTGACTGGTCGCCATGTACTCTTCCTCTGTTGAACTGAGTGCAAATTTTCGTTGTTTCATGTTGTACCAAGAGAATGTTGCTCTTACTTTCAGATAGACTCCTTGCCCAATCCGCATTGGTGAAGCCTTGAAGCTTCACTCCCTCTGTCTGTTTGTACCATAGCCCATACTCTATAGTGCCTCTGAGGTATCTCAACACATGCTTGCATGCCTTCCAAAAGAGCTTGGTAGGCTTAGCCATAGATTGACTAAGCCAGTTAATTGTGTATCATATGTCTGGTCGTGTTTTCATCAAATACATGAGTGAACCCACAAGCTTCCTATAAACAAGAGCATCCACTACTTCACCTTACGTAACATCCTCCTTCCTCTAGTTTCCTGCTAGAGGATTCTCCATGGGTTCGTTTCCCTCCATTTGGAACTTACTGAGGATCTCGTTGGCATGCTTTCCCTATGATATAATTAGCTCCCCATCTCAATTTCATATTTCCAATCCCAGGAAATAGTGTAAGATCCCCATGCCATTCATATCAAATTCTCTTGCAAGATCCTCTTTTTAATACTTGATGAGCTGCTCATCATCTATCGGTATCATATCATCAACATAAAGTATAATAATCAAAATATTACCATCTACCACAATCTAATAAAGGTTTGCATCCACTTCACTCTTGGTGAAGCCCAACCTAGTAAAATAGTTGTCGATTTTGGTGTACCAAGCATGAGGTGCTTGATTCAGCCCATACAATGCTCTCTTGAGTATACACAAATTCGACTCCCTCTCTAAGGTATCAAAACCTTACGGCTGCTCAATGTACACCTCTTCCTCAATAACCCCATTGAGGAAGGTTTTCTTTACATCCATTTGATGTATCTTCCAGCCCATCTGCGATGAGAGTTCAAGGATGGATATGATTGATGAGTACCTTGCGACTGGTGAAAAAGTATCATCATAATCAATCCCCTCCACCTGAGAGAACCCTATGGCCACAAATATATCCTTGTGATTCTCCACACTCCCATATACTTCCTACTTCACCTTGTAGAACCATCTGGATCCTACAAATGACTTCCCCACTAGTCTTGGGACAACTTCAGATGCACTGAATATGATAATGGAGTCATACTCCTCAACCATTTCATCAACCCAAAATGGTTGCTGCATTTCTTCCTCGAAAGAGGATGGTTCTATCTCAATACCTTTTCTCATAAGATCCATGTATCCATTGTACCTCTCTGGGGACAATCTCTGCATGCGCTGTGATGTGGGTGCTCCCACATTCTCTCTCGCATCTAGCAACAATATGCTAGCCTCTCTGGTGCGCTTCTTTCCATCTTTCGAGTGCTTCCTTCCATCTCTGGTGGATGGACATGCATGAGTGGGTTCTTAGACTCTATGGTCCTATTCTTGTGTCTGCTCCACTTCTTGAGGTTCTTATTTTGGAGCCAAGAGCTCCTCAACTGCATGCAACTGAAGCTCCCTGTCAAGGGAAATTCGCATGGCCTTTTCTTCATTTAATTTCACATCTCTTCTGACCATTGTCATCCTGTGTGCTAGCCAGTACACCCGATATTTCTAAGGTGTATAAGTGTACCCCACAAATATTCCCAACTCAGATGTAGGATATAGATCCTTTGGTCACATGGAAATAAACTAATGAACCAAAAATTTTAAAATGCGACACATTTGGTCTCTTACCTCAAAAATATTCCTCTGGCGTACTCATCCCAAGTATTCAGTGAGGACTTTTATTCTGCACAAATATTTTTGTATTTCATTCTTCTGCTCATAGATGAAATGGTAGGCCCCGATCATGTAACATAGCTCGTGTTACTCCCACAATAGTTTTTTTCTTCCTTTCTGCAACCCCATTCTGTTGTGGTTTATGAGGTGCTATCAATTCTCTTCGAATTTATTTTGAAGCACAAAAATTCTTGAATTTGTTAGAGATATATTATCCACCATTTTCGCTCCTCGTAGCCTTCACCTTCTTCCCTGTATCTTTCTTGACAAGTTCCTTGAACTCACAAAACTTGGATAACATCTGATCTTTCTTTTTCATGAAGAAAATACAACACTTTCTTGAAAAATCATCAACAAAAATCACATAATACCTGTCTTTTTCCATGTAAGTTGTTAAGAACGGTCCACTCAAGTCTGAGTGAACTCTCTAAATGATCACCTTTGCTCGACTTCCCTTATCGTGAAAGGTTTCTTTGGTGTAATTCCCCAATGTACACCCTTTGCATGTATCTCTATGCACAAGTGCACCCTTTGGAATTCCTGTAGAAATATTTTTCATGATATTCAAAGCACCATGGTGTAGATGGCCCAATCTCCTATGCCATAACTCATTGATGTCTCGTCTCTCCACCTTCTTTTCTTGTGTGCTCAATGCAGCACAATTTTCTACATCCAGTTTGTAGAAGTTATTTACTCAAAGTCCAATTTTTTTCACCTATCCCGTGGCTTTGTGACGAAGGAAAAACTTTCCTTCACTGAAGATCACATCATAGCTACGATCACAGCATTGAGAGTGTTTACTTGACTCTCTTTGAAAGGTAACAGTACCTACACCAATAGCGCTATATCTCCCATCATCACCCATCTCAATGTTTACCTGGAGATACTTCTCCTCCAAGCTATTAAAGGATTATCTGTTTCCAATCATATGGAATAAGGATCCACCATCTAGGTACCAAACAAAGCCCATCACTGATGAAACCATGCATGCGATGAGAGTGAAATCCAAATCGAACTGTGAAGCAAGTGCTTCACCTGATGCTCCTCTTGAGGCCTTCTTGTTGGTCTTTTTTTGTGGAAAATTTGTGGCATAGTGTCCATGCCCATGACAATGAAAACATTTCACCTTTGAAAAGTATCGCATCTTGCCTGCCTTGTTGGACTCTGATTTGGAATGGGACACCTTCCATTTTCCTTTCTTCGCCTTTCCATCCAAGGCATAGTTCTCCTCATCATCAATATTTGATGAGGATCCATCTCTAGTGCTCCATTGAAACTCTTCTTGTACAGATTCTTGGTAGTTATGCCAGATCTTAGGAAGGCCTAGTAGTTCTAAGCTCACCAAATCATCATCTAAAACCATCACACCAACACTTCCAAGCTCATCTCAACACTAAGTGAACTTTGCCAAGTATTTTTGGATCATATCGCCCTTCTCCATCTTGATCTTTCTGAGCTTGTATTCCAATGCCAGCTTCCTGTGGTTACTGCTATTCTGAAACAGATCTGTTAAGGCCTTCAACATAGCATAAGGAGTATCCTTCCCATGGATATTCGAGACAATATGATATTGAACTCCCTCTAACAAGATCCTTCTTGCCTTTGCTATTTTTATTCCATGCATCAAGAAGTTGAGCATCCGCTGATGCGGACTGAGGAATATCATTGTCTATGAATGCCTTCAGTCTATTTTCCTAGAGCACTACCTCCATCATGTGCTTCCATGTTGTGTAATTCAAATTTCCCTCGAGTGCATATTCGAGTCTCGAGCCATTGAAAGACATCTTGATCTGTTGTTGGGTCCTGAATAATGATATGAAAAATTGATGTACATGTTCAAAAAAAGTCGGGTTCTTCACTTCTATTGTGATTCTTTCTCTCATACCATGTAGAATTTATCTGAAGGGATTCAATCTGATATTTTTATGTACTAAAAAATAATATTGAATCCTTATACAAATTTCGGAAACCAATTACGCTCGCACAATCACATAACAAGTAGGAGAAAGAAAGTATCAATCACACAACACAAGATGTATTTAGGGAAAGAAACTGCTCAAAACCTCGCTATTTGTATATTTCATAAATTCAAGACCATGAAACAATACAATTTTATTTCCCTCACTGAGAAAGCTCTGCACTATTCTGACTATCTCACTCTGATATAGGAAAAATCAGTCCAATACTTAACCAATTCTCAATCTATGTCTGACCAACCTTGCTTATGAATTCATGGAGGAATTATGTCCCTATTAATAAGAAAATTCCCAGGAAGTAATTGTGCAATTCCTTCAAGGAATCCTGATGACCTCATGCATGACCTATACAATTTTATAATTATACAATTGACAGTTATCTTCCCTTTAACCTCAATCTCAACTGGGCCTCCCTTAGAACTGGAATGCAACAAATATTTATAGTGAATTATTAGTTAATTGATTGACCACTACTTGTGAATTAAATCATATTTAATTCATTGGACCTATCAGTGGCTCATCACTGACAGTTAGAACTAGTTAAAATGATTTTAAGTCAATTAATTGAGATAACTAATTACAACTCACAAATAATTGTAACTGTACCCCGTGAAATATAGGAATAAATCTACATGCCTCCTCTTTGACCTCCAACTCGAATTATCTAAGCTAAGTCTTCCTGACTCAGTTAACACTTACAAGTTATTATGAGATGAGATTGTAATTTCTCTTCCAATTTAATTACGGGAAAATTAAATTAGAATCTCCTTTGGTTGCCACTCTTTGGTGTCATTTCAACATGGAGCTCCACAAGTGGTCTTGTGGGCTTGAAACCTAAGCTTTGGGTTTTTCACCAATCAATGTTTGGGTCAAAACCATGGAGAAAAATAGACATGTGATGGATGGATATGATAGAGGATGTTGAGAAGAATCTAACACAATGAAAATCATCAAAATTCGACATGTAGATATGGAGATATGAATTTTTGAAGTATAGTGTGGGTGAAGAAGCCTACTAAGTTAAGGTTAGCATAGTTTGGAGCTGCCCTTTAGGGATGTTCGTTGACACCCACACAAAGGTTATAAAAAGAGGATAAGTGTGAGGACAATTCTCACATCCAAGTGCAATGAATTCAAAGGAAAGCATCCGAAATAAGGTCACACAAGCATTTTGTGATTGTTTTGGTTCTATTTTGGCCACAAGGAGGATAAGACCTCAAGCGAAGGATAGTAGGATGGGTTCTAGTCCTTCCAATGACTTTTGAGGGCTAAGATATTATGTGAGCATAATTGAGGGCTATAGGAACATTCTAGGTTGATTTTGATGTAGTTTGACATGTGGAAAGACTGCCCAAATAGATTTGAAGGTGTTTGAAGCTTGGAATACCTAGGCCGAATCTGTAGGAGCTTGAGAAGATGGTTTAATGGTATATAAATCAAGTACAAACAAGCCATTAGGAGAAACCAAGGGACGTGGAGTCTATTGGATGGATGTCGCAATTGTAGGTAGGCTTGTTGGAGCATGGAATAGGGATGATGTGGATTGAAGTTAACCATAACCAGATCACAAGTTTTACAGCAGTAAACTCCAACTCAAGAGGTATGTAATGATTCTTTAACGTTGAATGGTTTCTATGGATGAGGTTATTCCAAAAGGAGTTTTGGAAAATAGTTTTGAGGACATATAGAGGTGTAAATAATCATCAACAGTTGCATGTGGTCCATCTCAAGAATAGTAGTAGATGGTTGTAGGACACTGAGGATAATTATCTTGGGTTGATGAACTTGTAGGTGGATGGTTTCCTTGGAGAGGAAAATTTGATGGAGTCAGTTGGCATCCATGTGGAAGGGTATCCATAGATGATTGGATGCCATAATTAGGAGCAGATGTTATAGTAGGATTGGTCACTTGTAGTCTGTTGGAGGGAAACATGAGAGTGGACCAAGTGTGAACATAGATTAGGAATTTATTGTTTGTTGGAGGGCAGTGTGATAGTGCCAAAGTTGGAGCTTGTTGTGCATTATCTTCATGGACCTAGGTGGTTGCTAGAGTGGCAGAAGATGATCTCAAGGGTTTGATCAACCAAGAGCATTTTGATAAACCCTATACTTTTGTGTGGGGAAGGCCTTCTACAACAGATGACATGCAATCCTCCTAGCCCGTGTTCATTATGGGAGATGGACATATTCTAGTGATAGGTGGAAACCCTCTGTGCCCTATTTTTGTCTTCATTGGAGTAGTGCAAGAAGACCATAGTGGGATGAAGTCCTTGATTAGACGAGGAGAAGTAGTGGGAATATTGAGATTTTTTCACAAATCGAGTTGTGAAAAACCCAACAAGAGTCTTGATGTGTTGTTCCCTTGATGGACTAAGGCACAACTAGTGAGCAGATTAATGGCCAAGGTTCAGTGGCCAAATGGACTTGGAGAATTGATATAGGCGGGTGTTTCAGATCAAGAGCCGACGGACTGGGAAGGTATAGGGTACAACCGAGAGGAGTTGAGAGAGTCGATTACATCACCCAGATGGTCAGAGTATATTGTTGAGGGTAGAATGGTTGTCGATGGATTGACACCAAGCCCCAGTTTTGTATTATTTTACTAGTGGATGTATGAGTTCCATTATCCTTGTTATGAGAGACCTAGACTATTTTATTATTCAGTTTGATCAATAAAACAAAGTTGGGTTGAAAATTGTGAAAAAGTCATCTATATTTTGTGCACTAGTAGATTTAATGTTGTTTATATTATGTTATGCAAAGTAGTTTTGTTACGATCTTTGGTTTGGTAGCGTCAGTGATTTAAGATTATATCCCAGACACCAATAAAGTGGAAAAACATCATTTCCCCTCACTATGGTCCAAGTTTCAACCTCTAGAACCTCCCAGATGAGAAATTATAGCAAAAATGCTAGTATGACCTATTTGATGCATGATTTTAGTACCATATAGGAAGCTTGAATTCCTCTGATCATATCTCCTAAAATATCACGACCCAAGATCTAAAAGTTGGACCATGTGATTAGCAGGATTTCTACTCACTATGGTCTTAGTTTCAGCTTCTAGAACCTCCCAGAAGAAAAGTTATAACATAAATTACAACATGACTTGTTTGATGCATAATTTTACGAGCATCCGGGAAGCTCAACTTCCTCTAATCATATATCCTAAAATAATGTGACCTAATATTTTAAAGTTGGATCATATAATCGACAGGATGTCCCCCCACTATGGTCCAAGTTTTAGCTTCTAGGACCTCCCATAAGAAAAGTTATAACAAAAATTCCAACATGACTAGATTGAAGAAGGATTAAGGAAGCCTATCTTCTTCAACCAATGTTGCTACAAAATTTAATACATATAAAGGTTTACAAAAAAATAGTATAACAACTACAACCATGATAAATTTTCTTAATGGTAAATACATGTACCTATAAACTTGATAAAAATAAAAAATAAATATTATGCATAAGATATCTTTATCTTGAGTCAAATCTTCTACAATATGGAACTGAATAAGGGTGAGTCACTCTCCACCCAACCATAGGCTCAACTATACAGCAATATTTCTCATTGATGGCCACCCCCGAGCCATATCTTGATGCCTTGAGGGAAAAACTAAACTTAAGGATTTAGCACACAATTTTCACACCCATTTTAACATAATAATTGAAGGCCACTCTCCTCCACACATAGGAAAGAATCGCATTTTTCATCATTTCCATTCCTTTACCAAGCCCATAGACATTCGCAAATGACAATGCAAGGATATACAACACAATGGAGTCCTTCTCTGATATTTTTAGTCCCTCGACCCTCCCTTTTTCAATAGTCTCTGTGACACAACTCCCAATCCTCAAAGCCATCCAGCCCAATGAAAAATCACTACAACACATTCAATTCCTATACACAAGCTATCACCAATTCTCATGGAAATTTGAATTGAGAGAGGGAAAAAATGAGTGTGTGAGAATAGTAATGGAGTAATTCTCTTAAAAAAAAAGGTAAAAAGAAAAAGCTCCTAAATGACTTTTCTCTTTCATTTTTATAAACACGCCTTGACCCTTCATCTTCCCAACCATCACATTAAGGGAATTATTAATTCAAAGTATGTTTTTCCTCTTAAGTCAAGTTTTCCTATTCCCCAAGGCATCATAATTTATTGGTTTTCCCTCTTCTTTAACTCTATCCTTTTTATTAATAAAAATAAGCATTAAATCATATAATGGAGTTTGACATTATAGCTTCAATGATGACACTCCAACCTTATTTGTTCTTAATTACATTACAAAATTCCGTGTAATGAAAGGGGTGTTACATTAGGTGTGAATGCATTTCCTACATGCTAATGTGTTGTTTTTACATGTGTATGTGACAAACTCATGCTTATAAGAGACACGCACATAAGTAAGTGCATGTGTTTTTCATTAGTGTTACGTATGTGAGTTAATTGCTTATGTACATGAGTACATCTCTCATGTGCATGAGTGTGTCGTTTATGTTAAGTGTGTCTCTAATGTGCAAGTGTATGTAACTTAATATGTTAGGTATGTCACACTTGTATGTGTGTGTCATTTGTGTGTGAGAGTATTCCATCATTTATATTATGCATGTAAGTGTGTTGTTTATGTGCATGAGTGCATCTCTTATGTCAATGTTTTACTTATGTTAGGTGAATTTCTTATGTATGTGAATACATCACTTATTTGTGTTTTTTCTTCACTAAGGTGCATAAGTGTGTTTCTTATGTGAGGAACTTCACTTATTTATGCAAGTGATCACTTATGTGGTTAGTGCATTGTTTATGTGTGTTTGCATCATTGGTGCACTACTTATGTTAGGGGTGTCATTTATGTTTGAGAGTGTGTTGTTTATGGGCATAAGTGCATTATTTATATGTCAAATAGTGTCACTTATGAGTGCAAGAACAATGTTTATGTTAGGCAAACAACTTGTGGCATGTGTGAGTTCATTTCTTATATGCATGAATGCATTATTGATGTGAGTGTGTTTCTTATGTTACGTATATTGCATATGTGTATAAGCACATATCTTATGTGTATGAATGTGTCACTTATTTTAGGTGCATCACATGCCTATGAATGTATCACTTATTTCAGGTACAACACATGTCCATGAATGTGTCACTTATGTTATTTGTGTCACTTATTTTCGTGAGTGTGTCACTTATGCGTGTGAATACTTCTAAGCTTATGATATGTGCATCAATGCATTGCTTATGTACAGGAATTTATCACTTATGTGTGTAAGGGAATTTCTTTAGTCAAGTACATGGCTTATGTTAGGCACACCACTCATGTGTGTAAGTATGTTGCTTTTGTGGTTTGTGCAACCCTACATGTTATGGTGCATCACTGCATTGCTTATGTACAGGAATTTATCACTTATGTGTGTAAGGGAATTTCTTTAGTCAAGTACATGGCTTATGTTAGGCACACCACTCATGTGTGTAAGTATGTTGCTTTTGTGGTTTGTGCAACCCTACATGTTATGGTGCATCACTTATATGTGTTGATGTATTGCTTATGTGCATTATGTATCATTTATATAAATGTGCATGTTGTTAACATATGAAATTGTGTCATTAATGAGTGTGAGTGCATCATTATGCTAGGTTTGATGCTTTGTGTGTGAGTTTGTAGCTTATTTGTATAACTTATATTGCTTAAGTGAAAATATTCCATTTCGCACAACCTTGACATGTTAAAATGTCGGTTTGCTGAAATTTGGAAAACATCCAATTTTACTTTCTCGAGGGGGCCTTATGGGCATGAGCCTATTACCAAAAGAATCATGAAATGAGGCCCCGCATTCAAACTTTAATGTTGTTGATAATATAAGTTAATGTTCAATCTTATAATTTATATTTTACTTCTACTAACATTAATAGTTTAAAATCAAAAGTTAAATACATAAATATGAGATACAACATTATAAAAGTAATAATTACCTTACCACTTGCCCATTGTAGCCTTAGTAGAGTTAATAGGTCATTAGGCTAGTATCTAATAGGTTGGAAGTTCAAATAATATTACAATAATATGATGCAAATGATATTCATGACTTTGTAAATGTGACACTTGATTTATTTATTTTATTTTATTTTTATCGTAGAGAGACACAAATAAGACATAAAAATAGATTCAAAAAGAGAAAAATCAATACATAATTCACATAAACTCGAATTTTAGACATAAATGAATTTAAAAAAGAGATGCTAATGGATAAAAAACCTTTTTTTGTATCCATGTAAGCAAGCACCTTACACTTGAGTCTGTAAAAAAAGGGTAAGATATTATTCAAGGCTCAAGGTCATTAAACAACAAGGCTTGAATCAATTATAATAACTTATTCAATATAAGCTTAACATGTCACTTGTGGGAATTGAAACTGGATGGGGAGGATAACAATAATTCCTCCCAACCATCCAAGATATATCCAATTGACAAAAACTATGCCACCTATAATGCCCATCCTAATTCTCTTTTGTTTTTTGTTTTTTGTTTCTTGAAACAACACAAAAAAAGTGATAAGCAATTATAGCTTTAATACTAACTTGCAATGCTTCAATATTGAAAATAAAATTACCACTATAATAATAGAAAAAAACCAAAACATAAAACAAAAAGTAACATACAAAAGCAAGGAAAATAAGGGGGCACATGCACATCCAAGGGTGAATTACACTTGCATATCTTGGTATTTAAGGAAGTTTATTTAATAATCACATTAATTAGTTTTTTGTATAGTTTTTTTCCATTAAAAATTGACGTGTAAATTTATTCATTAGAGAAGAAAAAAAATACATTTTTCATATGCGTAAATGCATTCCAAAAAAATAAACTGAGAAAATGTCCATTGCCATTCAAAACAACCTCGAAGGCCCAGCATGAAATCCATGGAAAAAAACCGATCTAGATAATGATGTAAACCCTAGGGACCGCACATATAAACTCACCCAAAAGTGACCGTCATTACAAAATGGGTCCAAAAATCCCTACAAAAATTTCCCACAAAAGGGGCATAAAACAACCCACAAAAGGCTGGCCAAAAAAACCCAAGAGGCGAGACATGACTATGAGGAGTCCTCATATAATAAAAAACAAGGCCCATAACCATGTAAGCTCATACAAACTATGCCCAATACTGGGCATTCAACGATAGACGAATCGAGAAACAAACCCTAGCATAGCTAATGGCCAAAATCGTGGCAAGCAAAAGCATAGGATCCATTTGAACAAGAGAATCAGTGGCGATGAACAGGAAGGGTAGCGGGGTGACTACGAGACCAAACAAACCTCGAGGAGACTGAGTGACAATATGCCAAGGCCAAATATGATGGTAGTAATAAGGAACCTGCAGAGGAAAGACCACAACGAAAACATAGACACACAAACACACTGAGAAACCGACAAGAACACCAAAAAAGATGACGACGACACGTCTGTGAAAGGAAAACCATGGCTTCAAATGAACAGAGGCACAAACCAAGGGGAATAGGCACTTAGGGTTCCAGTTGTCGAACTCCACACTCCCTCAACTCCCCCTAGTTTGTTTTTTTAAGAAATATATGGCCGCAAATTAGGGGATTTCTCTTACTTTGTGAAGTGTTTATGATGCATTTTTACTTAACTTGATTAGCTTCTTCTTTCACTTGATTATAATTAGTGTTTCTTATCTTCAAACAACTACTAAACAATAAAGAAAAATGATACAAGAGGACACAAGATGTAGGTTGCATTAGAGAAATTTTTAGGTCTAAAATTGGCCTCCTAAGGAAAATATAAAATAATAGTGGAAATAATAAAACAAGATTAGATTAAATAATCAAATTTTAGAGGGAAAAAATAAAAAAACAACTTTTTCAACTCGTATTTTCAACTTATCTCCCTATGGGTTTACTCAAATTTCGAGCGGGAAGACTCGTGGGATGTAGAATTTGATTCCTCATCCAAGAAGTACCCATGTTGAATACTTTCTATATACCCTGCTACATGAAAAATGAGAAATACATTAAAAATGTGATTGCAATCACGTTTTTTCATGTATTTTTCATTTTTCGCATTGCAGGGTCCATCGAAAGTATGCAATATGGATATTCCTTGGATGACGAATTAAATTTTTCATCTAATAAGTACTCCTGATAAATTTGAGTAAAACATTATGGAGATAAGTTGAAAATAAAAATTGAAAAAATAGTTTTATTATTTTATTATTTTTAAATCTTTTAACTTTTTTACCCCAAAAATGTTGAATCATCCCCCATGTTTGACATCATCATCTTGAATCCTATTGGTTCTTATAAAGTTTATTTTGGTTGTACATTTTTCTTAGGAGACCCAATTTAAACCTAAAAAGTTCTCTAATGTCTACTAGGGCCAAAACCTCTCCTCTTGAGAGGAAAACCCATAAGAATTCTTCCCTTCTTATAGAATCTTCAAATGAAGAATTCGAAGGCCTAAGACCCTTGACAAAGACCCCTCCAAGACCAAGTCCTCCTTTCTCCTTGATGAGATTTATTTCCAGCAATTTCGACTCTAGCAATGATCCAGGTGGATATTGGTGGCCACCCGCCTATTCCACTTGGGGCCCCACCATTGTCTCTTTCAGTTTTTTCATGACTTACTATTTTTAGCAGTTTTTTTGGGTCCTAAACTTTCAGAGCCGTTTTAAAGCCCCAAACGGAGATATTATGCCGAAGTTACGTCCTCGGGAAGTTGAAACACCAATTTACCCAAACGGGGCCCATAGTTTTGGCGCTTCATCTCCTAGGGTTAGGTTTTTGGACGTTTAGTGTTCTCCATTGTTTCTCCATAATAAATAGGCCCTCGAGCCTCATTGTAACATAGTTCAGAGGTCTGTAGCCACCACATCTCTTCTCAGAGATTTGCTACCAACAGCCTAGCTATTTTATTTCCATCATGTTTTTAAGCATATTTCTGTGATTTGATGCTAATGAAATGAAGCCTTATTTTTGTTGTATTTCTATGTTTATGGTTATTTCTGTATTCTGTTACGTTCCTGCATAAATCTGGATCAGCGGTATCAGAGTGGTCTGATTTTTCTCGATCCTTCTTTGCATGTCCCCAACGAGGTCGGGGTATAAGGAGTTAGGGCTCGATCTGGTGGAGCCTTTACAAGATCAGCCTCGCAAACCCCGACGGACGCCCATGGCGGATGAAAAGAAAGATGAGGGAGCAGGAGATCCTATCAAAATATTACTCAAGGAGGCCCTCAAAAACAAAGGAACGCGATGATGGGTAACTTTTCCCAGATCCTTCAACGACTACCCACCAACGATGCATCTGCATCGAACAGCCACTCTAGAGGCGCAACTCCCTTTAAGGTACAAGTAAACTTTGAAATTCCCATATTTGAGGGTCAAATAGATGTAGATGTCATAGCTAGATGGTTGAATCTATTAGAAGGATATTTCTCAGTTCATGACTTTTCCGACCGGGAGAAGATTATTTTTTCACTCCTCAAAGCTACCCCCCATGTCAAGGACTGGTGGGAAACCTACTGTGAGAAAAAGGATGAGACAAAACCCTCTATGTTCTCAGTCGTACCCACTTGGAATTATTTCCAAGATGCCATCAAGGAACAATACTATCATGTGGGGAGCTATGAGGACAAGTACATACAATGGACCACGTTGTGGCAACAAAGGTATCAAGATGTGCATGAGCTAATGAATATGTTCCATACCCTGCACACAAATTTTGGTATCAAAGATTCAGAGAAACATTTGGTGCTAAAGTATCACGGTTGTCAGCACAGATACATTCAGGAGGAAATGGAGTTCCTTGACATCTCCTCTCTTGGTACGGCATACCGGTATGCTGCCAAGATTGAGCAGAAATTCAAACAGAAGAAGCGAGACTTTGGATCTGCGAATCAAAAGCAAGGGAAAGGTGCCCCAAAACCACAGAACAAAGGACAAATCCAAGGCATGGTGGCCCAAGACAACCTGCCAAAGACGCAAGCAAAGAACAACACCGTGAAGCCAAAGAAGGACACAGGAAAGTGGTGTGAGTTCCATAAGAGCTCCACTCACAACACAAGTGAGTGTCGAGCCAAGCAGTTTCTGGTTGCCGAGATGAGGGATTTTGAATCATATGCATACTCCGGCTCTGAATCAGAACTTGACAAGGTGAATGACAAAGGGAAGCAGATTATTGATGCGTACCCCAATGCCACTATTGCCACTATGAAGATCCAGAAGGAGGAACCAGAAGATCTAGAGGAGGCAGAGCGTCTCTTCCACTCCCAGATGTGGGTAAAGGGTTCCCCACTACGGTTCATTGTTGACAATGGGAGCCAAAAGAACCTCATTTCAGCAGATTTCGTGAAGCGGTTGGGCTTGCCGACCACAGCACACCCACAACCATACACCATCGGGTGGCTTCACCATGGACAGGATCTCCGCATCAGCCAGCAGTGTCGCCTTCCCTATAGCATCAAGCGCTTCACGGATGAGGTATTGTGTGACATTTCTCCTATTGATGTTTCTGATGTATTATTAGGCCAACCATACTTGTGGAAGCGACATGTTGTGTATGAGTCCCGGCCTCGCACTGTTATTTTTACTTTGGGAAATAAATTGTACAAGATACCAGAGGTACCACCGCCTCCCACTATCTCTTTGGTTACTGAAAAACAATGCAGTAAGCTCATTTCCCAAACCAGGAAATTTGTTTTTCTGATGATCTGCCTCCAGGGCAAGAAGAAGACTATGGCCACGACCTCCAGACATGGCTCCTTTGCACGACAACAACAAATGTACAAGGTAGTGGAGGAGTACGGGGAAATATTCACCTCACCCACAGGGGTGCCTCTACACTGTTAGGTCAAGCACCCCATTGACCTGACCCCAGGTGCGCCGCTACCAAATGGACCAATCTATAGGCGCTCTGTTCTAGAGAATGATGAAATCAAGAGGCAGATTCAGAAGCTGCTGCAGAAAGGTCACATCCAGCCAAGGTCATTACCCTATGGGAGCCCGATCATGTTGGTACAGAAGAAGGAAGGGACTTGGAGACTCTGTATTGATTATCGTGCGTTGAACAAGATCACTATCTGGAATAGGTACCTGACCCCATGGATTGATGACCTTCTGGACCAACTCAAATGGGAAAAATATTTCAGCAAGATCAACTTGAAGTCTGGGTATCACCAGGTACCAATCGAACCCTCTGATGTGTGGAAGATTGCCTTCAAAGCCAAGGAGGGCCTTTTAGAATGGCTCGTCATGCCTTTCGGATTGACAAATGCTCCCGCAACCTTCATGAGGTTGATGGATGACGTCTTGCATCCATTCACCAACTCATTTGTAGTGGTATACTTGGATGACATTCTGAGCTTCAGCCAGACTTGGGAAGAGCACCTCCACCACATCCGAGAAGTCCTCCAAACACTGTGGCAACACAAGTTGTGTGCCCATTTGGAGAAGTGCACTTTTGGTATGACCCAGGTTCAATATCTGGGATAAATTATTGATGAAAGAGGGGTGCATGTGGATCCAACCAAGATCCAAGTCATTCGGGATTGGCTAGCCCCAACCACCCTAACAGAGCTTCGTAGCTTTCTAGGTCCTGCTAATTTCTACCACAAGTTCGTGTTGGGATTCTCTCATATCACTTGGCCCTTGAGTCAATTCACCAAGGAAGAAGTGAAAGCAAAATTCTGTTCGTCGAAATCTCAATAGAAGGCGTTCATAGAATCGAAACATTGCCTTTGTTCTGCCCCAGTGCTCACATTACCAAACTTGCAACAACCATTTGAGATTGAGACTGATGCCTCTGACTATGCTATTGGGGTCGTTCTTACTCAACAAGGGCATCCAGTGGCATATCACAGTGAGACATTTTCCGACACAGTTCGAAAGTATCCCACTTATGAAAAAGAAATGTATTCCATTGTGCAGGCTTGTCGACAATGGAAGCATTAAATTTTGGGGAAGGATACAATCATCCACACAGACCACCGACCCCTGCAGTTCATACAGACACAAGGGAAGCTGCAGAACGATCGCCATCAGAAGTGGTCCACATATCTGCAACAATTTCATTTGAACATAAATTATAAGAAGGGTAGCACCAATAATGTTGCAGACTGCCTCAGCCGACCACCGATCGTGGCCATAACCACCGTTCTAAACTCTTGTGGGCATGAGACTTCTGATTGGCCGCTTCTCTACAAGAGTGATCCAGAATTCAGCTACCCATACAAGGCACTCTTGGGAGTATGCAAGTTCCAAATTTTCGCCTCCAAGATGCACTATTATGTCACCTAGGACACCTTTTTGTTCCTTCAAGCGAGCGTGCCAAGATGATATGGGAAGTGCACTACAGTCGAGTCACTAGGCATTTTGGGGTCGAGAAAATAGTGGCAGTACTGCAGAAGTATTTATATTGGCCAAACCTTCGACAGGATGTCGGGAAGTACATCAGATCCTGCACTGCTTGCGCCATTGCCAAACCGACCATCAAGAAGAAAGGGCTCTATACTCCACTACCTACCCCTAGTCAACCTTGGGAATCCATCTCCATGGATTACATGTCAGGCCTTCCTTCTACTAAGAATGGAAACGACTGTGTTTTCATGGTCATCGACAGAGTCTCAAAGATGGCCATTATGGCAACCTGTAATAAGAATATCACAGCACAAGCCACTGCTAAACTCTTCTTTGAACGAGTGTGGGTGCACTTTAGGATCCCATAGTCTATCATATCAGATCGTGACAACAATTTCCTCATCACATTTTGGTCCAACCTCTGGTCAATGTTGGACACCAAGCTCACCAAGTCCACAGCTTTCCATCTCCAAACTGATGGCCAGACAGAGGTTGTCAAGAGGATGATTGTACACATTCTGTGCATGTACAATTCAAAGCATCCACGCACATGGGATGAGAGCCTTCCCTATGTACAACACAATTATAACTGGGCTCTCCACAGCTCAGCTCAACTAGCCACAGCCCCTTTCAGGTGGGCTTGGTATTCCAGCCACTATGTCTCATTGACGTACCCATGCCATTTGCATCTACTTAGGCCGATTCATCTCATGTCCAATCTAAAGCTAACAAAGCAAATAACTTCATCGAACGCATTCAGCACATCTGCCAACAGGTTCATGACATATTTGACAGAGCCAATGCCAAGTACAAGCATTGACATGATCAACATCGGGTGCCACACAACTTCCAAGTGGGAAAAAAAGTGTGGCTACATTTTCATAAGGAGCGCCTCACTAGACCCCACCGCAAGACTCGCCCGCTCCGATATCGATCGTACACCATCACCAAGGTTGTAGGGAACAATGCCTTCGAGCTCAGTATTCTGCCATTCCTTGGTCTGCACCCAGTATTAAATGTAGACCGCCTTCGTCCCTACTTCCCACCTCTATTGGACACCTCTCACATTGCAGAAGAACTCACACCAAAAGAGTTAAACCCAGACTGCATGGAACAGGCCACCACAGACTGTATCATGGACATGCAAATCAAGAACACTCGCCGACAGAAGATCCAATTGTATCAGGTTGTCAAAGCTAGCCAACTCCTGCACCAAGGCAAGTGTTTCACTAGGGACCAAGTTCAACAAAAGTTTCCTCATCTCATGGAGGAACTCAACGCAATGGGGACCATTGCTTCCTAAGGGGGAGGAATGATCCAGGTGGATATTGGTGGCCACCCTCCTATTCCACTTGGGGCCCCACCATTGTCTCTTTCAGTTTTTTCACAACTTACTATTTTTAGCAGTTTTTTTGGGTCCTGAACTTCCGGAGCCATTTTGAAGCCCCAAACGGAGATAGTATGTCGAAGTTACGTCCCCGGGAAGTTGAAACACCAATTTACCCAAACGGGGCCCATAGTTTTGGCGCTTCATCTCCTAGGGTTAGGTTTTTGGACATTTAGAGTTCTCCGTTGTTTCTTCATAATAAATAGGCCCTCAAGCCTCATTGTAACATAGTTCAGAGGTCTGTAGCCACCACATCTCTTCTCAGAGATTCGCTACCAGCACCCTAGCTATTTTATTTCCATCATGTTTGTAAGCATATTTTTGTGATTTGATGTTAATTAAATGAATCCTTATTTCTGCTGTATTTCTATGTTTATGGTTATTTCTGTATTATGTTGCATTCCTACATAAATTTGGATCAAGCAACTTCTCAACAACTTCAACCCCAACAGTTTATTTTGCAACTTCGATCCAACAGTTTCTTTTGCAACTTTGACCCAAAAATTTCTTCTATAACTTTGACCCAATAGTTTCTTCTACAACTTCAACCCAAACAACTATCCAACACTTCGAATCTTACAATAAATTTCCAGTACTTCGACTTTCCCAACAACTTTCCAACACTTGACTTGCCCAACAACTTTCCAGCACTTCAACTTGCCCAACAAATTTCTAGGACTTCGACTTTCCCAATAAATTTTCAGCGTTTCAACTTGCCCAACAACTTTCCAACACTTATGCTTTCCCAGCAACTTTCCAACACTTTGACTTGCCCAACAAATTTAGAAACCCTAACACAAGAAAGAGAGAGAAACCCAAAAACTTTGATTTTGCTTTTCTTCTTCTTTTTCATCCTTTTCCAACTTCTTCCTTGAGGAGATCCAACTTGCTTGTTGTATATCCAAATGAGGTTGAGTTCCTTCTTATTATAGGATTTCTAGGGGTATAAAATTCTTCCTTGAGACCGACTTGATCTTTCATGTAGGCCGACTTGCTTGAGGCACCATGATAAGGTATTAGAGGGTATTTGACTCTAACTTGACTTAAATAAAATTTTCTTTACAATATGTAACATGCCCATACATGCCCATACGTGCCCATACATGAAAATTACTCTTATGAATTCTTGACTCAAATACAATCCCTGGAAGCACTCAATGGGTGCTTGACCTAAAAATAAATATCCCTTGAGCATGAAACTCATGCCTCAAGAATGACAATAATAAATTTATTTTTCTCTTTATACATAAATACATAAAATCATGATTACATATGTCATTATGAAGACCGAACCTAGTTACATATTTCAACTCTCCCTCTTAACTAGGGAGGTAATCATAATCCATACAAGGTACTTGGACATTCTCAAATTGAAGAATTCTCATAAGAAGAGTCGGATTGGTAAGCCATATCATAGGTTATATTATCAGCTTATACTAGAGCATCTTATCACACCAACCAACACTGTGACATAGCAAGGCCTTGACTAACATATCTATCTCTCCACAAGATCAGAGCACAATGACTAAGAGACACCATCATAATTTTCTCTCAAGGCACATACCCCACCCGGGTGTTCACAAGGTATGTCATTTTAGGAAAATTTCTATCCTGGAATAACATATCCTTAAGGAATTTCCTCTTTGAATAATCTTATCTTGGATGCCCTACCTCATCCTCAAAGAGTATCAAAATCAGTCTCAAATGCTTACCAAATCCTCCATTACTTCTTCGCAGTATGAAAAGAAGAATGATGTGTATATCTCTCTTCATGGCCTTCACTAAGACTTACAACTATTAGTCTTGGTATAGTGCATGACACATGAAGTAGAGAACCATATATGTCACTCCCTCTTAACCATGGAGGACCAACTTATTCTTATAAAAGGAATACACCCAAGCTCCCACTTAATTGAGGACTTTTTCAAGATCCCTCTTAGCTAGGGACTTGTTACCAACAAAAAATATCAGCTCTTTGGTGGAGATCATGGTACTATCCGCTGCTTTTAGAGCTCCTCTTTTAGATGTCATGAATTTCATCTTCATCCTTATGAAGCCTTCATATTCTAGCTTTCCTTTGTAGGGTATCGACCATCCATCACTTTCCTTCATGAAGAATATCATTCATGTCATCCTTATTTTCATCGGAAAGTGATCTTCTAGTTCACATCCGGCTTATCTTTATTTGGCTAGCCCTTCCAATTCATGTTATTTTCAGGATATTCCATCCATTCCCATGAATACTAGTTGTAGGTGACATCTACAACTCTCTTTTGGTAGCCCTGTATCAACCCAACTAGATGTTGTTCAAAAATAAAAATGAACATCCAATCAAAGTTACCTTTTTATGAGGGCCTTTTATCATGACATCTCCTTGCTTACAACACCAGCATCTTGCATATTCATAAACACATCTCCAAGACTTTATTTTTCAAGGGTCTCCTTTATTTACAAACCTTTTCAGGGTCTTCATACCTTCTCTATGGATATGTCATAGCAAATTCTTCTAGTCATCAGATGTTGATTTATTTTCTTATGTGATTATAGTTTCATCTTTCATGGTCTCTTATTTCTTTCTTCACATGTTGCTCCCCAAGAACTTCCAATCATAGTTCCTTCATTTTTTTCAACCACCTCATATTCCATATGAAGAAATAATTTGTTGATTATATCTTGTCAATATGTGAGCCATGCCTTCATGCATCTTTACAAAGGAAGAGATCCCTTTTCTTCGATCATGCTCATGAGGTGAAGCATTTATCCATGTTATCTGCAACTATATGATGACATGACTTAATTGTTCAAACATATACATACCTCTTTTCTCTTTTGGTCATCTAGAATTCCTTAGAAAACTTCCTTTCCTTGCTTGAAATTTCTTCAACCATGTTGCATTCCTTTGTCATCATACCATCACCCTCCTAATCAATGAATCCCATATAAGGTGGAATTCTCAGTGATACAATTTCTTTTTCCGATAGAGATGAACCTTATAATGAATATTCCAACGAAGGATATTAATTATCCTCATTATTCAAATGCTCCTCCCCAATTATGATGATTATGATGATTTCTTTTTACCATTCTAGATGTCTTTCTTCCTGCATACTACTTATGCTTTCAATGAGGTTACCAAGAGCTAATTCATTTCTATGATGATTGCTACATCTATGCACACTTCTACTTATGCTATCCTTTCAAGCTTCTATAATGATGACATATCCTAATATGATGCATCCTATCATGCTTACAATTATTTCTACCATGATAGCTATTTTTTACAAAATTGAAAATAACTAAGAGAAGGAGATTATCCCAGTCATTGCAAATCTCTTTCACTTCCTCCTTTGATTTCTTCTTCTCAGAGTCTTCCACATCTTCAGTGACATGGGCTTAATTTATTTCTTTCCTTTTCTTGTTTTCCTTTTTGAGTTTCAGGAAATCTCTCTTAAAATTCCATATTCTTGACTTCCATAGCATTGGATCTTTGATATATCGATTTTCTTCTTTTTTTTAGGACCAAATTTCCCAAAACTTCCTTTTCTTCTAGCCATGGTTGCAAATGTTTGAACTCATTCACTTGGTACTACATCACTTTTTTCCTTCAACCTGGTTTCTTCAATCTTACACAATGACCAGCGTTCACTGAATGGGGTGGCTTCCTTCCTTCCATATATGCTTGATATGAAGTTGCCTCATTCATCAGGTAGTGCATTGAGCACCACAATGGTCATTTATTTATCAGACATTATCCCCCCCAACTCTTGCAATTGATCTCGTATGTTTGACACCCTCATAATATATGAGGCTATCCCTTATTCTTTGATACCTTCATCTTATATAGCTCTGTTCTTAAAGATATTACTTCTCCTGCCGTGCTTATGGAGAATAATTCTATGATCTCGTCAGAGATGTCTTTTGACTTTTCCAATTTTGCTACATAGGGGATGAGAGAATTCTTGATTGATTCTATAAGGATTCTTCGATCCCTTATCTCCCCCTTCATATACTTTGCTAGAGTTTGATATTCTTTTTTTGGTGGTTCGACGATTGAACCCTTTACATGTCCAATGACTTCATTTTCTATGAGGATCAAATCTGTCCTCTTCTTCCATGCAAAGAAATTTTATGACCTAACCAATTTATTGCTCTCCTTGCGGAATGAATTCATTTTGATAGTAGATTCAGTCATAGATATAATGATACTTACTTGTCAAGTGAAGATGCTCCTTTGATGATGATATCTTCAACTTGATGCCTTCCTGATTTTGATGTTGATGCTTTCTTCCTTGAAGATGGCAGTGCTTCTTCTACAGATTTCCTTCTTCAAATATTCTTGAGATGTGATCCTTGATTTAACGAGAGGGAGATCACCTTGATTCCTTTGATGATGATGGAAACGCCTCTTCCTGTTTCCTTGAAATCGAGACTTCATGATGCTTCTAATGTGTAGTTCTTCTTTGATTGGAGGTAGGGTCCTTGAGGTATTTCCTTTTCTTGAGATGATGATCGTAAAGTGTGGAACCCTTCTTTGGATGAGTAAGTGTTTTGAGGTCTTTTATAATATTCCTTAGTTCCTTCCTTGATACTCCTTATATTTCTCGACCCTTATGAATCTCTTGTTGATGGTTCAATGTCCTCTTTGATGCCTTGACCTTTCTTGATATTCCTTTTTTATGGTACTTCTACAATTTTCCTTTCCTTGTCTTGTCACCTTAGCTATGATACCATGTTGAGAATTCTAGGGCAACAAATTAGGGGATTTATCTTTCTTTGATAATTTTGTATGATGTATTTTAACTTAATTTGATTAGTTTCTTCTTTCACTTGATTATAATTAATGTTTCTTATCATCAAACACCTACCAATTAATAAATAACAATGAGACAAGAGGACACAAGATGTAGGTTATCCGCCAGGGCCAAAACCTCTCCTCTTAAGAGGAAAACCCATAAGAATTATTCTCTTCGTATAGAATCTTAAAATGAAGAATTCCAAGACCTAAGACCCTTGACAAAGACCCCTCCAAGACCAAGTCAACCTTTCTCCTTGATGAGTTTTCTTTCCATCAATTTCGACTCAAAAAACTTCTTCAGCAACTTCAACCCCAGCAGTTTCTTCTGCAACTTCGACCCAACAATTTTTTCTGCAACTTCGGCCCAAAAATTTTTTTGCAACTTCGACCCAACAGTTTCTTCTGCAACTTCAACCCCAGCAAATTTCCAACACTTCGACTTTCCCAACAACTTTCCAACACTTGACTTTCCCAACAAATTTCCAACACTTCAGCTTACCAAGCAACTTTCCAGCACTTTGACTTGACCAACAATTTTCCAACACTTCAACTTGCCCAATAAATTTCCAACACTTCGACTTGCCCAACAACTTTAGAAACCATAACACAAGAAAGAGATAGAAACCAGAAAACTTCGATTTTGCTTTTCTTCTTCTTTTTCATCTTTTTATAGGTTCTTCCTTGAGGAGATTAAACTTGCTTGTTGTATATCCAAATGAGGTCGAGCTCCTTCTTATTTATATGCTTTCTAGGGGTACGAATTGTTTACTTGAGGCTGACTTGATCTATCACGTAGGACGACTTGCTTGAGGCACCATGACAAGGTCTTGGAGGGTCTTTGAATCAAATAAATTTTCTTTACAATATGTAACATGTCCAAAAGGGTCTTTCATACATGAAAATGACTACTATGACTTGTTCACTCAAAGACAAGCCCTAGAAGTAGTTAATGGGTATTTGACATCAAAATAATTTTCCCTTGAGCATGAAACCCATGCCTCAATAATGACAATAATAAATTTATTTTTCTCTTTATAATAAATACGCAAAATCATGATCACATATGTCATGAAGACTAAACCTAGCTACATATTTCAACATGTTGTATACTTAAATGATATGAAACAGATATAAGAAAAGGGAAACCCTTATTTATAATAATCACATTGAGTAACTAATTGGTGGTATAGTTAAAAGATAGGAAATGCATACGAGAAGGGGAAACCATTATTTATAATAATAAAGATGGAAAAAGCCCTAACTTAAAACTTAAGTCTTTAATAAAGCCCTTACTATATACTAAAATGAGTTTTTAAAAATTACAACATTTTTGAAAAGTCATGAATTTATATCTAAATAGACTTATTGCATACATTTTAATGTCTAATAAGATTGTTGTAGTTAGGTATATAATACTACTTAAACTTATTTAGTTTTCCTTCTTCTTCCTCTTTTTCTTTTTATTTATTTATTTTAGTTTACCCCTAGTCTTTTAACTATGTAAAAAAGGGTTATTTGATAGGATTGATCCTCTCTCATTCTCTAAGTTTATAAAGAGAATTCCCTCATATAAAGTATTAATTCATTTTCTTAATCTATTTTGGAGTATTAGATCTAAGACTTTTGTGATCCAAAATGTAGATAAAAGAACTTTTGGATTAATCCTAATGATATGAGTAATCCGAAAGTTCTTTTATCTATATTCTGAAGTAATTAAGGTATGCATTAATTTTAATTATTTCTTATATAACTTTTAATAAAAAGTTTGCTCAATGAGAATTATTAATCTCCTTTGCTAGTCCTCATTTGAAAAAATAACTATAATTTGAGTAATCAATTTAATTCCCTTAATTATTTCTTTTCTAACTTTTAATAAAAGGTTTCCTCAATGAAAACTATTAATCCTATCCCCTTTGTAAGTCCTCATTGGAAGGACCCAAGACATCAAATAGCTTGGTTTGAATAATCTATTTATTTATTTTTTGCAATGAAAACTATTAATGCCATCCTTTTTGTAAATCCTGATAGCTTTGGTTTGAGTAATCTATTTAACTTCTTTCTTTCTTTTTTATGATTATTGCTCACCATTTCTTTCTCATTTCTGATTTATGACATTTTTTAAATGATAATATTTTTTAATCACCATTATAGCTTTTCTGTTGTTTTTATTTTTCAACTTAATTATACTTTTACTTTTTCAAATTGAAATTTTTTAAAGTCAATATCATAATTATAATCAAATAAAATAAACAAATTACAAAATTTATATATAGGATAGTACAATTTTGGGTTATTAATTTTTTTTAGCTTTCAAATTTAAAATGGATTTTTACCAAAATCCATTTGCAAAATCTAGTTCATATTATATTAATTCATAGGAAACAAAAAGGAAATATATATGAAGAAAAAGTTATTTGCATCCATAATTAAAGAGCAACCGACCAAAACACATGGGCATAATCCTTCGTGAATTAATTCTGAGACACCTTCGGAGTCTATGTATAGTTTTAAACGGGAAAGTGGATGACACCAAATTTCAACAAAATAAAAGCAATTATCAAATCTATATAGCAACAAATTAAGAAAACCAGAATACTTCAAGAGACCCAAAGAGTTCAATAATTAGCAACTTTTCCAACTGTCTCTGTAACTGCCTGCGTCCTCTCAAGGGTGCTGAAAGCAAAGGGTATAAATCGCTGATTAAAAAATGGCCTTTTTGGGTTTGCTTAATACGCCCCTGCAATTGTCAAATACATTCAACCTCGCTCTCCATGCTCTCTAACTGTTAGACAGGGATCCACAAGCCAATCTCACCTCTGCAACAACAATATATTCATAAAACATCCCAATTTCCTTCTCAACATGGAAGGTGGCCTAGTTATTCCTAAACCCTTTAAGATCAATATTAAGCCACCAGGGAGGGATTACAGTGCTCTTGCACATCAAGCAGCACGAGCACGCTTAGTGAATAAGCTTACAGGGCCTCGAAATACTATAAAGACAGCAAAAGGTAAAATAATAAGTAAAAGATCAAATGATTGCATAGTAAATTTGATTCATATTGCTTTTAATATTGGAGATGATTTTTTTGGGGTTTGATTTTTGAATTTGTTAGTATGTTAAGTGAAGCGTGGTTTGAGAAATTATTAGCAGCATTTAAGTTGTCAAAATTAATTTGTTAGATCTGATCACACCAATCTATACTCATGACTCAATTTGTGCTGATAGGGTTTCAAATGGATATCAAAATTATCTTGTGATCACATTAGGTCTGGCCACACCAACCCATATTTATGACTGGATTTGTGCTTATAGCTTCAAACCAATAACCCTTTAGACACTGAGTGCCTTAACATAACCACCTATTATTAACTATATCTTTTCAACATCCAATACCTTAACAAAACACCATATGGCTGACTGCTATATTGCCAGTGATTAAATAAATAAAAATATTTACAGGCATAGATTCCTAGAAATAAAAGGAGTTCTCTAAACAGCCAAAGGTGGCCAGAATCCGTGCAAAAAAAAAATTAAGAAATCTTCTAGTAGCAGTGTTTGAATCATGTTTTTGGTGGTGGAAATAGATTCAGCACCATCAAAAATCTCTAGGGCACCCAAAATATTGAAATTTGATAGCTATAACCTGGATTTACAAAAATCACTGCCAGATTTTCTTAAAATATTACCTGAGTTTCTATAATTTTCAAGACAAAAAAAACAAAATACTGCATAAAAGAATCTCAAAGTTTCGAACTAAGATCTAAAATAAACCTGGTTATAGAATCTATACTACTTTGTTTGTAGTTGTTTAAACTTTGAATTTGAATAATAACAGAAATCTCCAATCTGTTGAATGTGGTTGCAGCTTTGGTGAAGGTTGGGAGGCACAAGGAAGCATTGGAGCATTTGTGCAACTACTTAGAAAAGAGAAGGATACTGGATGGATGGGAAAAAGATCTTCAGCATTTGATGATAACACTGTTAGAGGGATGCGTGGAGATGCAGAATGCATGGAAAGCGAGGCGGGCATTGGCTCGGTATCGGTGCATTTGTGTGGCAGGCAACGCCTCTGTGGATCCTGTGATCGAATATTTTCTCGAGGCATGTCGTATCAAGGCCGACGCAGGCCTGAAGGGCTTGAAACGCCAAGGGCTTGAGTTGAATCTGGAGAATTTGGGGGCCAATTTTGACCAATTTACGCGCCAAGATCATCTTGCTCTGTTTCAGGGTCACCATCGCAACCCTGCAACCAAGAGTCGGGCTACCAGTTGGTTTGCTTTTGCTTGGGAAGTTCATCGGCTGCTCTTAGATGTATTCAAGAACCATTCGGCATTTGAATCTGCTTATAATGTGAGAGAGAATCCTTTAATATTTCCTAATTGTAACTGAGAATTTCCAATGGGTTCATAAAGACTGAAATCAATTGTGTTGTGTGTTCCATGGTTTCTCAGATTACTGTACAGCGTGTGCTGAATTTCTGCTTGACATATAGGCGGGTGGATGAATTTTATGACATTTGCAGTATAATTCGTTATCATCTAAAAATTCTCGTTGATAGCTCACCGCACAGGCTGAGAATTCTTTCCTTGAAAGATGTCCGGACTGCTCATAATTATCTAACGACCAGATTGGTGCAATTGCGTATTGCAGTGGAGCTCGAGCAATGGCAGGTTTGTTATAAAATGGAAAGTGAACCATATTTATGTTTGCATATTACTTCTTCCACAGCTCAGGTTAGCTCAGGTTAAAAATATTGATAATTTATGATATTTTTATTTTGAAGATGAATCATATTAGTTGGTAGTTTCAAATGAGTCTGATGAATTTTTTACTTATGTGATTATCATTGGAAGATCTCTTTGAATAATTGATAATTCTTCAGAAATTTAAAAAAAAAAAATCAAACAGATTGAAAGATAAACTTTTGATAACTTAAAAAACTGACTGAAAATAATCTTAGACTTAAACATATCTTGAAATTTAACTAAATCCGATTTGAATAAAATCAAACAGATTGAAAGACAAAACTGACTACACATTACTTACCATTAGACAACTCTGAAATGAAAACTAATCCAACATCTATTAACAGAGATTCCTTGGATAACATATTTTCCATGGCATTATTTTCCTTATATGTATCAAGAACTTACACATCATCATATTGCCTCAACATCTAATATCAAAGCTTTTTTGGGGTAACATATCTGTAATGACATTATTTTCCCTGTATGTACGAGGAACTTGCACATCATCATTTTTCCTCAACATTTACCATGACATTATTTTCCATCTAGGTATGAAGAATTTGTGCATGAATCATATTGCTCGAGATGACAGATTTTATTTTTCCTTGGACCAGATTTTAAATGAAGGGCTCTTAAGTCAGCTCTTCCATTGAACCAATCCACAAGGACTTTTGAATCCCCATACAATCTGAATACTTTTGCTTGCTTCCAAAGGACAATCTTCATGCCACACCACATAGCAAGGAGTTTAGCTGTAAATTTTGAAAACAATGTATATATCATAAAAAACCAAACTCTTTTCTTGCAGTTAAACCATTTTATTAGTATGTTGCTCAAAACCAATGTAGATCCATTTTAATTTGGATCTACCATAAATTGAATTGAAGAATCAAATCTGCAAACAATTATTTCAAATTACATCTTAGAGATTTGATCCTTTTCAATACTTGGTAGATCAGAATTAGAGTAGATCTATGCTAATTTTAACAAAATATTTACTAAATTCTGAAATATTTCTAAAATTTAATAGACATACTTATGGTCATCCAGAAACTAGGATAAACCAAATTTTGCAATAACCCAAAATGATATCAGCAATATATATAAATATATTCATGTTCATGGTATATAAATATATTCATGTTCATGATCTTTTTGTTATGTATTGAGCAGGAGGTATGTTCATGGTCTATTTGTTATGTATTGAGCAGGAGGCTTTCCGCACAATAGAGGACATTCATTTCCTGGCTCGAGCTGCCCAACTTCCTCTGTCTTTAGGCATGATGCGTAATTACTATGCTCAGTTATCGAAGATCTTCAAGGCAGTGGATTCCGATTTGTATCATGCCATTTCGTTGTACCTAAGATTCCTCTTTGAAAAAAGGAGTATGTCGAGTTCGGAGTTGGGGCCAAGGGCTTCGGCTGTGTTGTTAGCAGCTCTATCTGTGCCTCTTTACGCTGACAATGGGGAAAGAAAGTATGAATATACAGTAAGAAACGACTCGATTCTTATTGGGGCTACTAGGCAAATGGTACCAGAGTTTTATTTTCTTTTGGTTTATCATCAAATATTTCAATTTATCTATCCCTTTTCTCACCTGAATCCATTCGTAAATGCCTTCCGGTTTGATAGCAGTTATGGAGTCATATTTCTTTTATTTAATGCTGAAACCCTCTGTAATTGTCTTCTGGTTTGATGGCAGTTATCACGCGAGGGTCTATTGTCTGCTCTGGTAAGCTTATTTTTACACAAACAAAATCATAATGCATTTGTATAAGAATATAATTTATTTACGTTCATTACAGATTTAGGAGATCCTGTAGGATGTTCGGTACAACATGAAGAATCATATATAAATAGATAGATAGATAGGTCTATATATTTAGTTCTAAAATTAATTTACTTGTATAAATTGATAATCAATATTATAATATTATATAAAATTTTGAAAATATATATATATATATATATATATATTTCATAATGTTTTAAAATATTTTTTTTAAATTAAAGATAGATGCTCTTCTTGTTTTACATGGCAATTTTTTTCTCAATGTTCTTGGTTTGTAGCATAAGTTGAATGTTTTAAAATATTTTTAATTTAAAGAATAAACTTTCAGAGCAATGAAACACAAAATATGCGGAAACACAAACATAGAAATAAAATATAAAACAAGAGAGACACAGATATTTGTGATTCATTCAACTTAGGCTACGTCACAGCTAGTCTTTTCCAGCAAAATGAAGAGAGACAACCTACAACAGATTCGTTGTAATATCATGTACTCTCTCACACAATCCCCTTGCCATTTCTCGCTAAGAGTATACACAAAATACACCGCTGCAATACAATACCCTCATACAACAGAGGGGGTTGCCTTCTAGAGCAAAAAAACCCTAAATTAAACATAACTTTTACCATCAGATCATCCACCTAATGAACGGCCCAGATTGACTACGAAATTATAATATTTTACAAAGCAATTTTACATTTGTTTTTAGCTTCGTGGGCGTTGCCCCCACCCCCACCCTCCTCTAGGTGGGGCTTATAAAATCGTTGTCGTCCCCCCTGGACCCCCATGACGGCGATTAAACGACAAGTGGCATTGCTGCCCCGTTAAGGATAGGGATCCAACGCAGCGATACATAAAGAAAATAATCAGACTCCACACCCAACATGTTTTTGTTTTATTTATTCAAGTTCTTATGCCATATTTATATGCAATCCCTTTGTTTTCAATATACGTTAAGATTGAGTATTTTGCTAGACTTATTTGTTTGAATCGTCATGCCTTAATTTCGATTTTTCTTATTTTCTTTATAGGTTAAACTGGAATTGACTACTTTAGGTCTCCACTTAGTGAACCTATGCCATTGTACCTACATTTGTCAAATTTGAAAGAATACCCCTATAAAAATTTCTCAAATTCATTTTGTTGAACCACTACCAATACATATTTTTTTCTAAAAATAACCCTTATTTTAAAAATATCTCTTCTTACACCCCCAATATCTATAATTCCCTTTATCCCACATCCCCCACCAAAATACTTACAATATATTAACTAAATTTTTCACAATTTAAAATCCTCCTATATGAATGAATGCGGTAAGATATTGTTCAACAAAGAAGCATGTTCTGTGTTTACTTATTTGTAATTTCTCCTTATTTTCAATATTCATGCTTCCATCTTGCTTGCTCTAATCTCTCTCCTTAATTGAGCACTTTATTTTATGTATTCATAATTAGGAAATGTAACATTACATGTATCTCATTCTCAATTTCTTCTTGTTTCTGGCATACTATATTTGTGGTAGTTATATATTTTCATCTTATTTGTTTATAGTTTATATTTTCCTACTTTCCCCTTTGGTTCAAATGTTAATGGCATATTAAATCAATATGTTTCTCTCTTGCTCAAATATTCATGTCATATTAATTGTTTTCCTTTAACTCAAGGCTTCCTGCCATATTGACCACTTCTTCCTTATTTGCTGAAATTATCATGTAGAAGCAGAATTAAATGCTCAGATTAAATTGAATGTTCTGTCTGGTTGCTCAAATCTTTAGAGCTGAATTGAATTTTTTTTATTTACATTTTCACGTATATAAAAATCATGCACTTCATTATTTTTTTTTTAAATAGTATTTAAAATTTAGTACACTTCATTCACAATTTTTCCTTGTTCACAATAGTATTTAAAATTTTAGTACATCTCATTAACAATTTTTCTTTGTTTGCAATAGTATTTAAAAATTTAATTTTATCATCATATTATTTTGAATGTTTTTGTCTCACTTACTCAAATCTTCATTGTTTAATTGAGTGTTTTATCTTACTTTCCAACAGATAAGAAAACATGGGATTCTCAATTTTCCTTCTTTACAACATAGACATTGTTCACAATATTAATGTCTAATCAAATACATTTACCATATTTACTCAAATCTTTATATTGAATTATGTTTTTGTCTCACTTACTCAAATCTTCATTGTTTAATTGAGTGTTTTATCTTCCTTTCCAACATATAAGAAAACATGGGATTCTCAATTTTCCTTTTTTACAACATAGACATTGTTCACAATGCCTAATCAAATACATTTACCATATTTACTCAAATCTCTATATTGAATTGAGCAATTTATCTTAACTATAAAATATTAAAAAACTTATATCACATATACCAAATTCTCAATTCCTTCTATTAAAAGAGAATTGATCAGGTTTTTAATAAAATGTATTCTTCTTTATTTTTGCATTGTCCATCACAGCTCTCACAGGATATTCTGGCACATGTTCCGCCACAAGTAAGGAAGTTGTTCCATCTGCTTGAAGCAACTTATGCCATCGAGTGCTACCCAGCGGATCTTGCAGCAGAAGCCGGATCACTCTTGTCCACTCTCCACCCGCAACTGATCAATGACTACGGTTCCAAACTGCGGAAGCTCATCGTTTTAAGAGTGTTGAAAAAGGTAAAAACAACCCTTGAAAATAGACAAAATGTCAACCTTTGTTTAACGTCGTTATAAACACTATGGTGGATGGAAATGCAAATCTTCTAATATGAGTTAATATAATCTCTTATATATATATATATATATATATATATATATAACACATTGGTTGCTATTTTTTAATATATTGTATTGGATTTATATATTTGTACAGTGTTAGTCACAAAAAGGTTGATTTTTTCTGTAATTTGTTAAGTACATTTGATTGGGTTTATTTATTAGTAGATTCCAAATTCTAGATTTAGTACCATTTATGTTTTTGTTCATGGTAAATTTATTATGGAAGAGACGACGTCTTGTTTTGTCTTGTTAATTGGTAGTGTTTTAGAATCCCAAGCAATGGTATGAGGAGTGATGGTGTCTAAAGACACCGTTGCTTAGGATCATTAATTGGTAGTGCTTTGAGATTCCTACAATGGAATGAGAAGTGATAGTGTCTAGAGACACCGTTGCTTAGGATCGCATTGGTTACTGGGACCCATTTACCTTGGTTACTGAGATCAATTTCCCTAAAATATGTTCCCTTCAAATATACCACATATATACCATGAGCAAAACCATAAATTCCCAAGAACCTTGAAATATTTTCCCAAAACATATTTTACATAAATATCATGAGCAAAACCATAAATTCCTTAAAACCCTGAAATATTTTCCTTTTAAATAAGTTTCACATAAATACCATAAACAAAATCATGAATAAATCTGACTAAAGACAACTCCATTCCCTAAAGCCTAAAGCCTAAAAACAGCTAATAACTTGACCGATTCAATAATTACAGGGAATAATTTTATGGCCTGTTTGTGCAGGCTTCTGCAACATATCACATCTTGAAATTTGAAGATCTTCACAGCATGCTACCTTTTCTGACACTTTCAGAGGTGAAGCACCTTCTGATTGAAGCCAGCCAGCATGGAATTTTGGACAACGAGGTGGAGTGGATCGCTACGAGGGGCGTTATTCACTTCAAGGTGGTCGTGGTCCATTGTTCTAAGTAGGATATCTGCATTTATTTTATGTATAATTATGGAAATTCTAATCTAGCTTTTACAGGGGCATGGCATCGAGAGCAACGACCACGCCCTGCGCAACCGTTTGTTGCGCCAGGCCAGGGCTCGCGAGCTAATACATTCTACGGCGCAGCCCACTAAAATTCGCAGAGTGATGGATTTTCCCAGTTACACTGAAAAACCATTTCATGGCCACGACTCTGTAAGCACCCATCGTGGCTCCAATTTGTGGTTCGTTACTTTTTTGCTGATGGGCATTGTGTTTATTTGTTTTCTGTGTATTTATTGCAGGAGATCCATACGGGCAGGTGGAGGGATGGATCTCGTGGGGAGTATTTTGCAGAGCAGCAGGAAGAGGAAGAGGAAGAGGAACCCGACTTAACGACGTCCACGTCATCGACCAACAGTTCAGCAGAGAATGACGCTGACACGTGGCACTTCCATCGCAGAGAATGTGCTCCGGTATACACCTGGCACCACATTCCTCGAGAGCGTCGGCGTTCACTTGACAGGTGGCGGCATAGTGGCACGGAATCGGACGACAGCTGGCGCAGCAGGAATGCCCAGGTTGCAAGCGTGAGTAGCGCAGAAGCAGAAACCGTGGAGAGTGGGACGGCAGTTGATGCTCCGCGTGGCAGGGCTGCCAGCTCAGATGATGTTGTTGATCGTGACCTGTGCTCTCATTGCAGGTGGCACAGGGATCAGGGTTGGTGACATTGGAGGCTTTTAAGAGTTGGAGAGTTAGAATTAATCATTTTGGATTGATGAGTTGTTATTAGGAGAGGGGATTACAACTTTGTGGGTTAACACGTGGATATTACAACCTCCAGGTGGTAACTGTGTAGGAATTCTCAATGTAAGTGTTGTGTATTCCCTATCAAATCCACAGTATGGTTGACATGCTGGTTAGGGAAGCTTTGTTGATGGCCACGTCTCTCACCTTGCATTCATATTTGGTCACCATTTTCATTATTCAAATTTTATTACAGAATTTATCCATTAGTTTGATTTTAAAATATATATTATATTTTATTTTGGGATTAATTATAAAATTTATCTAATTCATATTTCTTTTGAGACTCCTTTTAGCCGGATTAATTATAAGTTATTCACTTTTACATTAATATTATGATTTGAATTTAAATGAATTATAAGTTATTTGGAAAAAATTTCCACATACTGAATTATTATAAAGAAGAGTATTATTTCGTATGTGAAAAATTTGAACATTTTAATAATTAAAGAGTATGATTTATTATGAAGAAGAGTATTATTTTTCGTGTGAAAATTTTGAACATTATAATAATTAAAGATTATGATTTATTTTTTTAATCTTTATGATAAACCAACTATATATATTTGGGTTATATTTTATAATTTATTGTTTATATATTTTGCTGTTGCATTTGGATGATACATGATATAACCATTATATATTGCATGTTTAATTTAATATTTAACCTTGATTGTAAAGTATTTTTCGTATTTGCATAATTGTCCCTTGAGTTATCATAAAATTTCAAGGGAGTACAAAATAAAGATATCAATAAATGAGACAATATTTATCCATCAACATTCTAAATTATCTAGATCAAACAAGATATAAATATCAAAGCTCTTAAATACAAGTAACTAAGGGAGTACAAAATAAAGATATCAATAAATGAGACAATATTTATCCATCAACATTTTAAATTATCTAGATCAAACAAGATATAAATATCAAAGCTCGTAAATACAAGTAACTATTTGTGTCTAGTCTGTCAAAAACCATGGGTAATGACCATTAATACATGTTAATGGGAAACCATTAATACATGTTAATGGGAAATTACTGACATTAAAGAAGAAAAGTATGCTAAAAGTTAACTACATGAATGTTTTCTAAGCATATGGGCAATGACCATTAATCCATGTTAATGGAAAACTATTAACATAATATTCATCCGTTAAGAAACTAAGAGTTAACTACATAAATGCTTTCTAAACATATGGGGTCATTGTAAAAATGACTTTTAATCCATGTTAATGGAAGATTATTAACATAATATTCATCCATATAATTTGAAGATTGAGCATGTGATTGATAATTTTAAGAAACAAAGGGTTTGCACGATCGTTTGTGCGAAAGTACAATGTTTCTAAGAGAATATTGACTTAATATCATTTGATTAGGTAAATGCATTGAAAAAAGAGAGGAAGAAAGGAACATTTAAAAAATCTATAAAAAAAAATGGACTAATCTTAGAAGATCCTTGAATCTCAATAAGTTAAATTGCATATAAATAAGAGAACATTAACTTAATATCATTTGATTGGGTAAATGAGTTGAAAAAAGAGAGGAAGAAAGGAACATTTGAAAAACCTAAAAAAAAATGGCCTAATCTTGGAAGATGTTTGAATCTCGATCCTTAATCTCAATAGTGGTGCAAGTGAAGAAGTGATTCATATTGAACTATTTCTTGAATGAGATATAGGTAAATGATTCATATTGAACTACTGAACTATTTCTTGATTGAGTCATAGGTTTTCTTGATTGATTCGTGGGTAAATCACCGAGGGAATTTCCGTCAATACATTGGTTAGTCCCATGCTTATTTATTGGGAGTCAATCTAAAATTGAATGTAGCAAGGAATAAGTTATGCATGCTTACCGTTAGTTATCATGTTTAAATTCATGCCTTGTTGGTGAGCACACTAAATCCCCCATAATTGTAGATATCATGAATACAAGTTTCATGGAAAGTTAAGGTTTCTTTGTAATTTTCTTCTTTTTATTATTTATAAATTTCATGTGTCAGCGTGTTAAAAATAATGAAACTAAGAAAATTGGTTAAATCTTACTAAATAACCAATTCACTTTAGAATGAAGGGAAAATGGAGGTGGAGGGTAAGTGTGTTTTTAGAATTATTTCCAATACTACTCTCTTTTGATACCTTAGCTATAATGATGTTTGAAATATCTTTCAAACAACATTAAATCTTAGACAAAGGCTATAATAATCATTTTAATATATTTTTCAAACATCAAAAACAGGTTTGAGAAATTACAATCCCTATCAATATTAAATTTTTTTGTCATATTTGATGGTCAAATTGGCTCATACTATAAAATTCCAACCCATCTCATTAATTTATGTTGTTTTGTTTCTAAAATATTCAAAATTCAAGAATAAGTTTTATAAATTTCTAAAATGTGATTTGAAGTTAAACGAGATTTAAGTAGTGGAACCTATTTTATTCTTAAAGTACATCACAACATGGAATGAATAGATAGTGCCCCTTATTAAACCAAAAAGATAATGATGTACCAAAGTGGATTTATTCTATGCTAAAAAGGGTATCACAACATGACTTGAAAAAAAAATAACAATGTGCCAAAATGGATTTATTCTATGCTAATAAGGGTATTACAACATGACTTGAATAAATGTTACATAGAACATTAGTGTTCCAAACATTATCAAAAACTAAACAAGGTTTGAAGAATTGAATATATTCTATGTTCTCAATAACTTTATAACATTTAATTTTGGACATGAATAGATGATGCTCATGTTGGAAATATTGTCATTAATGGAAAAGGAGCAAAAAGGAGTATCACCATAGAGGCAAAAGAGCATCGATAGAAGCATAATTTAAAGCAGAGAGAATGCAGCTAACAAAGCAGCAAAGGCGTGGAACAAGCGAAAGAATCCCAAGTCAGAGTGAATAGCGAATAGAAGATCAAGCTTAGGAGAGATCAGCGCACTTAGAATAAAGAACAAGCTTAGGAGGAGTAGCGTGGAGTGACCGGTGTCACAGAGCGAGGCAGCGTAAACAAACGGAAAATAGACTAAGGCAGAAGAATTCCAAGTGAGGTGAACGGACGGTCACGATTAGATCGCAACAGCAAAGGCAAGAAATGAATGGATAAGATTCATCGCAAGATAAGCAGGGTAGAAACCAATCGGAAGTGTCAGCAACAGCAAAGACCGTAGATCTGGGCAGATCAACTATGACGATCACATCGGCGGAGATCAAAATCGCAAGTCACAAGGTAATTGTTTTAATTTGCGATGCGATGTGATCGCATATGATATGAGTTCGCGCGGTATGGTAAATTATATGCGATAGCCGATATTGTGATATTGCGATAGCCGATATTACGATGCGATATTACCATCGCATATCGCAATCGGGGCAGGAGAAAAATTGCACAAACACAGTGGTCACAGAAAATGCGAAATGCGATAAGAGTGCCAGATGCAATGCAACTTCAAAGCAAAATTCTAAAGGATTTCAAATCCGAAGGTATAAGGTTTCCCTTTGAGAAATCACATCGGGGGTTGGAAGAGTTATGCATAGCAAGAAACACATGGGAACGCCGAAGTACAAAGTGCGATAAAGAGAGCGAACGCAATATAGATCAAAGCTGAAGCCTAAAGGTTTTCAAGTCCGGAAGTATGTGGTTTTCTTTTGTTAAATGTGGTTTTCTTTTGTTAAATCGCATCGGAGAGCTAAGGATCCATATAGAAAAGAACGTTGGAATGCCGAAATGCGATAATCGCTGGAGATACGTGCAATGCATGTAAATCATCAGCAATGGTCAAACGATACTTGGAACCAGAAACAATAAATAAGCAGAACAATGAAGGCAGGATTAGAAAACCGGTAAGTGTTTGTTGCACCACTTTTGAAGGATAAGTGGTAAAAGGTGAAACGAACGCGATAGCGTTAAGAGGGTGACGCGTAGCATTCTAAAACCACCTATTTCGCACAGGTTGGGAACAGTTAAATAAAATGCAACTTTATGTGCAATTTCTGTCGGATTGGAAAGTTAAGAAAAGGCAGAGTGCGATCATTGTTCGATTGATAAAAGGTTGATATGCAAGCAAAGCGTGGGTGAACGCAGCACAAAAGACACAGGTAACGAAAGAAATAGAGCAGTTATGCAGCAGAGCTAGAATATAACAGCAGAAACTGAAAAGACAGTGACGGCAGCAGAAAATAAAAATATACGACGAACCAAGAGCTGAAAGGGTTGAGTGAGATTTACATGTTGCAACTATAAATGTAAATGATTTGATTATTTTATATTGTTTGTGATGCAAAGGCAAGTCTCCATAGGCATAGAGAAAAATCCAATGAGTGTTGAAATGATTATTTATGTATTTTGGTTGATGTAATAACCTGAATTGAAGCGTGAGGAATCGAATGGGTGGAAGGCATAGAGTCAAGCCTGTTCACTTCAAATTCCCTGTAGAATGCAAGCAATCATATAGCTATCTGTATAAAACATGTAAGATCGGTATGCATAAAGAAGTGAGAGAGTGTAAGAAGAAGAAGGAGCAGATAGAGAAGCTGTGAAGATTCAAAGATGATATAAGGCAGATATGAAGGCTGGAGGACAGCAGTGAAGAAGGAACAGAACAGAGCTGATAACCAGGTAAATCAGCATGTGTTTTCATTGTAGTGTGAGGAAGTTGGTGCTTCCATATCAAGTTGTAGCTTGATAGATGTCCAGTTGTAGCTGGCTGAGGTAGGAGCCTCCTGTAGGTTGTAGCCTACAGAAAATAGATGGGAGTTGGAGCTTCCTTGCAAGTTGTAGCTTGCAGAATTGAGGTAGTGGCCTCCTGTAGGTTGGTGCCTACAAAAATCTGTGGTGAGAGGGATTTGGAGCTTGCCTTTGCATCACAACAATAATAAGAGGTGATTTTCTCCCTTATGGTTTTCCACTTATATCTGTTGTCTATGTGCATGATGATTATGTGTTGATATTCTGTATTTAATATGTTTAATACCTGCTACTCACTTATTAATATTGTTGTTCCATTATACATTAAGTTGATCACGAGATGAAGGTGTAAATAAGTGTAAAAGAAATTTTTACAAGACCATGAATGCATTAAAATGATTCACCCCCCCCCCCCCTCAATTTAACTAAGTTTAACTAAGGGTTCAACAGCTCCCAATTATATAAATTAATATCACTATGTAAAAAATATTCCTATTCTATGCTCCCAAGGCATCCTAACTTACTCATAAGAACATCCCAATGGTTCAACTTTGGATATGAATAGATGGTGCTTCTAATTATTTTTATAATTAACATCAACGTTTCAAAAGTATACCTACTCTTTAAGCATCACAACATGATATGAATATATGGTGCTCACATTATGCAAAAAGAAAAAAACATCATGCGTAAAAAACAAGGTTGTTTTATGCTCACAATATGATATGAATAGATGGTGCTCCCATTACACAAAAGCACCGATGTTTCACAACATGATATGAATAGATGGTGCTCCCATTACAAAAACATCAATGTTTTGAAAATATAGGTGTTTTATGCTCACAACATGATATGAATAGATGATGCTTCCATTGTACATAAAACATCTATATGTCCATCTAAACTTAGAACACTTCCACTTTGGACATGAAAAAAAACCAATATGTCAAAACATGAATGGTGCTCTCATTATACATAAAGCATAATATGTCCATTTCAATGCACATTTTGAAGTTCAAACACTTCAACTGTGGACATGAATAGATGGTGCTCCTAATTATACAAAAAACACTAATGTGTCAAAGCGGCCTATTTTGTGCTCATTGGAGTATATTATCACAACATAATATTAATAGCATGGTACATGAAGCTCCAATGCTCTAAATGAGATTCAAAGCTAAACAAAATTTAATAATTGTACCTATTCAATGCTCACAGGGATATTACAATGCTTTTAACTATGGACGTGAATAAATGGTACTCCCAACTAAACAATGGAAATATCAATGTATCATAAATAAACCTATTTTATGCACCCAAGGCATTACAACAAGCTCCTAAAAACATCACAACACTTCAACTTTGGACATGAATACATGGTGTTCCTGATTATATAATTAACAACAATGTGTCAAAAATAAGCCTTGGATATGAAAAAATGGTGCTTCCAAATATACTAAAAGCCTCAATATCTCAAAAATATACATGAAGCACTAAGTGCACCCAAATAGATGATGCATTGAGGTACTTATGCTTTCAGTGTTCCTTTCCATTAGACCATATGTTCTTATAAATAGGCTCGCATCTCATCCATGCACCTAATGATTTTCAAATAACCAATGAATTTTATTGATAATGATCCTTTTCTTTTAAAGCATACAATTCATAATGACAAAATATTTTGATTCCTTTCAATTTAGGTACATACAAATCTATAGTGTAAATTTTACAATCATACAAAATTATTGTGTATGAATTCAAAACTAGTATGGGGGAGAAGTGGACTATAATGGTAATGCTTGAGAATAAATTGTTGTTCTCCTTTGCAAACTAATGGATTTATCACAAAATATTTAAGGTAATGAATTGATTTTCCATTGCATTTCAATCTTTTAGAACCCAAATGAACCTATGAGAAAGCCAAAGTTTTGATGGTACAAATGACATTTTTTCAATTAATTTTTTTTTTAAGGTGGGAACTCTTCCACCATTTAATCATTTCAAAGGTGATATAAAGCCCAAAATATAACACAATAGCAGTAGTAGATAATGGTTTAAAAATGATGTCTTTACTTCAAGTTCATGCTTCTTCTCCTCCCCAACATTCTAACTTCTCCTTCCTAGCATAATGTTTTGCAAAAGAATTAAAAGTTGATGATAAATAACAAACATTCGAGCATTAAACTTTGAAGAGCATAAACACACATATGCAAATGCACATGCATGCACACATATACGCATTTTCCAAGAAAATTGCAATATATCTATTTATCTACCACAATAGAGACAATTTGCATCATTATCAAAAGAATTTGTTAAAATTGATACACATGTTCAATTTTTCTTCATATTTTTTTCTTTTTGACAAATTTTTTTATTAGAATTTGCATTTATGCTCCCACATTTTGGCTTTTAAGTAATTTTCAAGTCATACTTTTCATTTTATTTTGGATTTGGCTTCTATGGAGCTTGTGGAGACTTGTAGCTTAGAGATTATGGAGGGAATATATGTCCACCAAGAGATTTCTTGGATCTTCCATCATATCCAATGTAAGAATATTGTACTACTTTTATCTTTCCCAATATATTTTATTCAATTTTGTCTAGTTAATTGTGTACGGTGTGATTTTTTTGCTTTTGAAGTTTGGGATTCATGGGTTGAATGGTATTTTAGGATAGGGTTTGGGATTTTGGGAAACTAATTATAAATATATGGATTTTTGGGGTAGGGTTTGTGAACTTAGGGGAATATTTTCCTTGGGTAGGGTTACCTATAAATATTTAGAATAAATTACATAAAATGATAACAATGTAGGAGTTTAGGGGATTGGGTTTATCTCTTCATCTTCCTTCTATTCTCTTTCTTCTTCTTCCACCTCCTTCCTCTTCTTTAATTTTCTCAAATCATGCTTCCTCTTACTCTTTTTTCACAAATTCTTCTTCTTATTCCACTTTTTCTCCTCCTCCTCTTATCCTCTTTTCATCCTAATGTTGTTTTCCCACTACTCATTCCTCTTGTTTTTCTTCTCTTTCTTCCTATTCCTCCTTTTTCTTCCTCTTTTTCTTAAATTTATTTCCCCCCCTTGACAAAAATCCTTCTTTCTCTTCCACTTTCAATCCTCTTCCTCCTTTTCTCTTCCTCCTCATCCTCTTCTTGTTTTCAGCTCCTCCTTCCTCCTTTTATTCTTCTTCCCATTCCTCTCCTCCTTGAAGTACTCCTTTTTTCCCCTATATGTGCATTCCTCTTCTTCTTGCAATACTCATTCTCCTTCCTTCTTCTTTCTCTTCCTTTTTCTACCCTCTTCTTCTCCTCCTTGTCATTTTCTCTAACTCCTACTTCCTTGTCCTCTTCTTTAATCTTCGCCTCTTATTCTCTATCTTCTCCCACTCATCCTTCATATTCATTTTTGCAATTTAATGTAATGTTACTATCTAAGGAGGATTGATTAATTTAATGTGTCCCTACTCATGGAATAAGGCCACTACCCAATGGTAATTATATAATAATAACTAACATAATGGACTTAGTTCTCATTGCATTAAATGTCCACCCTATCTATACTATTATTAACCCTAATGGGCTACTCAACTTACATTACATCACTAGGGATTATCCCACCACTCTTTTTGCCCTTGTTGCTTCAATCTTATTCACTTTATTCTCCATATTCTCTTCTCTCTCTTGCCTCTTATCTTCTCATCCCTCCCCCATTTTCCTTCATTTCTTCTCTACCCCTATTTCATTGGAACTTACACAATACCCAAGACTATATTTTTGCATATGGAAAAAATTAGTATTTGAATGAAATAATATTATACAAATTTCTATCCAAAATATATCTATGTATACTATGGATAGTGTTATTTTCCCACACTCTATTTTGATCATTGTATTTATAGGTGAATCCATGAATATGTGTCTCTCTTTTTGGCAAGAAGAAAGCAGGAATATGGTGTGGAAAAAATCTTGATCCAAGTATTTTTTGAACCTTCAGTCATTGTTTTAAAACCTCAATCAAGAGTTTGAGTAAGCCCTTTATTGAGAGATTGTGCAAAATATAGCTAACCCTTGATCAAGGGTCTATGGAGGGTTAAGTTAACCCTTATTCTTAGACTTTGACATATTCACAAAGTAAGTCATCATCCAGGCAGAGGGAGCGAGGCCATAGATGTAGCCATGACATAGTTGGGGCACCATGGGCCTAAAGTACAATGAAATAAACATACAATGTGGATTGCATTGGAAATCTAAAGGACTTACAAGCATACTATCATGAAATTAAATCATAGATGCAACCATATGTAAAACTACTCTTTTATTTAATTAAACAACTATTTACAAATTAGTTACAATGATGCACCTAAGTACTATTTTTCGAGACATACAACCTATCTAAAACTCCCACTTTCTCTCAATAATGAAATAATTATTCAAGGGATTATAATTTAACACTACAACAATAAGCCATATTTTGACTTAAAAGTAAACCTAGTTAGGTTGAAAAAAGTTTCTTAAATTATAACATGAAATTTAGGTCAAATAGGTACTCACACTATTAATTTTGACCTAACGTTAGACCAACACTTCAACCTGAATTTATGGATTGGTGCAAACTGGAGGAACAATAAGTTAAAAAGTAGAATAAATTTAGGATTCTAGGTTGAAATATTATATAGAAATTAGCTCAAAATATGTGTGGGTAAATAAGTTGAAATTTAGGTTGAAAAATTGATCAAATATTGAACTATTAATTAAGTTGCAAGCTATATGATTTTGGTTTGAAAATCATTGTCAATTTTTTATGAGAATGGTCAAAATTAGTGTCAACAAATTACTGGATATATTGGCCAAATTTTTTATCTCAAATAAAAAAAATGATAGTCTTGGTCTTGAGCTCAAGTAATATTCTAGCCCTATTCATAAATTAGACCTTGATCATGGTCTCAAGTCACAATCCTACGCCTGTGTCCTACTCTTGAGCTTGGGTATAGATCCTAAGCTTAGGTCATGGTCCCTAACTCAAGATCTCGTCTCGAACATTGCTTTGGTAGGGAATATCATAATGCAACACTTGGGTAATAAGGCCTCAACCCTTCTGTTAGTCTTGAGCTTTGGTAAGGTCAAGGTCATGTGCTCTAGTTAGACAAGCAGGACCTAGAGTCATGAGCTCCATAGCTAATTAATTGACATATTTCACTTAGAAAATAAAAATTTTATTTTTCACATTAGACATGATATAATCATTATGGTGAATTGAAAAACATAAAATATTATGGGAAAATATAAACAAAACATCATCTTGTGCATAACAAAGTATTTCAATGTTAAAAATTACATACAAATCTTCGTAATGTATGAACATCACTAACGTTGGTCATCTTAATCATGTCTCAAATAATATCATCACTAGTAAAATAAAACAATTTAATTGGGAATTGTGCCCATGGTCATTAACATAAATAAAAATAAGATGAAAAATATTTTAATAGTATGAAGGAACAATGTGGCATGTAGAGGTTGACAACATGGATGTAACTACATAAATATAAAATGTTATTAAGGCATTATTTTGAAAATTATATGCTTCGTAAACTAATTCAGACACATGTACTCATATATATACTTACTATTTCCACTTAGTCCACACCCATGTGATCTCATAATTGTATCATTTGGTGAACCTCCTCTCTACATCCGTAACCATTTTCTCCTTCTCATTCAAATCAAACAATGGAATAATGGAGAAAATGCATTTGATGAACTTTATCTTATAAAATTCCTCTTCACTTGGGTTATCGTGCAACAAAACATTTGGATCCTTACTCTCAATCTTAGCATGAGCAACACTGAAAACCTTTTGAGGCATAATAATTATCTTATATGACCCTTCATTATTATGCAACCATGCATTATAATAATGTCATTAACTTATCAATAAATTGTTAAATCACAACTATTATAAAAATTGTATTCAATATATTACGTTGAAATCATAGTTGATAATGTGTGAGTCTAGGGTTATCGAATGCTTAAGGTAATGCGCCAATTGGTCTTATACATATGACCGGCTATCAGAAAAAGAACTGCAATAGCCAAATGATGATGTGCAGTATCAGTCAGCCACAGACCCCCCGTTACTGGGTTTAATCCTCCACGAAAAGTCAAAAAGTCTGAATATTCCGACCAATTAAGGGTGAAAAATGGGGTCAATCCCTTAGCAAAACTGGGATAAAGTTGAGCCAAAATATCGCGATTCAAAATAAACTCATGAGGAAGTGGTATCTCTTTAGGATCCACTCCAGCGTCTAGAAGTTGGTTAATGGGTAGAGAGACGTGTATTTGGTGTCCTGCCCAAGATAGAGACCCAAGTCCTAGTAACCCTACTAAATGATGGTTCAACATGGATTCTACATCCTGGAACCAAGCCAATTCTGGGGCAGCTTTGTGATAATGAAACCAACTAGCAAAAATCATTAACGCCGCAAATATCAATGCACCAATTGTAGTGCAGTAAAGTTGTAATTCACTGGTTATTCCAGATGCTCACCAAATCTGGAAGAAACCAGAGGTTATTTGTATCCCTCGAAAACCTCCACCTACATCCCCATTCAATATTTCTTGGCCTACTATTGGCCAAACTACTTGGGCACTGGGTTTGATATGGCGTGTTTGGGAACTACCAAAGCTCGGTCTGATTCATTCCATTTAGTAGGAATTAACTGCATGATCTTTTTCCCGGACAAATACCAGTTCTATTTTAACTTATTGATTTTTATATATTACCTCTTCCTATACTATTTCATAAAAATAGTATATTTTTAATAAAGATCTCGTTCCATTTCCATACAATGAAATTTCAATTTTTATTGAAATTTATATGTATGGAAATATTGAAATTTCCTGATTGGATATTGATTCATGTTCCTTGATTCGGGCGATAATTATTGTTTTTCCCTATTATGCTTTGGTAACACAATTTTGCAGATTGGTTCGGTAGATCCCACGTTATTCGAGTTGTAACGAACGGGCCATAACCATTAACATGGTTCGATGTAAATTGAATTTATAGAGATCTATCTTGAGATTCATTTTATGTTTTATCTTGATACTAATATCTTGTCCATCTGAACAACTCTGGGCAGGGTATTTGATCGAAGGGTCATTGTTTCAAAAGATCAAGGTTGCGACTGTGTCGACAAGTTCGATCATATCCGCTTGTCACATATTCAAATTCGATGAATCTAGACCATTTTAACTTGTATCCTTCCTTCTCGTATTAGAAAGGATAGGGCTTTCCAATCTGGAAAATTTTGTAATCTTACATGCACGGTTAGGAGACAATCAAGTTCTTTGTTATATTATTATGTAGGGCAGGTTATGGGACAAATATACAAATTTCAAGGCTCATCTACCAATGAATATAGTAAACTAATTTTTTTCAAAATCAAAGAAACTAAAGTCAAAAAAAACAAACTACTCTCCAAAAGGTTGTAGACATCCATTGACCAATCAATGAATTAAAATTTTGAATCATATCATGAGTTGAAACATTGAATGAAATCATTAAAAAAATATAATTCAACTTATTTATGGAACATTAGAAAATAGTTAATTGAAACAATAAGGTTATATAATCAAAATGCCTAAGCTCAACATATCTTAGACCTAGAGCTCATTTTATTGTTTTGATGGTAACTTGAAACTTCCACTTTATCATCTTTGACATGCATAGACACACTTGCTAAAGCTTACAAAACACAATTCCAATGCTTGATGTGTTTTTAATTACCTTGGGACTATTGTTTCATCTATTCCTAAATGGCTTCAAGTGAAGAGTTTTATCTCACAATAGAAAAAAAATCGGCCCCATGGATCAATGAGTAGTCAGTTTTGTTAGATTTATTTTACACAAAGTAGCATTAGGGTCATTGTTCACCCATAATATTCAATACCCTAAAGGTGTTTTCCTAAAAAAAGAAGAAAATTATGGTTTTTTATAATGGGATTCATTTAAAAATTCATTTAATGGTGAAACCTAGAAATGGATAACTCGAAAGAATATGGTTATAATTCCCACTTCCTCCAAGCCCAAACACAATTTCTAGAGCTCTCACACTACAAATCCGATTCTTGATGTATTTTTTGTACCCCCAAGACTAATGTTGCCATGTCTTTGAATGGCTCTAAGTCACAAGTTGCAGGTCATGATAAAATGCAAAAGGGAATATTGATAAAAAAATTGTTAATTTCATTAGACTTGTATAAATGGAGGAGCACTAGGGGAATAATTCACCAATATGTTTCACTATTTTAAAGGTATTTTCTTAAATGAAGAAGAAAATTGGGGTTTACATAGTGGGAGGAAATTAAAAATACATTTGATGGTTAGACTTAGAAATTGATAATATAAAATCATCCATACAATGTTCGACCTCTACCATGCCGAAACACACCTATCAGAGCTTAAAAAACACAATTTCGATGTTTGATGTTTTTTTATGCCCTTGGGACCAATGTCTCCTATGTCGCCTATGTCGCTAAATGACCCTATCTTGTGAGTTGAAACTCGTGATAAAATGAAAATGGGTAAATGCAGGGTTAATGAGCCTTTAGTTTTATTGGGAACTTCTACATGAAGCAACATTATGGGTTTCATCCACCCTAAAGGAGTTTTCTTGGATGAATAAGAAAATCATGGCTTTTAAGGCAGAATAAAAATGCATTTGATTGTAAAACTTGGAAATGGCTAGCTTGGACTCACATTGATAACACTCCCACCTCTACCATGTTTAAATTCATCTATTGGAGCTTATAGAATTAAATTCCAATGCTCAATGTGTTTTGCATACCCTTGGGACCAAAGTTTCCTTAGTCCATAAATAGCTTTGGGTCAAAGGTTGTAACTCATGATAAAGTGAGAAAAGATCCAAGGATTGATGAATTTTTAGTTCTACTACACTAGCCTATAAAGAGTGGTGTTATGGGTGTCATTAACTGGTGAGATTCATTCCCCTAAAGGTGGTTTTTTGGATGAAGAAGAAAACTAGTGTTTTTCATAATGGGATACATTTGAAAAATGCATTTGATAGTAAAACTTGGAACTATATGCCATAGATCCATGTGGCCAATGTTCTTACCTCCATCATGCCCAAATACACTTGTCAAAGCTTATAAAATGAAATTCCAATGCTCGAGGTTCTTTTTACGCCCCTAATATCAATGATGCATTTATCTATTCAAAGTGGATTCATTTGAAACACCTCTCGAATTTAAATTTTAAACATGTTGATACTCAATGATGGTTGGTACTCAAACCTTGGAAGCATACTTCGTGAATCCCAAGATGGAAATAAATGACCTTATTTTATGAAGGTATACCCTTTGATTTTCATATGTTAATAGACTAGGAAAATGCTCCATGCTCCATCAAGTTCCACCAAAAGATCACTTGGTAAATTTGTTGATTTTTTGTAGTTGTGGTTGGTATTAAAGTCAGCCAAATTTAAAGAAAGAAAATTATTATTTATAAGCACATGTAGGCTCTAGAAAGCTAGGTCGATCCCACCATGTGAATGGGTGTAACCCTTGGTAAAACCCACCTCCTTTGAGCACTATATATTCACAATTAACCTCCTTCAGTTGGCATCAATTCAAATCATCACAAAAACATTTTCTTTCTATTCACATATGCAAAGGAGAAGGATAATAAGACTGAAGTATTCTAAATTTTGACCGAGCTCATTTGGAGTCTCTTGACCAATGTTGACCTGATTTTTTTCACCAAGTTTTGGACAGAGCTTAACCAAGAATTTCTTGGAAGTTTGACTAAAATTCAAAGCAATATGTTTGATTTCAGTTACTGAAATTCTAATATGTTTGACTGAAATTATATGAGTAATTTTGATTGTAGTTTGACCGGATTTTTGAAGAAATTGACCGAGATTTTGGGCAGTAGCAAGAGGTCGAAATTTAGCATGTTTGACTCAGGGTTGACCGAATTTGTAGGCAATTGTTGGAGATCAGATTTAGGCTAGTTTGACCAAATTTAACCTGCATTAGATTATGTGTTTTGTTTGACCAAAATTTTACTATAAAAATCATATTGTAATTTTTCTTAATTGAACAATTTATCTTAGAAAATATTGTTGGGTTTTCTCCCGAGTTTGGGTTTCCTAGGTGAAAAATTTTGGTGTCTACTATGCATGGTTGTTCTACTATGATATTTATTTTTCTATTACATTTACATTTGAATTTTCTAAGTGTAAATCTCTTAATTTTGTTATGAAATATGCTAAAGTAAGATTGTATATCATTGAAATTAATTAATAGTGGCAGAGAATTGTGCTTGTCTAAGTTAGCACTAGAAAATCAACATTGTATCAGAGCCTTGGTGAAGAAAGGACAGTAATATCATCCCTTAAAGACACCTAGTCTTGCAATATGGATGGTTGATCAAGATATTTTACCAAATGGCTCCCTCTAACAAGCCTAATGAAAGTACAAATTATATTTTATTTTCTTCCCTTAAATGCACTATTACAGATCATAGTGACATTTGGTTAGTGGACAGTGTTGCCTCCGAACATATGATAGGTAACCTTGACAGTCTCACAAAATTAGAAGAAAGGAAGTCAACATAGAAAGTGGAACTTGGTGACAATATCAAGTATGCAGTCAAACGTGTTCGATCAACTTATTCTTAGTTGGATTCAATAGGAAATATTCATATAAATGATGTGTTGTATGTACCAGGTTTGAAAAAGAACCTCATCTCTACTTCATCCTTGGAATACAAAGGATATATAGTTGCATTTGTTGATGGACAAGTCCTTGTATGGAAAATGGGCACAAGCATAGATTATACAAAGGATATTGGTGTTCAAGAGGGAGGCTTGTACAGAATCGTAGGAAAATTGGCTCAAGAATTGGTACATGAGAACACTAATCTATGTGAGTTATGCCATTGAATACTTGCTCATTGTTATGTGGAATTTACGACAGCGGACAAAAGTATCTTCCCTAGACTTTATGGCCTAGTCTAGAACAACAGAAGGACAAAGAAGCTACTATTTCCCTTAAAGTAAATAGATAATGGGATGAATGCTACCTAGAATCTGTTGTATGCTTCGCTCCTCTCTTGTCTTGTATTCTCCAATCCTAGGTCCAATCGCTATAATTATAACATGCACAATCAAACAACACAAGACAATGATCTATTACATCTATGTAACGTCATCTAATCACTTTATTCAATGGATAAACATGGAACTAAAATACATGAAATCCTAACATCACACATAGGAAAACAATGAACTCTTTGTATTAATAGAAATGGAGTAAGTTACAACCAAATATAGGAGTTGATCTTGTAGAAGAGCTCCTCCAAGTTGACTTGTTTCTTCCTTTCCACAAAGTGTACATCTATTTCACCCTAATGCATGGAACAATGGCTCTCGCAGCAGTAGCATGAGGGTAGAATCTATCTCCAAAAACCAACCCCTAGCTTGTGGATGGCCAAAAATATATAGAAGAAGATGGTAAGTTGAGAGTTCATATCCAATTACCAAAGTACGCTTGAGATCCATTCTTGATGGAAGGATGATCTCAAGGGATAAGGGGTGAAATATCCAAGGTAGGATAGGATAGGATTCGAGACTTTCATCCAAGGTAAATAGTTATAATAACTCCTAGAAGCTTATGGAATAGGAAGCTTTGGGATTCTTTTTAATTTTCCTGAATTTCTAGAATCGACGCACCCCAGCAAGGGGAAACCTATTGGTGATCATTGCACCTCCACAAGGGACAATCTACTAGTGAACGCATGTCCCTAAAGGACCAGGGTGCACTGGGCCTAAAAATCATTGAAATGAAGCAGTTTCAAGAATAAATTCAGGGATTTGAGAGAGGTATGCTTAGGGGTTTGTGTAGGGGGGATTTAAAAGTCTTCAAAGGATTTGAATGATCTCGTTTGAAGGCCTATTGACCATATGCGAAAAAATGGCCTATAACATATTGCCTCCTAAAGTGCAAAGTCAAAAATGACAATTGATGACTGAAGTGCATTACCTTGTGACAAGTCAAGATCAAGAACAACCGGCGATATCATCTTTTGTTACAATACTTTACATCATGACATCTTTGTTGAGGAAGTCATACCCATACTCAATACATAAGCAAACATTACATGTACAATGATCAAAAGATGCATCCACTAATGACCAATGGTGAACCCATGACTAGATGATTGTCTGTATGATCATAGCCATCATACTTTGTAATCTTTGTATTAATCTAGAAATCGTAGCCCAGATGATGAAACTAGATCAGGGGTCTTCTGTCTCATTCACACGACCATCCAATGTATGAGTCTAACCATGTGAAGCAATGAGATAGAGTCGAACATGGTAGACACCATCTGATTACTGGCCAATGATGTAAGTCATTAACAGACGAGAGAGAGACCACCGATGATGTTAATGGCTCTAAAGGTTTTGTAGTATAATCTGCAAAGTGTGAATTAATGAGTTAAAGTCGAACACCACAAAGAATACTTCAGTCGAAGGCCATTGATGTAAACCTATCACTGAGAGAGAGGATACTTTCCATTGATGTATGCAAGCACCAAGGTACCGAAGGTTATTTCTAAATCAACTTCCTGGATAATGAGCTGATGTTGAAAAGAAGTGGCACGTCGTAAGAGGGCCTTGATGTATCCCCCATCAATAACACGAAACAGTTATCATGATTTGAGACAGAATGATGTTGATACAGAACTGGATCAGGAACGAAATACATGGAATGAAGGCTTAAGAGAAATTTCACATGGTTCGGGTTCGAGTTCAAGTTTGACAATGATTAGGTTTGGTTTGAGTTCGAATTTTTGGATGAGGTTCGCATTAGGTTCCTCTCTCTCTCTCTCTCACTATATATATATATATATATATATATATATATATATATATATATAATGAATTATAGGATAAAATCATAAGAAATCAACATCAGTAAACATCAAAAAGGTTATCACCAATATGGAAACTACAAGGATAAATTACAAGCTTGAGATGTGACATGAGGTTATGAGTTTTGATCTATGGACTTGGTCAATGGCTATGAGGTTCGATGAGGTTCGCAGAACCTCAAAAAAATTTCAAGGTTCACCAAAATTCGAACCTCAAGGTTAAAGTTCGATGAACCTTCTAACTTGTAGCAGATATTGACAAAATGACTTCTCTTGAACATATCAGTGACGCTTAATGGAGTTGGCAGCACTGACCCAAAACCGAAAAGGAGGCTTTGAAACGTTATGATGAACCAAAATACAAGCAGACTTCCCAACCCAAAAGCCACAAAGATGAAGTGGAAGAGTGTCATGTTCAAGAGCGACTTGTTGCCATTAACAAGTGGAGTACCTTGTTTTCCCAATTCCCCAACCATACTGGTCAGTACCTCTTTATTTTTTAACAAGCTTGAGGAGGATAGCATATGCTTGATCTATAAGTTCATCCTTCGAATGAATCCCTCGGAGTATGTTTAATGAACCTTGAGAAAGAGTGGTTCGGTCTTGTCATGATCGATAATTTCATCGTTGTTTGATGTTTTTACGAGTCCAACGGAGGTAAAAATCGACATATTTTTCATGTTTAGATATTTTGAAAAAGAGGTGAAAAAAATACTCCAAAGATTCCTTTTCATAGATATTCCCTTGAGTCCGAAAAGGTAGAAAACAATACTCAAGATAACCTCTTATTCATGGTTGACTAAGATATTCATTTTTCGTAAATATTCTATCTCAGTCTAAAAAAGGGTTAAAGTTATATTGAGTAGACGTCTTTTCATTTACTTTAACGAGTTTGAAAAGACAAGTGCTCAGAAATATTTTCATATTTTGGGAGTTTAAAAAGAGTTGAAAGAGGAATCCTCTTAGAGTAGCGAGTGGTATAAAGGGTAGAAATTGGTTTCGGTCATGATGGAACTTCTCAAAACATGGAAAGGTCAAGAGGCAGGCTAATAAGACCACTCATCGCAACGGTTCCTCAGAAAAGGGTAAAAACTAAGTGAAAGCATATGATCGACCAAGCAGATGGTGACAACGGAATGAGAAAACCAAGGCTCGTTTGGTAGAAACAAGATGATAAAAATGGTAATCACGCAGGATAGAATGAGAATAGTTTCATTTTTACACAAGCTTGAAACAGAGAAAAACTATGCTTGAAATAAGTTTGCATGCCCCCGACATAATGAATCAATTCGAGGTACATGCCCCCCAAGCTTCATTCCATTCACCTAAGTATGCTGGAAGTTTCTAATAGGTGGATGGAATGAAGGTTCATTTACGAGATCAAATGAAAGACTAAATTGGGAATTTATGAGATCTACTCAAAGACTCGAATTGGAAGGGGATCTATGTTTCATTTTTTAATGAGCTTGACATAAAAAAAGAATTATGCTCAAGGGAACTTGTTTAATTTTTTAACGAGCTTGACACAAGAAAAGGAACTCTGCTTCGACACCTTGTTTAATTTTTTAAGGAGCTTGACACAAGAAAAGGAACTTTTCTCTGACACTTTGTTTCATTTTTTAAGGAGCTTGACACAAGAAAAGTAACTTTGCTCCGACACCTTATTTCATTTTTTAAGGAGCTTGACACAAGAAAATTAACTTTGCTCCAACACCTTGTTTCATTCTTTAAGGAGATTGACACAAGAAAAGGAACTTTGCTCTGAAATCATATCATTGCCTCCAAGAGACCATGGCTTCCAAGAGGTTATCATCAGGTGGAAGAACAACACTCTGGAAGGTATCAAAGGATCCAATGGAAATATCAGACTTTGATGCCCCTAGTAAATGATGGACTACATCACCTACTAAATCATCAATAGACGTGGGCATGGAACAGTTTGCCACATAATTAAGCTGTTGGGGGGGGGGGGAGATACCACTTGCATGTAAGGACCATTTAGGGAAGCTTGTTGATTGGGAGTCAGATTAGGACCAAAAAATGAAATTTGATCAATGGTCATGATTCTTCCCTCATGCAGGAAACACATCACACAAAAGAGTGAAGAGACAAAATCTCCCATGGCATAAACATAGTCACGACCAAGAAGTAAATTATAATCCAAATGACCTTGGACTACCATCACATCAATATAGACAGTATTTCCTCCCAAAGTAATAGGAAACTTACGAAGGATTCCTAACGGTTGATTGGTTCCTATGTTAAAATCCAACAGATTCTGGGTAATGGGCACAATCTACAAAGAACCGAAATATCTCCAATAGTTGAGGAAAAAACACTAACAGATGCATCTTCATCTATGAATTTTCCAGGGACGGTCATATTATATTCCTGTGCTATGATCTGGAAGGGCACATAAGGAGGAAGACGATATCATTTCAAAGGAAGTGACCATACTACTTGGAGGGGGTGTCATGAGAACGGGAGAACTTCCCCCTTGTGTCATGGGAACGAGAGAACTGCTCCTTGTGCTGCAGGAATGGGAGAATTTCCCCCCAATTCATCGGAATCTGAAGAAACAAGAAGAACCTGAGCGGTATGAACTTCACTCTCTACGGGAAAGGTACGATCAACTGAAGGTGGAATCGAGTCAACTATTTTCTCAAGCAATGGTTAGTCGGGAACGAACTGATGGGATTCACGTTCAGAGAGAGTGGGATTTATTGGATTCGGATTATGATCAATCGCTTCATCAACTAGTGGAGGATTGGGAGAAAGCTTTCAATAACCAGCCGGAAGACAAGGTTGAGAAGTTGTAAGGTTTTCCAACACTTTTGAGACTTCATCCATATAAGGACAAAGGTGAATATGATGATTCCCTTCACATAAATTACAGGGAAATTTAACTTTACCCCTCTTCCATGGATGTTACTATCATTAGGTGATGGTTTATCACTAGCATGATCTCCAAAGGTTGATGACAAAGGTTGATGTCAGTCTGTGGACCGCGCTTCTAATACCTTGGGAATACTAGGACAATCTCTAAGAAGGTGGTCACCCTTACATAACTTGCAAGAGAATTTAACTTTACGGGGTTGATTAAAATATTTCTCCATACTAGTTGCATCGGTAGCAATGGTTGCTTGGTTCCCCCCTGCTTATTTTGCTTCTTCTTCTTCTTAACTTCCTGGTTACTAGAATCAACACATTCACCATATGAGGATGAAGAAACAACAGGTGAGAAGGAAAAAGGTCAACTTAAGGATCAACTGGAGGTTGATGTTGTTCAGGTGGACGAAAACTTGGTCGAGAAGCAGTTTGGACATTTGGAACCATAGGGGTCGAAAACAACCAAACTAGCAAACCAATGGAAAATCCGGGAAGGGACAAAATTGCCATATAAGGAGCAACAATATTTTTAAAAGGAAGAAAACGACTAGGATTCCCATCAGAGGGGTTTCCTTGATTGGTAGACTCCGGAAATTTTTCCATTAGTCTCAACCTAAGATATACTAAGGATTTGTTCCATGGGGAGGATGTTGTTTCACGGTCAATTAATTGATTTTATAAATTAAAGACATAAAACAAAAACAAAGAGGGGTAACTAGGCAAAATATTTTACCAAGCAACTGTGAACTGCAATATACCACCTTGGAGAACCAAGGATTACGTAAAGGAAAGAAAAAACCCTGAATTTTGTGTTCAATGTATCACAGTGTACAAGGCGGCTAACTTGGTTTCCTATGGTGGGATAGCAACCTAGGGTGGACTTAAAAAATATACTCGACGGTACGTGGAAGCGCAGTCCGTAGTAGTGTTGTCTAATGCGTAACTGTTTGATGAGAGAGTTCCCATATACTTATCATGTGTGGAGCGCCATCCGATACACCCAAAGGTATGCATAGAATGGTTTGATACACTTATGTACTTGGAACGGGATATCAACCTCGGGATACAATGCTAGAAAACAATGACAACTCCTACATTTAACGACTCCGGAACACGTCTCTAGACTAGACCTCTAAAAAAAAAATTAATGTTACAAACTATCCTTAGGTTAATTCAATGATTTTTAATGTTTATCTTCAATAAAGTTTTACTTTTATGGCTCACCACGAGTTTCACGTAAATTACATAAAATGCGACCTAGCATGAAGAAACAAAATATTTCGCTTTCAATGAACATATATCCAATTCAAAACCCTACATGCCAATTCAATTATTTTTCTTTTCAATTTTACTTAATTTTCAAATATGATGAAAACTAAGATGCATGTCTAATCACTGATTAAATCAAACTTTTCATAATGGTGACTAAAACACCAATTCATTCAAGCACTCAATGATCAAACAAAATCAGTTTGCTAGTGACCTAATGATAAGAACAAAGGAAAATCTAAACAAATCCTTACCAAAGGCAGTCAAAAACCAAAAGCAAACCAATGGAGGCCTCAAAAAGACCACAAGGCACTCAAAGACTCAAGTAAGAGCAACTGGAACAAAGTTGGACAAAGAGAAAATCAAGACAAAAGAAAATTTGTGTATGAGCAAGGGCACCAGTGCTATGCAATGCAGGCACAAAGAAGTCTCAGGTGCATTGCAACACTCTATCTCTAGACCATAGGGAGTGTTTTTCAAGGGCTACCAAGATCCGACACAAAAATTTTAATTGAAACTCAATGACAAGTCTTCCTAGGTCTGTTCTTGACTGAGTAAGATAGTGAAGGTCTGAAGAAGAGGTAAACAAACACTAAGGACAAGGAAACCACCAAGGGAATACACTGTTCCCCAGTGGAGATGCCAATTTGTTGTGTGGAATCTACAACTGCGAATAGAAGTATATTCCCTAGAGTTGATGGCCTAATCTAGAACAACAGAAGGACAAAGAAGTTAATGTTTCCCTTAAAGTAAATAGATAATGAGATGAAGCCTACCTAGAATCTGTCATATCCTCCGCTCCTCTCTTGGCTTGTATGCTTCAATCCTATCTCCAATCGCTATAATTATAATCTGCACAATCAAAAAACACAAGCCAACGATCTACAACATCTATGCAGCATCATCTAATCAATTTATTCAATGGATCAACATGGCACCGAAATACATGAATCATAACATCACATATAGGAAAACAATGAACTCTTTGTCTTAATAGAAATGGAGTGAGTTACAACCAAATATAGGAGTTTATATGGTAGAACAGATCCTCCAAGTTGATTTTTTCCTTCCTTGCCACAAATTTTACCTCTATGTTACCCTAATGTATGGAATAATGACTCTCACAACAGCAGCATGAGGGTAGAATCTATCTCCAAAATCCAACCCCTAGCATGTGGATGGCCACAAATATATAGAAGAGGATGGTAAGTTGAGAGTTCTTATCCATTTACCAATCTAGGCTTCAGATCCACTATTGATGGGAGGATGAGCTCAAGGGATAAGGGGTGAAATATACAAGGTAGTATAGGATAGGATTCAAGGCTTCCATCCAAGGTAAATAGTTATAACAACTCTTGGAAGCTTCGGGATTCTTTTTATTTTTCCCGAATTTCTAGAATCAGCGCACCCCCAGCAAGGGGCAACCTGTTGGTGATTAGCGCATCCCCAGTAAAGGACAATCTGTTGGTGAACACAAATCCCTAAAGGGCCAAGGTGTATTGGGCCTAAAAATCATTAAAATGAAGTAGTTTCAGGAAAAAAATTATGGATTTGAGAGACGTATGATTAGGGATTTGTGTAGGGAGGATGACAAAGTGTTCAAAGGATGTGAATGATCATGTTTGAATGCTTATTGACCAGATGTGACAAAATGTCGTATAACACTCACATTCATTACAAATCCTTTCCAACATTGAGGAATATGGTTACAAGTCTCCCTGAGCTCCAGGTAGAGCATGAAGGAGTTTTCAAGGATTGTGCACTTGGCAATAATGTCAAGGAAACTTTTTTGAGCAGTGATGGTATGTCCAAGGGGATCTTAGATCTAACACATTTAGGTGTATGTGGACCAGTGATCGTATAATTGTTGGGTGTATTTTGTTACTATGTAATATTCATTAATGATTTCTCGTAGAAAACATGGATATACTTCATGAAGACCAAGGATGAGGTCTTTAGTAAGTTCAAAGTGTTCAAGGATCAAGTAGAGAACTTAACAGGGAATAAGATCAAGGTTCTAAAGTCAGAGTATACTTCCAAGGACCTCATTTCTTTCTGCAAGGAAGTAGGGATTAAGAGGGATTTGATAGTCTCTTATAACCCTCATCAAAATGGCGTTGCTGAAAGGAAGAACAGGTCCTTCATCGAGGCTACTAAGTCTATGACTTATTATCATGATTTACCCAAGTTCTTATGGGGAGAGGCATCCAAAAAAATATTTTATGTTCATAACAAAATTACTCACTAGATTTTTGGTAAGAAGACTCCTGAAGAAGCTTTCACGGGTGATAAACCAGAGGTCGGGAATTTGAGGATCTTTTATCGTCCAATCTACATTCATGTACCCAAGGAGAAGAGGACAAAGTTGGAGCCTTCTAAGAATAAGGGAACATTTTTTGGATACAGCGAGACATCAAAGGCTTACAGGATTTAAGTTCCAGTTCAACAACATGTTGAGATCGTCGAGGACATTACCTTTGATGAGGATGCAGCCTACTAGAGATCCAAAGTATCTCACATGGATATTGATGTTGAGGATCAGGAATCTCCCAAGCATGTAGGTTCAATTCCTTCTACACTTGTGTAACATTCTTTAGATCATTCGGAGGAGCAATAAGGGCCCATTGAGTCAATGGACCCACCTGGGGTCATTGTTCTATAATTCAAGAAGAGACTAGCATGGCTTCGAAGTAAATTGCAGGATGCAGAGGGACATGTAGCTCCCTGTGGAACTTTTAGGGAAGGAAAGCATCCTAAAAAATATTGAGGATATGCAGCATTGTTGAGTCACATCATTGATACTAAGCCACCCAACTATGAGGAGATAGAAGGCCAACAATTTTGGAAGGATTCCATGATGGAAGAATATATGTCCATTATGAAGAATGATGTGTGGGAAATTGTGTTAAGACCTGAGGGAAATATAGTGGTGACTTCCAAGTGGATCTACAAGATCAAGCATGCAGTAGATGGAAACATAGAGAAGTACAAAGCGAGATTCGTGGAAAGATGGTTCTCCAAGAAAGAGGGAGAGGACTATGAAGGGACATTTTCTCTAGTTTCCAGGTAAACTTATATTATAACTATGATTTCTATTGATTCTATTATGGGTTGGAAATCACATCAGACGGATGTAAAGACCTCTTTCCTTAGTGGAGTGATTTAGGAAGAAGTGTACATAGAAAAACCTTAGGGCTTTGAGGTACATGAAATGGAATCTCATGTTTGCAGACTAAAGAAGGCTTTTTACAGACTAAAACAGGCACCTTGGGCTTGGTATTCTCATATTTATGGGTACCTAATGAGTCTTGCTTTTACCGAGAGTGATGTTGATCCCAACCTTTACTACAAGGTTGTTAGAGGTGAGCATGTGATCTTGTTATATGTTGATGACATGTTTATGACAGGAGCATAAAATCTTCTTGATTAGTGTAAAAGGGAGTTGACCTTTGAGTTCAAGATGAAGGATCTAAGCTTGATGCATTGCTACTTGGGATTAGAAGTGTGGCAGAAGGCAGGTGAGATCTTAATTGGTCAAGGGAAGTATATTATGATACCTCAGATATTTGGGGTGATGGACTGTAATTCCATGGCCACTCTCATGGTGAACAATATGAAGAAGCTGAGAGAATCTTATTCATATTTAGTGGATCCCTCTATGTATCGATGATTGATCGGTTCACTAGTGTATCTAGTTAATACCATACCTGATATTTTCTTTGCAGTGAACACTTTGAACCAGTTCATGGTGGAACTGAGGCATGTACAATGGATTGCGGCAAAGCTTGTGTTGAGATATCTTCCTGGTACAGTCACTCATGGATTGAGATGTCTCAAATGGTGAAGTACAACTATATGGATATTGATACATAGATTCTGATTGGGAAAGGAGTGTTGAAGACATGAAGAGAACATCGTGATGTTGCTTCAGTTTGGGCCCTGCTATGATATCATGGATGAGCAGGAAGCAAACATTTTTCGCACTCAATACCATAGAGGATGAGTATATTGCAACTAGTTTGGCGAGTTGATAAGCATTAGAATCTACTCGTTGGTTTGATCATGTGTTGGAGACAACATGATACATTGTGACAATCAAATTTATGTGAAGCTTTCGAAAAATCCAATTTTCCATGACAGGTTGAAGCACATTGAGATCAAGTAACACTACATCCAAGACATGGTTTAGAAGGGAGCAATGAAGCTTAAATATATTTCTACAAATGAGAAAGTTGTTGACATTCTCACAAAGCCTCTATCCCATATGAAGTTTGTATACTTCAAGGAAAAGCTTAAGGTGGTTGAGAATGCCTCCCTCATTGAAATGGAGTGTTGATGTTGTAGCATCAAGGGATGACATCCTCCCTGAGTCAAGGGTATTGACTAAGAGCCATGTAATGTGGTTGCGCAGAATAGCCTAGAGAGCATCAGGGCCTGGAGTGCTCCCTTGGTCAGAAATTTCTAACCATATTTCCAAGGGTCAATTGGCTAGTGGATAGAGTGAGTGCCCCATAGCATCACGCAAGTGTTTTACCATTCAAGTATCATGTGACGACATGAAGAAGGGTAAATTGGCCCAGAGTTTGACCATTGGTTAGGGATATTGACATAGTTCCAAGTGATGACTTTGATAGTAAGTGAACCCAGAATAGTCTTGTGTTTACTTCGGTCAGGGGGTACCTGGCCATATCGCTAAAGAGTATTTGGCTATTGGGTGACTAGATCCATTTGAAAAGGGTATTTAACTAGTGGGTAACTAGTTCCTTTGTATGATGCTGATGCAGGATGTTTTCCACAAGGTTTTAGGATAGAACATGAAGTGGATGGATACATTAACATAGCGAGCTCATTTAATATTTTCTTGGAATGGAGAAATTGTCCAGCAAAGAGGACATCTGAGGAAGTCAAAGTGAATACCTCCCTAGATAAATGGGGGTATTGATTTTTGGTAGTTGGGGGTCAGTGTTCAAGTCATCTAAATTAAAAGAGAGAAAAATATTATTTATAAGCTCATGTAGGCTCCAGAAATTCAGGTTGGCCCCACCATGTGAATAGGTGTGACACTTGGTTAAAACCCACCTCCTTTGACCACTATATATTCATATTTGACCTACTTCATTTGGCATAAATTTGGATCATCATTGAAAACATATGTTTTATGTTCACACATGCGAAGTAGAAGGAGAAGAAGACTGAAGTCGTCTGAAGTTTGACTGAGCTCATTTGGATCCAGTTGACCTAATTTGTTTGACCAAATTTTGGGAAATTTTTTATTGAGACTTTATGGGAAGTTTGACTGAAATCAAAGCACTCTATTTGACATCAATTTAACCAAAATTCTAATATGTTTCACCGAAATTATCCGAGGCAAATTGACCAAATTTTTTAGGTAATTGACTGGGCTTATGGGCAGTGGTAGGAGGCCGAAATTCGAACTATTTGACTCAGGGTTGGCAAAATTTGTAGGCAATTGTATGATCCGAACTTATGCAAGAAAGCAATCAAATACAGAGATACACATAAACGTAGAGATGAAGCATAAATAATACTTCATTTCATTAATAGCACATAATTGAAATATGCTTACAGACATAATGGAAATAAACTAGCTAGGGCATTGGTAGCTAATCTATGAGAAGAGATGTGGCAGCTATAGGCCTATAAACTGTGTTACAATGAGGCTCGAAGGCCTATTTATTATTGAGAAACAATGGAAAACCCTAAACATCCAAAAACCTAACCATGGGAGATGAAACGCCAAACTATGGGCCACGTTGGGGTAAATTGGTACATCAATTTCCTGGGGTTGTAACTTTGGCATACGATCTTCGTTTGACACACATGATACCTCGTTAGAAAGATCTATATGACTAGTACAACTGCTACAATGAATTTTGATTCAAAGACTCACATTTGCAGAGGTGGTTTTCCAAAAAAAAACGTCATTTAAGGCCTCAAAACGGCTCTAAAATTTTAGGACCCGAAAAAATGCCAAAAATAGTAAATTGTGCTACAATTAAGGAAACTGAAAAACTGAAAGAAACAATGGTGGGGGTCCAAGTGGAATAGGAGGGTGACGACCAATATCCACCTGGATCATTCCTCCCCCCTTAGGAAGCAACGGTCCCCATTGCGTTGAGTTCCTCCATGAGATGAGGAAACTTCTGTTGAACTTGGTCCCTGGTGAGCCACTTTCCCTGGTGAAGGAGTTGCCCTGCTTTGACAACTCGATATAGTTGGATCCTCTGCTGGCGGGTGTTCTTGATCTGTGTGTCCATGATCCGATTAGTTTTGGCTTGTTCCATGCAGTTTGAGTATAACTCTATTGGTGTGATTTTTTCTGCCATGTCGGATGTGTCCAGTAGAGGTGGAAAGTAGGGTCGAAGGCGGTCCACATTGAAAATTGGATGCAGACCAAGGAATGGCAGAATATTGAGCTCAAAGGCATTGTCCCCTATAGCCTTGGTGATGGTGTATTGCCCATATCGAAGCAAGTGAAGCTTGTGGTGGGTTCCAGCGAGGTGCTCCTTCTACAAATGTCGCCCACCTAGAATTTGTGTGGCACCCGATGTTGATCATGTCAATGCTTGTACTTAGCATTAGATTTGTCCAATATGTCATGAACCTGTTGGCGAATGTGTTGAATGCGCTCAATGAAGTTGTTCACCTTATCAGCTTTAGACTGGACATGAGACGAATCGGCCTGAGTAGCCGTAAATGGAATGGCTACATCAATGGGACATAGTGGTTGGAATCCCAAGCCCACCTGAAAGGGGATGTGGCTATTTGAGCTATGGAGAGCCCTGTTATAGTTGTGTTGTACATCGGGGAGGCTCTCACCCCATGTTCGTGGATGCTTTTAGTTGTACATGCGTAGAATGTGCACGATCATCCTATTGACGACCTTTGTCTGGCCATCAGTTTGGGGATGGAAAGTTGTGGACTTGGTGAGCTTGGTTTCCAGCATTGACCAGAAGCTGGACCAAAATGTATTGAGGAACCTGTTGTCTTGATCTGAGATGATATACTGTGGGATCCCAAAGTGTAACCACACATGTTCGAAGAAGTGTTTAGCAATGGCTTCTGATGTGATATTCTTCTTACAGGCCGCCATTATGGCCATCTTCGAGAATTTGTCAACGACCAGGAAAACATAGTCGCTGACATGCTTAGTAGAAGGAAGGCCCGACATGTAATCCATAATGATGGATTCCCAAGGTCGACTAGGGGTAGGCAGCGGAGTATAGAGGCCTTACTTCATTATGGTCAATTTGGCAATGGCGCAAGCAGTGCAGGATCCGATGTACTTCTCGACATCTTGTCGAAGGTTCGGCCAATAGAAATACTTCTGTTGTATTGTCACTATTTTCTCGACCCCGAAATTCCCAGTGACCCGACTGTAGTGCGCTTCAAAAATCATCTTGGCACACTCGCTTGAAGGAACACAAGGTGTCCCAGGTGACATAGCAGTGCATCCTGGAGGTGAAAATTTGGAACTTGCTTACTCTCCAAGAGCGTCTTGTATGTGTGGCTGAATTCTGGATAGCTCTTGTAGAGAAGTGGTCAATCAGAAGTCTCGTGCCCACAAGAGTTGAGCATGGTGGTTAGCGCCATGATTGGTGGTCGGCTGAGGCAGTCTGCAACATTATTGGTGTTTCCCTTCTTGTACTTGATGTTCAAATGAAACTGTTGCAGATATGTGGACCACTTCTAATGGCGATTGTTTTGCAACTTCCCTTGTATCTGTATGAACTACAGGGGTCAGTGGTCTGTGTGGATGACCATTTCCTTCCCCAAAATGTAATGTTTCCATTGTCAGCAAGCCTGCAAAATGGAATACATCTCTTTGTCATAAGTGGGATACTTCCAGACTGTGTTAGACAGTGCCTCATTGTGATATGCCACTGGATGCCCCTGTTGAGTAAGAACCACCCCAATAGCATAGTCATAGGCATCTGTCTCAATCCAAAATGGTTGTTTCAAGTATGGTAATGTGAGCATTGGTGCAGAGCAGAGGCGATGCTTCAACTCTACGAACACCTTATGTTGATATTCAGACCAAAAGAATTTTTTTGTCACTCCTCCCTTGGTAACTTGACTTAAGGGCCAAGTGATATGAGAGAATCCCAACACGAACCTCCGGTAGAAATTAGCAATACCCAGAAAGTTTCGGAGCTATGTTAGAGTGGTTGGGGCTGGCCAATCCCGAATGACTTGGATCTTGGCTAGATCCAAATGAACCCCCCACTCATCAATAATGTATCCCAGATACTGAACCTGGGTCATGCCAAAAAATGACTTCTCCAAATTGGCACACAAATTGTGTTGCCACAGTGTTTGGAGGACCTGTCGAATATGGTGGAGGTGCTCTTCACAAGTCTGGCTGAAGATTAGGATGTCATCCAAGTACACTACTACAAATGAGTTGGTGAATGGCCACAAGATTTCATCCATCAGACTCATGAAGGTTGCGGGAGCATTCGTCAACCCGAAAGGCATGACCAACCATTCAAAAAGGCCCTTCTTAGCATTGAAGGCAGTCTTCCACACATCGAAGGGTTCGATTGGTACCTAGTGACACCTGGACTTCAAGTTGATCTTGCTAAAATATTTTTCCCCCTTGAGCTGGTCTAGAAGGTCATCAATCTGTGGGATCAAGTACCTAGTCAATACAGAGTCTCCAAGTCCCATCCCTCTTCTTCACCAATACGATCGAGCTCTAACAAGACGATGAACTCGGCCGGATGTGACCTTTCTGCAGTAGCTCCTGAATCTTCCTCTTGATTTCGTCATTGTCCATAACATAGCACCGATAGATTAGTCCATTGGGCAACAATGCACCTGGTGTCAGATCTATGGGGTGCCTTACCTAATAGTGAAAATGCACCTACGGGTGAGATGAAGATGTCCCCGTACTCATCCATGAACTTGTCCATTTGTTGTTGTGGTGCGGAGGAGCCATGTCTGGAGGTTGTGGCCACAGTCTTCTTCTTTCCCTGAGGGTGGATCATCAGGAAAATCAATTTCGTGGTTTTGGAAATGAGCTTATTTCATTGTTTTGCAGTAACCAAAGAGATGGCGGCAGGCGGTGCTACCTCTGGTATCATGTACAACTTATTGCCCAAAGTAACAATAATAGTGCAAGGTCAGGACTCAGACATAGCATGTCGCTTCCACAAGTATGGTTGGTCTAATAATACATCACAAACATCAAGAGGATCAATGTCACATAATACCTCATCCGTGAAGGGCTTGATGTTGTAGGGAACGTGGAACTGTTGGCTGACGCAGAGATCCCATCCTTGGTGAAGCCACCCTATGGTGTACGGTTTTGGGTGTGTTGTGGTCAGAAAGCAAAGTCGCTTCATGACCTCTGCTAAAATGAGGTTCTTTTGGCTCCTGTTGTCGACAATGAACGATGGCAGGGAACCCTTTACCCACATATGGGACTGGATGAGGCGCTCCCCGCTCCCCCTCCTCTGGATCTTCTGGTTCCTCCTTCTGGATCTTTGTGGTGGAAACGGTGGCGTTTGGCTCTGCGTCGATAATTTTCTTCCCTTTGTCATTCCCCTTATCGAGTTTTGATTCAGAGTCGAAGCATGCATCTGATTCAGAAGCCTTTAGCTCAACCACTAGTGACTGCTTGGCCTGACACTCACTTGTGTTGTGAGTGGAGCTCTTATGGAACTCACACCACTTTCCCGTGTCCATATTTAGCTTTGTGGTGTTTTTCTTTGCTTGTAGCTTTGGCGAGTTATCTTGGGCACCCCGCCTTGGCTTCGTCCTTTGTTCTGCAGTTTGGGAGCACCTTTCCCTTGCTTATGATTCACAGATCCAAAGTCTAACTTCTTCTCTTTGAACTTCTTCTCAATAATGGCAGCATACTGGTATGATGGACCAATTGAGGAGATGTCGAAGAACTCCATTTCCTCTTGAATGTATCTTTGCAGACAACTGTGGTACTTCAGCACCAAATGTTTCTCTGAATCTTTGATAACCATTTTTGTGTGCAAGGTTTGGAACAAATTCGTCAGCTCGTGCATATCTTGATCCCTTTGCTACCACAGCATAGTCCATTGTATGTACTTGTCCTCATCGCTCCCCACGGGATAATATTGTTCCTTGATGGTGTCTCGGAAATAATCCCAAGTGGGTGCAGCCGAAAACAGAAAGGGTTCCCTCTCGTCCTTTTGCTCACAGTAGTTTCCCACCAGTCCTTGACATGGGGGGCGGCTTTGAGGAGTGCAAAAGTAATCTTTTCCAGGTCGGAAAATTCATGAACTGAGAAATACCCTTCTAATATATTCAACCATCTATCTACGACGCCTGCATCTATTTGGCCCTCAAATATGGGAATGTCAAATTTTAATTGTACTTCAAAAGGAGTTGCACCTCCAAAGTGGTTGTTAGATGCAGATGCGTCGTTGATGGGCAGTCGTTGAAGGATCTGGGCAAAGTTATCCATCATAGCATTCCGTTGTTTCTCGAGAGCCTCCTTGAGCAATATTTTTATAGGATCTCCTGATCACCCATCTTTCTTTTCATCCCCCATGGGTATTCATTGAGGTTTGTGAGCCTGATCTTGCAAAGGTTCAACCAAATCGAGCCCTAACTCCTTATACCCCTACCTCGTTGGGGAGATGCAACGAAGGATCAAGAAAGAGCATACCACTCTGATACCATTGATCTGGACTTATGTAGGAACGCAATAAAATACATAGATACACATAAACACAGAGATGCAGTAAAAATAAGACTTCATTTCATTAAGTTTACATAATTGAAATATGCTTAGAGACAAAATGGAAATAAATTAGCTAGGGCGCTGGTAGTTGATCTCTGAGAAGAGATGTGGCATATACAGGCCTCTCAAATGTGTTACAATGAGGCTTGAAGGCCTATTTATTATTGAGAAACAAAGGAAAATCCTAAACATCCAAAAACCTAACCCTATGAGATGAAACGCCAAACTATGGGCCCCGTTGGCGTAAATTGGTACATCAATTCCCAGGGTTGTAACTTTGGCATACGATCTCTGTTTGACGCACATGACACCTCGTTGGAAAGATATATCTGAGGACTACAACTGTTGACAATGAATGTCGAGCCAAAGACTCACATTCATTGGATGTGATTTTCCAAAAAAAAACGTCGTTTAGGGCCTCAAAATGGCTCCGGAAATTCAGGACCTGAAAAACTGCCAAAAATAGTAAATTGTGCTACAATTAAGGAAACTGAAAAAATGAAAGAAAAAACGGTGGGGGTCCAAGTGGAAGAGGCGGGTGGCCACCAATATCCACCTGGATCACTGTAGGAGGCAAAATTTAGGCTAGTTTGACTAGCTTTGACCTGCATTATATTTTGTGGTTTGTTTAACCAAAATTTCACTAGAAAAAACATATTGTACTTTTGTTGAATTGAACATTTTCTCCTAGAAAATATTGTTTGGTTTTCTCATGAGTTTTGGTTTCCTAAGTGAAAAGATTTCGTGTATATTGTGCATGGATGTTCTATTGTGATCTTTATTGTTCTATTACATTTACAGTTAAATTTTCTGAGTGTAATTGTTTAATGATGTTTTGAAATATGCTAAAGTAAGAATGTATATCATTGGAAGAAATTATCATTGACAAAAAATTGTGCTTATCTAAATTAGCACTAGAAAATCAAATAATAGCACAAAGACATAGAAATTGGAAAAGTAACAAAGAATACCAACAAAGATGAGCCAATTGGTTTGGGCATTTACATAATAAAAGGCACTCCAATGCACTAAGAGAGGTTTTTTGGAAACAAATGCATCTTTACTTTTATAAAACCGCTCTATTTTTAACACTATAACTTTCTAAATCTCTCAATCTCAAAAATAGGGAACAAATAGACTATCTCATAGAAATTAAACAAGTATTGTCAACTCAACTATCATCTTGGGCACATAATACAACTCAATCACAAAGGTGGGGTTTCTCTACTCTCTCTTTCTATTGTATGGAAATAATGCAAAACAAAGGAGAATGAACTCTCTATGAAGATTCTTGAAACATGTGGTATGTTAAGTTGCTACACAACACTAACCCTCTCTATTATTCCCTCTAAATCCCACTTCCGATTACTCTTCTTTACTATGAAACAATATACAATAACATAAAATGGAACCCCTACTCCTCCTAGTAGATTGGTTTTAGCATATCTCGATAGGCAACCAAGGATCGGGTTTTACTCCCTCAACTAGAGTTACAACTTTGACCCTTCTAGAGTCTTCTTCATATTTCACACATGGTTATACCTTTTTGCATGAACAACAAGAGCTGATGTGGCATCCTCATGAACCATGGTTGTCAAATTGGAAGGTAAACTTCTAGGAGGCATATGCTTTACATATAAACTATGATTGATGTCTTTCTTGCATCATTGTAAAGGTGTCTAAGTTTAAAACAAAAACAAGGGGTAAAGTGTGAATTTTTGAAGATGTTCTATGCTTGATGCAACTTTACTTTTATCCCCAATGTCAGTCAGAAATCACATAAACAAGAAAGTAAAGTGTTGATATAACATACCAGTAGATCGACAGAAGACAAGCCAGAAAAATATAAGTGTGTTGGTGCGTTACGACGGTCAACAGGAAGCTTCAACCAGCAAAGTCTCAATATGGTCAGCCAACCAGAAGTGTCACACACACACCCCTTAAAGACAGCTCATCAAAAATCAACATAATTCAACAAAAGAATCCCACATCCAGATTTCCGGTATCATCTAGATTTACGGCATCATCCAGATTTACGACATCCATTTCCGGCATCATCCATATTTACGACATCCATTTCTGGCATCATCCATATTTACGACATCATCCATATTTACGGCATCCAGATTTACGGCATCCATTTCCGACATCATCCAGATTTACGGCATCCATTTCCGGCATCATCCATATTTACAGCATCCATTTCCAGATAATGAGGATGTGTGTGATGAGATGATTTAAATGTCCTCCAACGTTGACTCAATTTATATCAATCACTAAGGGTGTGTGACACATTTGTTGGGGGTGTAAAACCTTAAGGCCGACCTGCACATATTTTGAAAGTATTAAAAATAAATTCAAAATAAATGTTCTGCTCATCGGATCAAGACAGTCTTGCGTCGATCTTCTCTCGAAAAGAGGAATGACAAAAATAATGATGTCTTCATCTGAGCATCACAAGATGGAGTTCGGACCTAGTTGTCCAAATTTAACACTCCCTCTCAACTAGGGAGAACTCCATCCACCAGTGCAATCAAACATCGTGCGTCATCCGCCGTAACTTGGCACAACGCTCTTTGTTTCACGACGAGTCGTTAGGTCACAGACATCGTTCACATTTGTGATTCAGCCCAGAGGTTCGAAACCTCTATAGGACTCACAAAGAGTCTCATACCAACCCGAAGTTGGTTTATCTGAACCGAAGTCAGTAGGAGGTCTGAAACCTCACTTGGACTCAAGAGAGTCATATATACTAACCCGAAGTTAGTCTCACTGAGCCGAAGACAGTTGGAGGTCCGAAACCTCACATGGACTCAAAGAGTCACATACCAACCCGAAGTTGGTTTATTTGACCCGAAGTCAGTAGGACGTCTGAAACCTCACTAGACTTGATCCCAGATCAAGTGGTTGGACACGTGTCATCCTAGATAGAGAGTACGGAAATCTTTGATGTGTCCATCAGTCTTTGCTACTAGTCTCTAGCTTTTCCCACCTCATTAGCCAAATGAGAGGTACTTCCCATGAGTCCGGAACTCAAATGGGTAGGATGCATACGGGGCACAGATCATGAGAGGCGAACCAACTCAATCATCATAACGGTGGGGTAGAAGCACCATAAGGTTCGGCAAGCCTAGCCCCGTGTGTGCTTATAGCTCTGAGAAACTATCCCCAGAGCTCCCCTAGAGTTTCAAGAGCTCATCGTCCAATAGGACCCTCAGAATAGGGTCGTTCCACGATTCCAATATTCTCACGGAAGGTTAGGAACAAGACCTTCCCATAGGGCATAGTGAGAATATCCGCGACCTTCTCATCAGTTCCTATGATCGAGCCTTACAGCGCCTCACTGTACCGTATCCCGGATAAAGTGGTACCAACCATCAACATGCTTGGATCGATCGTGGAACACGAGATTCTATGACAAACGAATCCCCCTTTGGTTATCACAAAGGATAACGGTGGCATCTATCACATGCTCGAACAGCTCTCTTAAGAGTTTTCGCAACCAAGTGACTTCACAACAGGCCATACATGTTGCAATGTATTCGGCGTCAGCGGTGCTCAAGGCTATCGACTTCAGTTTCCTGCCCGAAGAAGATCTACGTGTGAAGCAGCATCTTGATGTGCTCTTACGATCCACCACACTGCTAGCCTAATTGGCATCAGTATATCCATGGAGTGTCATATTCCCAGCAGTGTATCTCAGTCCATGGTCTATCGTGCCTCGGAGATATCTCAAGAGTTTCTTGGCACCAATCCAGTGAATGTGATGAGGATCAACCATATGTTGACTCAAAGTGTTCACTACAAAACATACGTCTAGACGGATGTTCACTAAGAACATCAAGGCCCCTACGAGTTGAAGATACTCAATAGGATTTACTAGCACGAGCCCAGCAACGCTACCACTCAACTTCTTAAAGTTGAGCTCCATTGGTGTCGACATGGACTTACAGTCCATCATACTAAATATTTCCAGAAGCTTCACAATGTATTTTCCTTGAGAAAAGAAAATCTCACCAGGTCTCTGCTAGACCTCCAGGCCTAGGAAGTAGTGCATCAGTCCTAGGTCCTTCATCTCGAACTCAGCAGCGAGCTCCCTCTTGTACTGATGAATGAGAGGGACAGCACCTGTCAGGAAGAGGTCGTCCACATACAGCACCAGAATGAGAGGCTTCTCTCTATCAACATTGAAGTAAAGGTTTGGATCAGCATTACTACGAGTGAAGCTTGGCTTCATCAGGTAGCTATCTATCCTCTCGTACCAAGCTCTGGGTGCTTGCTTCAACCCATAGAGGGCTTTCTTCAACCTACAAACATGGGTGTCTCGATCCTGGACTTCGAACCCCAGAAGTTGCTCCACATACACCTCTTCCTTTTTCGCACCATGCAGAAATGCGGTCTTCACATCCATTTGATGAAGACTCCATCCTTGCGTAGCAGCAAGGGCTATGATAGATCGGATGGTGCTATATTGTGCCACAAGTGCAAATATATCATCATAGTCTATGCATTCCTTTTGAGAGAAGCCACGGGCAATGAATCTTGCCTTGAACTTTTCAGCACTTCCATCAGATCCATGCTTGATCTTGTAGAGTCATTTCGAGGTGACAACTACTTTATCCTCCGGTCTTGGAACCACATCCCAGACGTCATTCTTCATTATGGACTCGTACTCTTCGTGCATAGCATCCTTCCAGACTTGATGCTTTACGGCTTCCTCAAAAGATCCAGGCTCAGATTGTACAATAGTACTCATGGCTGCTAGATACCCTTGGTATCTACTTAGCTTCTTGCTTTCACGAATGTCCCCCTTGGGGCCATATGTCTCTCGGCATCCTCGAGAGTGTCTTTGAGCCATGATGGTCTTTTCCTCGTTGAAGGAGGTGCATCTATCGGGTCCATCGGCCCTTCAACATCGGGCATCGTCTCATCATTCGGTTCTTCTTGATTTCCAAGCCTTGTTTCATGATCTTCCTCAGATTTCAAAAGATTGACTACTTTCCTCAGGGAAGCATCTTTGTCAAAGGTAACATCGTAGCATATCTCCACTTCCCTTTGACCAGGGACATATACTTTATAAGCCTTCGAATTTTCGCTGTAGCCCATAGACATTGTGGTCTCCCTCTTGATGCTAGATCCTCTGCAAAAGTTCTTGAACTCGTTCATCTCATATAATAAGAACATCCTCCCAAGGATGTCATGGGCAGCATACCAGATAGATCAAAATGTACTAATTGCAAGACATCAGATGTCTTTGTGACACTTGAGGGGAAAGGTCCCCTTGTATGCTTTCCTTCGGCACAACCCTGACATACACCTTCATGATTATTTGAGAACTCAGGCATCCCCGTCACCACCTTCCTTGTTTCGAGAAGGGCCTTGTAGTGAAGTTGTCCAAACCTCTGGTGCCATAGTTCATTCTGTCGGATAGTATCACATGTAATCGCTCCCAGTGGACTTCCTCCACCCTGGTAGAGTGTACCAACTCTAAACCCAATCGTGATAGCTTCCTTGAAACTCTTCTTCCACATGCGCACCTTCCATCAATGAATGCCACATTGAAACCTTTGTCTTCCATGGCCGAAACAGACACAAGGTTATTCTTCAAATTAGGTACATATAGTACATCTTGCAGGCGGAAGACTTGACCTTGAGACAAGTGGAGGGTCACAGTCCCTGTCCCTTTCACGGGATATGTGGCATTATCTCCAAGGATAATTTGTAGATTAGTATCCTTCTCAACCATATTAGTAAGTGCTTCCTTGAACCCAATGATGTGCCTTAAGGCACCACTATCTATCAACTAGACATCCATAGTGTCAGGTAGAGATGCAACAGAGAGGGAAGATACAAGAATGAATTCATTTCTTTTATCATCAAAAACATTTGATTCCTCATACCTGGAATTTCTTAACCTTTTGAAAGGTTGCCCATTTCCACCGGAGGGAGCCTTCCTTTTCTTGACCTTCTTGAAAGGGCATTCTCTAGCATAGTGACCTAGCTTAGAGATGTAGGCAACCAGACTCTTATGAATTGAGTCCCTGACCATCAGCTTTGCTTTGATTTCCCCCTTCTTGTACTTTGATTTGGCAATAGCAGTTGCAGTGGATGGAGGCTCTTGGATTTTACCCTACACAAAGTCCATGACATCTTGGTTTTCCAAATTAAGATCCAATGTCATCTTCCAAGCATGGAAGTCATCCTTCCCAGTCAATTTTTCATCAACCTTAAAGTCATTATAGTTTGAGGAACCCATCCTCTTCTTCGGTGATTGCTACAAACTAGGGCTTTGTCTTCACCTCAGCTCTGATACCATGTGAATTTTTGAAGATGTTCTATGCTTGATGCAACTTTACTTTTATCCCCAATGTCAATCAGCAATCACATAAACAAAAAAGTAAAGTGTTGATAGAACATACCAGTAGATCGACAGAAGACAAGCCAGAAAAATATAAGTGTGTTGGTGCGTTACGACGGTCAACAAGATGTTTCAACCAGCAAAGTCTCAATACGGTCAGCCAACCAAAAGTGTCACACACACATCCCTTAAAGACAGCTCATCAAAAATCAACATAATTCAACAAAAGAATCCCACATCCAGATTTCTGGCATCATCTAGATTTACGGTATCATCCATATTTACGACATCCAGATTTACGGCATCCATTTCCGGCATCATCCATATTTACGACATCCATTCTGGCATCATCCATATTTACGGCATCCATTTTCAGCATCATCCATATTTACAGCATCCATTTCTAGATCATGAGGATGTGTGTGATGAGATGATTGAAATGTCCTCCAACGTTGACTCTATTTATATCAATCACAGAGGGTGTGCGACACATTTGCTGGGGGTGTAAAACCTTAAGGCCAACCTACACATATTTTGAAAGTATTAAAAATAAATTCAAAATAAATGTTCCAAGATGATCTTTAGATCGATCTTGCACCTCTTCGAAAGAGGAACCCAATAAAAATATTGGTGTCTTCATCTAAGCATCACAACATGGAGTTTGGACCTAGTTGTCCAATTTTAACATAAAGCAAAAGAAGAAAAAAAATTGGACCTCAAAAGGACTTTGTTTAATGCCTCAAAATGGCCCCAGATGGTTTTAGACCCCAATTCTCCAAACTAAGACTTGTCAATAAAAAAGACCCTACAAGATGATTCCTCCTATTTTTCCACTTTGAAAGCGTCAAGATAAATGATAAATAATATAATGTTTGAATCAATTTGTAGCAAATGGGTGTTTAAGAATTTGAGTGCATAAGGTAAAGTGGATATATACAAATATTGGTTAACAGCAAAAGGTTATTCACGAGTAGAGGGATTGGTTTTGAAGAAAAAATTTCTCCTTATGCTAAGTTAAATTGTGTTATATTTATTTTAACTATTGTTGTTGCTCTTAATATTAAAGTAGAATAGAAGGATGTGAACACAACATTCTTCAATGGGGATCTAAAACAAGAAATCTACATGAAATATCCAAAAGGTTTTACAGTGAAAACTAATAAGGAGATGGTTTGTAAGTAGAAAAAGTCAATATATGGGTTAAATCAATCTCCAAGGATATGTATCAAAAATTTGATATATATATATATATGGACTTGGTTTCATAGGGATCAAAGTTGATCACTGTGTGTTTTTCAAATTAGTAGGTGATCATTTGATTTATGTGGTATTATATGTGGATGATATGTTAATCATGGAAAAACATGGAAATCGTCAGGGAAGTGAAAACTCATATGTCCTCTAAATTTGACATCAAAGATATTGATGCTACAAATTTTATTTTGGGCATCGAAATTAAAAGACATCGAGAAAATAGGAAATTTTCGTTAAATTGGAGGAAGCATGTTGAGACAATATTGTGGAGGTTCATTATGTAGGAATGTAGACCAATCAAGCTCCCTATTCCTATAGGTGTAATCTATCAAAGGATTAATGTCCCAATATATAAGAAGAAGAGGACATGCCTCGTGTTCCATATGCCATTTGTGTTGATAATGTGGTGTATGCAATGGTTTGTGCTAAAATGGGCATTGCATATGCAATGGGAGTTTTGAGCAAGCATGTGTCAAAAATAGGAAGGATCATTGGATAGTTGTAAAGAGAGTTTTTAAGTATGTGTGGCATTATAGATTATGGAATTTGCTACCAAATAATATTTGGAGAAAATAAAGTTTTGGATATACATTGTTTTTTTTATGTAGACTTGGATCATAGAATATCTGCAAGTGGTTATGTGTTTAACCTTTTTGGAGGAGCAATCAATTGGATGAGCAAAAAAACAATTTGTGGTGACACTCTCAACTACAAAATTTGAATACATGGCAGCCACTCGTCCAAGTAAGGAAGCTATATGGTTACAGAGATTGTGTTCAAGTAATGGGATTCATGAAGTTGTAAGGTTAGATTGTGATAGAGTGCAATATTTCCAGCAAAGAATTTAGCTTATCATTTTAAGACAAAGTATATTGATGTTCAATATCACTTTGTGAGAGGCATGGTTGACGATAAGAAGGTACTTCTAGTAAAGGTGGGCACTTTGAATATTATTGCAGATTCATTAACAAATCCTATAAGCACTAGGAAGTTATCTTGGTGTAGAGAAACAATTGGCATTGCTACCTTGAATTATTGAACATTTACTCTTGTGACCCGGGAATGCAAAGAAAACAAGAGAGAGAATGTTGGGTATGTGTTATATTCCTTGCACAACTAGTTCCACACACAAATTTTATGTTTCGGGGATACCAAGGGGGTCACATTGGATTCTAAGCTATTGACAAAAAGAAATTGATGATTTTTTCATCTAATTTTTGTGGTTCTTAACACATGGTTTTCAATTTTGGCAGTTTTGTGGCGCATGGTTTCTAATTCTAGTTAAGGAATTAATGTTATAATCTAATTTGGGTTAATGGATTAATGGTTTTGGATAAAACGAGATCATATATATGGTATTGTAAACAATGAAGTTGATTGATGATAAAATTAGAGGTGCGGCTCTAAATAGTTTGTTGGTTTTTCTAGTTTCGGTTTCCAAGGTAAATCATTGTGTAATATGTGATTGTCATTATTTTACTTTTATGTTTGTTAATCATTTGTGTATGCATTGCATTAATGTATAAAGTTTTAAAACTTATAACATGCACAATATCTAGAAGTCAAAGGCCATAAAAAAGAGTAGCCAAGTAATTCTAAGCAAAAAGAGCACCAAGAAGCTTTCGAGGAAGAAGTAGAAATGGGAAAATGATAAGAAGATTAAAACCACTACACATTAGTTCAAGATTCCTAAAATACATTGTAACCATTGTAATATTAATGGTCATAATAAGGAAAAGTGTTGGAAGCTACATCCAACGTTTAACTTGAAGAACTACAAGAAGGATGCAAAGAAAAAAAATCTTCTAGCCACGGATTCTAGTAATCAAGTTGAAAGCAACACCAATATAGATGAGAAGATTGCTTCCACATTAATGAAGGAGGGGAAATTAAGTATGCTTCATCATTGGGAAGAGAAGGCGATGAACAAACTCTTCCACAAAAATATCCAAGTCAAGAAGAGCAATAGAGGTACTCCTTTCAACTTCGATTCACATGTTAATCTCATACTAACATATTAGGTCAGTAAGCTTGGATTGGAGGTTCGCAATCATCATATCCAATTCCATTGGGATGGGTAACAAGGATGCAATGGCCAACACAATGAAACAATGTAATATCAAATTTACTGCAAGTGTTGATTTTATTGATGAACTAGAATTGAATGTAGTACCCCTTGATGCTTGTGGAGTAGTATTTGAAAGCCCCTACATGCATGTGAGGGATGCAATATTCATGCAAAGAGCCAATCAATACCACCTAATGAAGGATGGGATATTCTATGTCATCAATGCACACAAAAGTAAGTTGAAGATCTCACTCGTAATTTCTAGCCAAGCAAAGATGTTGATTAGTTCCAGTAAGAAATATGTTTTACTTTTCTTCGAAGAGAATAAATTAGATTATGAGAAAATAAGAATAAAGGGATCCTTGGAGGGGTGTAATAAAGGATTGCTCCAGGTTTTGAAGTGGAGCACTAAGTACAATTATTTACAAACTCTCTGTTACTAAATATTGTGTTAGACAATCCATTCTTGAATCAAATGAAGTGAAAAAGGAGTTGCAAAACTTGTTGGAGCGAGGTGTGATTCGACCAAGCACCTTACCTCGTGGGTCACTCATCATAGTTGTACCAAAGAAGGATGGGACTTAACAAATGTGCATCAATTATGGAGCATTAAACAAGATTACGCTCACTAATTGGTACCCTCTATCTAGGATCAATCTATTATATCAATTTTAGCATGAAAAATAATTCACCGACTTGGACCTCAAATCAAAGTACCACCAAGTACGCATCAAAGAAAAAGACACCTAGAAGACTGCCTTGAAAATAGGAACGTTTGTATGAATGGTTGGTCATGCCATTTGGTTTATGTAATGCGCCAACTACATTTATGAAGTTGATGAATGATGTATTACACCCATATATAGATTTATATGTTACAATCTATATGGATGATATAGTGATTTATAGTGCTACTTGGAAGGAACATATATCACATCTTATGCAAGTGTTAGATACTTTGAAGAAGCACCAACTACTTGCTAACCTCAAGAAAAGTGAGTTTTCCCAATAGTGTGTAGGTGCTACAAACTTTGAAGAAGCACTAGCTACTGACTAACCTCAAGAAATGTGAGTTTTCTTAGTAGTATATGGCATACTTCAGGTATTTGATTGGTGGAGGAGAGCTCAAGTTATATCCTACAAAGATGGAGGCCATCATGAAGTCGCAAGTTCATAGAAATGTCTCTAAAGTCATGAGCACTTGAGGGGTAGAAAAATACCTTTGGAAGTTCCTAGCTTCATTTTTAGCAATAGTTGCACCACTGCATGCCATAACAGTGAGTACCAAGAGTTTCCAATTAGGAAAGAATTCGCAAAAGGATTTTGATGAGCTAAAAAGAAAGATCAATCAAGCACCAATTCTCTCCTTATAAAAATTGTAGAAGTGTTCTGAAATAGAAACAATTGCAAGTGAGTATGTCATGGGAGTGGTTTTAATGTAAGGAGAAAGACTTGTATGCTATCATGGGGTGGATCTCAACTATCCTACCTATGACAAGGAACCTTATGCCCTAGTACAAACTATTAAAAAGTGGAAGCATTATCTGATGGATAAGGAGATCATCATCCACACAAGTCACCAATTTCTACAAATCCTGCAAGCCCAAAGTAAGCTACAACAAACCTATTACAAGTGGATGGGTGTTTTAAAGAAATTTCATCTAGTCATCAAGCACAGTAAGGGTAGCACAAATAACTTGACAAACATTCTTTCAAGGCCAACCACATCCAAAATTATTTTATTAACTCCAACGCACATGGAGCCTTTCACCTATGATGCATTAAAGAGGCATACACAAAAGGATTAGGACTTCAAGGAGGTGTTTCAGCGACTACAGGGCTAAAGACATGCGGAAGATGGTGACAAAAAATTTGACTATCATCTCCAAATGGGTTACTCTACAAGTTGGACAAGCTTTGTGTTCCTAAAGCTAAACAATCACAAATTATTAAAGAGGCTCACACCTCCAAGGTTGTAGGACATTTTGGTGTTGGGAAGACAATTTCCAACTTACAAAGGTATGTGCATTGCCCCAAGATGCAAGGTGTAGCACACTACAGTATATTAGAGTAGGTAAACTTTGTTGTACCAACAAGCATAGTGACAAGAAGAAAGGTCTATACCATACATTACATGTACCCACTCATCCTTGAGAAAGCATTTCCATGGATTTTGTGGGACATTTTCCAATAACCAAGAAGGGATGTGACTAACTAATTGTGGTAGATAAGTAGGCTCAACCAAATATGCATTTTCAAGTACCATTAAAATACAAGAAATTGTTGGAAATATTGAGGGGGGGGTGAATCAATATTTCACTTTTCTTTACAATTTAGTATCAAAAGCATTAACCAATAACATCACTTCAAGAAGTACATAAGAATTATATGAACAATTTATTTATATTAAAATGGAACCTGCAACTTTCGGTTTGCTAGCTACAACTAAAAAGGCTACAACCCCAAGATATTTACCAACCACAACTGGAAGGGGCTACAACCCCTTGTTTACGAGCATCCACTAGAAAGAGGCGACAACCTCTTGAAGGAAACTACAACTTCCTTGCCTAGTTGAAGTGAACAAAGTCTGTACTTCTCGTTAAATACTCCAGAAGACTTGGAATATGAAAATATCCATTAAGGATACAAATATTATTTAAAATGTATGAATGAGAATAATTGATTACAATTGAGAGTGAGAGGCCTGCTTATATACCCTAAGTAGGTGACTTTTTATGGAAGGTCATGCCCCATTTAGACATGCCTCTTCATTAATAACTATTAACTAATTAATCATTATTTATATTATTTTCTTTATAACATTGCCTTACTCCTCAAAAAGCTTTGTTCTCAAAGCTTGTTGATAAAAAGGCTTGATCTCTTCTTCTGCTACAAATGTATTCTCATCTCGAGGTAGTCATCCTTGTCAATACCAGTGGATATGATCCTCTAAGCGACAAGCAAAATTGTTGCACTAAGAAGAGATCAGACCATCCTAGATCAATCTTCTGTGGAATCTTGTGGTGACTGGAAACTTGTGATGAATTGTGATAACATGAGTGGATTGCACCGACATTAGTATTCTTCGGAACATTAGTTTGTTCATTATGTTCTGAATACGTAGCTTGATCGAGTTGTCTACTCCCGTGATTCGGATGTCGATAGGGAAACTTTTTGGTTTGACTTTCCCTTCTTAGGTGTGTGGTAATTTTTTTATTTTCTTTTGGCGAGGATGTTGTTGAGTTGGTTACAGAACCTTCACATGGGATGTTCATTGTCTGAACTACAACATCTAAGTTTGTATTTTTTTCAACTTGCTTGTCTTCTTCTTTAGTTGTGACATTCATTGCATTAGTATCAGTTTCTTTCTCTTCAATTCGAACTTCTACATTTGATGCTTTATTTTCAACAAGTCGGTGCCCCTTGTTTTCCAACAACTTGTTTCTTTATTTGTGTTAGTAATTTTTCGCTATGGTCTTTTAGTCACGAAACTTCTTTATTTTTTTCAACAGTGATTTTGTCAACTTCTCTTTGCATATTTTGTATCACCTTATCACCCTGCAACCCTCTAATATAAAAAGCAAAAAAACAAAATAAAAACTTCTTGGGCTCTCGTACCAGGGACAATGACCCAATTACAATACCCAACAATCTCAACAAAGCTTTCCCTTATATATATAATGTGACACTTCACTATGGCACTTCATTAAAAAAATATGACACCATAGAAAACTGTATGTAACACTTCATAATCTTCTTTGTGATTGTTTTAGGACTGAAACCCTCGTTTCTTGGAGATTATTTGAGGAAAGGCTACAAATCCATGAATCACTTAAGACTTATCCAAAGGACACCACTGAAGATGAGGCATGGATGCTTTGGACTTGAAGAGACCTCGCCAAAGATGCACTAGACATCCATTAAGTGTCGGTTGCTCAGCCATGTTTTGGTTGATGAAGATGTATCTAATCTATTAAAAGTTGCCACAAATACATTAAAAAAAAAAATCTGTCCTAGAGTTTATATGATAAAAATATGTACAGATCAGATTTGTTTCCTAAACCCAGTTTTGTTTGGTGAAGATGTCTCCAATTTTTAGGTTGCCCCACACACCATATATATAATTCTCTCCTAGAAATTATATGTACAGATCAGATTTGTATGCTAAACCTAGAAATTAGCGTGTCTTGGTGTTTGAAAACAAAATTGAAATGAGGAATCCTGAGAACCAAATTATAGTCAAAAGCTAGAAAAGTTCAAAATACTAATGTTGTTATGAAAATCTGAAAACTTGACAAACTAAACCAGGGAAAGCTAGGAAACTGGAACAGTTGTGTTTTGGTCTAGTTATGAATCACAAGGGTTTCTTTCTCCACATGAATTTTTTTAACTACTTTTCTTTTCATTTTTGTGGTTGGATACATCATGTCCTTATCCATCATTTCAGATTTGGATAGCGACCTTCATCTAGCCATTCCCACATACAGATCCATGCCCTGCCATACCTGGCCCTGAAACAGGCCAGATCTGGATCCGACACACGAACATGTGTATCACAGGGCTTGGACCACCACATCCAATAACTTTGTATTATTTATTTACAATCATCATTCAAAATCTTGAGATTTTCCCACGGTGGATTTTACATCTCGAAGTCTGTCCTATCTTTCTGTCATACGTGACTTTGGCCTTGGGTTCCCATCAACATCTATCAATTATTACAATCAAAACTTCAACGTTTACAATAGACATAATCAGGGGTGTTACAAAAACTGCTCAATAGATTTATTCCACTCTCTAAACATTCATCATTCATAGTTTTCTCACTTCAGCTTCAGGAGACCTACGTCCCTAACATGATATCATGACACATTGGCAAGAAGTTTAACTTCAAAATAAACGACTTCATCAGTTTTAACTTGTCCAAATAGCTCTCTGTTCTATTATTTGGCCCCTGAAAAAAATGAAATGTTTTGACTCTACCGAGGATAAATAATAAAGAATGCATCTTGCATGTGATATAAAAATTGAGCAAAAGAGGGCAAACAAGAACAGCAATGTCATTTATTGTAACTAAAATAAATTTAGAACAATTAACAAATATTAATCCACAACAGGAAAAACAGAGCAAAGCACAAGAAGATGAGCTCCATCTCCATGAGATTGATACATAGTATGTTAACTCCTCAGAATGGAAAGATCTTCAATATCAGGAATTCCCTCTGGCTTTCCACTATACTCCATCTTTACAGGCAAATTCTTGTCTGAAAGATTTACGACAAGTTGACCACACGCACCACTAATGTCCTGGCCCATTTCCTGACGAACTGTTGTCCTGATGTTGTAGACACCCCTAAGAATCTTCTGAAATAATTCTACATTTTCCTTCTTACTTGTCCTATATTTGCTGATACTGCCAATAGGATTAAAGGGTATCAAATTTACCACCTGCACAATACCAGACCAAAAATAGAAATGAAGAAAACCAAAAATGGTTATAACTAAAGACAAATCAAAGTCTTCGTAACATATAAAGAGGAGATAAAGGTTCTTAGAAGGATACTCACAACGTCATACTCTTCTAGCAACTTTCCTAACAAATGTGCTTGTTGTTCTTGATCATTAATCCCATCCAGCATAATGTACTCTATAAAAATTTTACGTTTACTGCAAAAGACAGTGCATATGAAAATTAATCTTGGTTAGATATGAACTCCAAAATATATAATCTGCCTCTCCTTGCTAAGCAAATGCATGGAATTTTAAATTTATATTTCAAGTATTCATATCTTCTATGTAACATTTTTTTGTTTGCTAGGTTATGTGAGTTCTAAGATGACTGGCACGCCTAAACTGTTGCTTGAGTAGCTGCGACCCAGGGTCATCTAAGCCATCATAATCACCGAGGGATCACACCCAGCCTGGGCCACACCAGCCCTCAGTGTCATTGGATTTTTGCCCACAGAGTTTTGAACCATTGACCTTTACACCACAAAGTGTCTCAATAAAACACCCTGTCACCATCTATTCTACGCCCCATGGGCATACCTTCTATGTAACATTGATTCAAAAAGAATGTCACTAATAAAAACTCATATTCAGCCATTTCTTGTTATTTTATGGCACATTGTTAATTTATTGTGATTTTCCCAAGTAGCTATTTTACAGTTTCGAGTTTACAATGCTTCTCAACAACAGAAATGTCTTGGATGTAAAGCTTTTGTATGTCTCACCTATTTACATGGAGATAAAAGAACTCAGTTAAAGTTTAAGAAAAATAAATAATGGCAACTTCCAATCCCATACCATGTGCAGACCAAGGGCATAAAAACTGATCAGTCAAAATTGTTGAAATTCGTTTGCAAGCTAGAATTTCTGATGATAATCACTTGTGACTGTTATACAAGTTTACTTTTAGTGTTGAAAAATGTGTAACTAGGTAATATGAAATGTACTTTTAATTCTTCTATTTTGAAAAATGAAAGAAAAATTATTATTGTTATTTTAGAGGTCAAGCACCCATTGAGTGCTTCTAGGGTTTGTCCTAGGTCAATAAGTCAAAAGAGTCATTGTCGTAAGTTGAAGACCCTATCGAGCACATTGTAATTTGTAAAGAAAATTATTTTTGTCATTAAAAGTGTCAAAATACCCTTCAAGACCAAGTCGGCTTGGCAGCTGAGAAGTTGGTCTATTTTGAGGAGCCACGTCCACCTTAAGAAGTCTATATAAAGGAGGGAACTCAACCTCCTTGAGACACATTCATTACTCACTCATTCAAGTGAAGGAGAAGAACAAGAAGGCTAGTGAGGAAGGAAGAGGACGAAGAAAGATTGTTTCTAGGTTTGTTGCTTCAAGGTCGAAAATTTATATCTATTATCTACTAGAAGAGGATCAAAGTTGCTGGAAGAAGGACCCAATAGGTCACCTACTAGCTCTAGACAAGGAAGCAAGGCAAGTGAAGTTGTTGGGAGGCCTTGGAAGGCTAATTTTGCTCACACATGTGGATGCAGTAGCTGTTGCAAGTGACCAAAAATTCCAGACCTGCTGTAGAGGCCGAAATTCTACAGTTGGGGATCAAATTTGGGTTGCTGGGAGAGATTTGACTGGGTTTGACTTGGACAAGAGAAGCACATCATCAAGAAAGGTTGGACTTGGTCTTGGAGGGTATTGGTCTTGGTCTAGAGGTCTTGAAATTCGTCAATTGAAGAATCTATAAGAAGAGAAGAGATTTTGCAAGTTTTCCTCTCAAATGAAGAGGTTTTGGCCCTGGCTTGCAACGTACATTTTGTGTTCTTGTGTACTATTGTTCTTGTTTTGATAGTTGTTTGATGATATACGAACATAATAATAAGTGAAGAGGTTTTGGCCCTGGCTTGCAACGTACATTTTGTGTTCTTGTGTACTATTGTTCTTGTTTTGATAGTTGTTTGATGTATACGAACATAATAATAAGTGAAGAAGCTAATTAGTAAAAATAAATAAAAAGACATCACAAGCAGTTATCATAAAAAGAGAAATCATCTTAACTATTGCCCTATAGATTTCTCAACATGGTTTCAGACTAAGAAACCCGATTCATAGTTTACCCCCGTCTTGTTCCGAATCGGGCGAATCGGACATGATTCGTGGGGATTCGTGTCCAACTGCCTGGATTCGATCATGTCCGTACAGGACATGATGAGTCTCGATCGTGTCCTATATGAACACGATCGAATCCCTTTTCGCCGGATTCGAGCTGTGTGAAAAAACGTCCGCAGGCTTATAAAATCATGAATTTCTTCTAGGTTTCTCACAAATGCTAGTGTGTGAGTTGAGTCAACAGGATCAGTCATCAAATGTGCAAGAACAAGGGTTGAGGCTTAAGCACTTGTTATGTTTCTTATGATTTTTATATGACATATTTTAGTTCTTTTGGGCCTATTGTTATGATTGTTTTTCTAATTAGGGTCACAACTCTTAAATATGTCACAGTTAAGCAAGAAAAGGAGCTTGTTGTCCTCTTACTATTATTATGACCAACTTAGTACTTTTAAGCTCTATTATTGTTGTGTATTTAGGTTTTGCAATAAGTGCTTTAGACCTGATGCTATTGAAAAGTCTGCAAATAGGCCACTGTGGAGAGGACTTAGGTCCCAAAGGCCGGTGACCTTCCTTCAAAGACTAGCATGCCAAGATGAAATCCCAAATTACAATGTTTCGATCATAAACTAGCACTATGACCTCTCCAAAGAATAGCACTAATCTTGCAATCACAGAAGTTAGCTCAAAAATATAGCAAAGGTACAGGACAAACCTCCAATGACTGTGGCTAGGGCATGGACAGGTTGAGTGTCTGAATCAGGTTGATGACTTGTAGTTGTTTTGTATTTGCTATTTCTATTTGTCATTGACATTGTACTACCTAGAGGCTAGTACTTATGTAACACATTTTGATTTTGATGACTTAATGAGAAAACTACAATATCTTGTCTTTCTCCTATTGGATCATTGATGAATATGTCTATTACTTCATAATATGTATGATTGTATGATGTATCAATGTATCATGTACCTTTGTAAAACTTAATTTAGATGAAGATCTATGTTTGAATCAATGAATTTGTATGAATTTGTGTAAGAAATATCTAATTCTTAATATATATATATATATAACATGTTCGGACGTGTCATGTTCTGGGGGGTCACTGTGTCCGAATCTGACACTCGAATCTGCGTGTCCATCGTGTCCCATGTCCCCATGTTAGGTGACTAAGGTTTCAGAGCTAAGGTTGGCTAAGGGCATAATGAAGATCTCCTCTACATTGAATTAGTTCCTAAAGAAATGTACGAAGGTGGCAAGTCAACTCAAGAAGGGCATCAAAGAAGCATGGGATCTCGTATTCTCTTCTAAAAAGGAAGTGACCACGACATCTACAAAGGATGAAGGACTATTTTCAACATTCACTAGCAGATATCAAGATGAGAATATTTGGGTAATCGACACTAGAGCATCAAGGCATATGAAAAGTCAACATAAGCAATTGAAGACATTATCAAAAGGAAAGTCCTCTTACTCCTTGGTGTTGGAATTTGGGTAGAAATGGTCGGTATTTTCGTTGAGGAAGAAAATCAAATTTTTGATAATTATTTTTCCTCCTAAAAGTGTCAAATTGGATCCAACAGTTGGCAGGTCATTTGGGCCACTTTGTGGCACCATTTCAACCCACTAATGATATATATATATATAGGAGAAATGTGCTCCTCATTTGGGCATACGAATTTCTCATGGAGGAGCTCTGATTTAGCCACAGGAAAAGACAGATAAGGAGGGCCGAATTTTTAGGATCTCGAATTTCTAGGAGGGCTGAAATTTCAGAGAAGTGATTTTTGGGTTTATTGTTTCTCTTATTTCTCTCTCTGTTTTTGGATTTATGAACTGATCTAATCCTCTCCCATAAGGAAGGAAGTTTTTTTGGGTTTTCCCTTGTTGGGGTTTTTCCCTTCCATAGGCCTAAATTTTGTGTCTCTTGTCTTTCATTGCTGCACTATTGTTGTTCTTATTGTGATAATTTAATGTCTAAATGTGAATTGATGATAAATAATGCTAATGCTAAATTTGTTTTCCTAAAGCTAACTACTATTAATATAATTTTCTCTTAAAATTTCCCTTAAATTTCAACGTGTAGAACTTGGTGACAATAAAAGCTAACCTGTAAGAGGAATTGGATCAACTTCACTTGAGCTGGAGAATGAAGGAAACATTCATCTCAACAATATCTTATTTGTTCCAGGTTTGCACAAGAATTTACTTTCCATTTCATGTCTAGAAGACAAGGGTGATAGAGTTGCTTTCATTGATCGAAAGGTTGTAGTATGGGGTAAAAACTCAAGCATAGAAGATGCAAGAATGATTGGGATCCGTGAAGGTAGACTTTATAGATTGTTAATTCCCTTGCTCAAGCTTTGGTTCACAATGAAGTTAGCCCATGTGAACTTTGGCATAGAATATTTGGTCATCTTCACTACAAAATCTTACCAACCCTAAATTCAATAGTGAATGGCATCCCCGAACTAAAAGAAGATCATGAAGGAGTATGCAAGGGATGTGCATTGGGTAAGAACACCAAGAGACCATTTGGAAGCAGTGCTTCTGTTGAAGAATGTAACTAGGTTCAGTCTTCATAAAATGTATTTGAGTCATTATGTAATGCACTTGTCAAAAGAATAAAGAAAAGAATTTTTATATTGTAACAATGACTTATTAAAGCATGGGTTTCATGCTTGAGTCATCATTATCTTAGTCAAAGTCCCCATTGTCGACTCCTAGGATTAATATTGAGTCAACAGAGTCATTGTATATTTAAAGAGACCCTTCATGGCCTTTTGAATCATGTAAAAATGTTTATTATTGAGTCAAATATGAAATGTGTCACCCCCACACCAAGTCAGCCTAAAGGGTACCAATTCGACCTCACTTGAAGCCTATAAAAGGAAGGCGATCGAATTCATTTGGAGCATCTCATCTCAAGCTAGTTTGATATCTCTCTGGAAGCCGGAAAAAGTGCAAAGTGGGTCAAGGGAGCCAAAAGGAGTGTGAGTTGGGTCAAAGTCAAAGAGAAGGAGAAAATCGAAGTTTTGGTGCTACTCTCTCTCCATTTCATGCCCTAGTTTGGGAGATCGAAGTCTTTTACCAGATGCCGTAAGTTGCTGCATAGTCAAAGTTGTTGGGGACAAGGTGTTTTGGTTATTGGGTTGAATATCTGGAAAGGCTGACTTGGTGTGGAAGGAAGGTTTGGTCTATGTCTAGGGTGAAGAGTCTCAAAGAAAAATATTGAAGGAAGAGAATTTTGATTGGGTTCTCCCCTAGAGAGGGGTTTTGTCCTGGCATACTGCCTACATCTTGTGTCCTTTTTTTTTGTGATCCTTGTTGAGCACTGGAGTGGCACCTGATGATTATATGAAGACTCCATGCCCAAGGATGAACCAAAGGACACTTGTACCATCAGATATCATCAGATGTCATCAATTCAACAGAGTTTTTAAACTCTACTTCTACTTCTTATCATTTTCTCTTGTACCAAAATTCCACGCCCTATGGGAAATTGTAATAAGTGATGCTAGTAATGATGAATTTGAGTCAGTATTGAGTCTGTAACAGGCCTACGTAGCTTTGGACCTTGCCAACAAGTGAGTATTACTCTGGGAGGTTTTTTCACTCGGTTAATAATCATCTCCCTATCAGGACTTAATAATTAATTTAGTTTGTTCCTCCAATTTTACCCCAAAGTTGGAATACGACTTGATGGTGAGGCCTTGGGTGAATCCTAGTGTCTAGAGTCAATGTATATTACCATACTAGATCACACAAAAAATTTCGTGGAATTTGGCTGGGTCTATGTAGTGATTTTTTAATTTTTTAGATTTCTCGGAAGTCGAAAATTGCAATAAAAATTGTAATTGAATTGTAATAAGTGTTGCCTAGAGAAGTTGTATGGGGTATTAGTAATCAAAAGTACACCTCTCACCCTCAACTTTCTACTATGACACACTTTGAGGGGTTAATAATGTGTTTTAAACCCTCAAAACCCACTTTTCCTAGGTTTAGTGGGAAATCTGGCAATTAATTAAGCCATAAATTAAATATATGGAGAAAAATAAATATCCACATGCTAAATGAGGTGGAAAATTATGGAGGAGTTAAAGTGAAGTCCCAAGGTGATGTGGACTCCTAAAATCAAGGAAATGACAGGTGCTCAAATAAAATCGAATTTCTGGCATTAAATGAGAGTTGCTTACTTGGAAATTCGAATTTGTAAAGTTAATGCACATTTTGGAGGATTTGGGAGAATATTTGGTGGAGATTTTTGTGGGAAATTGTCCTCACATGGGCCCACCCATATACACTTGTCATTCCATCATAAAATTCGAATTTGGCACATAAGGGAAAAAGAAAATGATGTCCACTTGCCAGAATCCGATTTTTACACTTGGCATTGGAGCTCCACTTATCAAATTTGAATTTTCCTTGTGATCTACGCCCTCTCACCACTTGACATTTGGTTCTTCATTGAGATTTGCTCCCAACTTTCTATATAATGGAGCCATGGGCTCTCATATTGTATCTTTTGTACTAGCTATTGTGCTTGGAGAAACTTTGCTCCTATGCACACTTGTTCTTGATATAATAAAAAAGTATTTGGGGTCCATTCATGGGTGTTTCTCTCTTGGAGTTTGGCTTGGCTCAATAATGGTATATGTCCCTACTTGTGTTTAATTTGATTTCATTCTCTCATATGCTTTCATAAGAATTGGGAATGTATAGCCATCTTATATTTTCAATTGGTTATTCGATATGCTCTAGGCTAGACAACTCTATCTATTTCAGATATCAAACTCGAAATATCCATAGTCATCATTTTTAGTCTACGTTTCGAGTCTAAATCAAAACTCATCATCAGGACAACCTGCTAAGAAGAGAGAAAATCAGGGTTAATAAATAGTGGAGAGAAGATGAATGAAAGGGATTACCAGCTCTTAAATATTTATAGATTAATTAGCTATCTATTTTGGTTTATTCAAAATTAAAGCTCATTTCATTTTTTAATTTTTATTCATTTCATTTTTAATTTAGTGATATTTAAATTTTTTATTATTGTAGTTTATTTAAATTATTTGTATAAAATTAGATTTGTTTGTTAATACTAAATATTTGAGGAAAAGTTTAGGTGGTAGTGATAATATATATTATAAAGGGTGAATATTAAATTTTAATTATTGATTATAATGGTTTATTTATTATTATTTTATTAAAATTAATCATATTAAAATTTGTAATCTTAATTAATGTTAAAAAGGGGGGAGGGGTGTTAAATGTATTAGTATCCCTTAGTTTTAGTAACATTTAACACGCCTCCCCCCTTTTTAACATTAATTAAGCTTAAAAAAATTAATATAATTAATTTTAATAAAATAATAATAAATAAACCATTATAATCAATAATTAAAATTTAATATTCACCCTTTATAATATATATTATCACTACCACCTAAACTTTTCCTCAAATATTTAGTATTAACAAACAAATCTAATTTTATATAAATAACTTAAATAAACTACAATAATAAAAAATTTAAATATCACTAAATTAAAAATGAAATAAATAAAAATTAAAAAATGAAATAAACTTTAATTTTGAATAAACCAAAATAGATAGCTAATTAATCTATAAATATTTAAGAGCTGGTCGGCCCTTTCATTCATCTTCTCTCCACTATTTATTAACCCTGATCTTCTCCCTTCTTAGCCGGTTGTCCTGATGATGAGTCTTGATTTAGACTCGAAACGTAGACTAAAATGACCATTGTGGATATTCCGAGTTTGATATCTGAAAAAACTACACCACAAAAACCTCCAATCTAACTCTATCTATTTTCATTGGATATTTGTCATTTTTATCTATTGGATATTTGTCATTGTTTATTGATATAATCCATATGAGCTAATGTGCATTTGAAGTATTGTAGAGGCCATCTTTGGATCAACTAGCAAGCGTGAGGGGAAGTGTTCAAGAGACCAACCCACTCTTGGCATTACTTACAAGAAGCTCCTAACATTTTTTGAATCTTAATAGCTTATCTTTCCAAAGTGTCGATTTTGCAGGGTTCTTTTTCACGTAGTTTGTGCTTAAGCCAATTATTTCAATCAAATTCACATCTTCTACTCTTGTGCTTTCATCTATTTATCTAGCTAATCAAGAGCTCCTTGTAAGCTAGACAAGTGATGGGGTATTTTCCCATCACTTGATTTAGTTTTTTGTATATTATATTGTAGCATTATCACTCATTTTGCATGCTCTTTTTCACACTAACCTTGGTCTTAGTTTTGCAGCCTTAACATGTTGGTTGTAGGTTCTCTCAAGTTTCAAAGTTCCATTTTGAAGCACGGTCGTGGGCATTAGGAGGGCTTGCTAAAGAAGACTAGGCAGTGTATCACTTTGGGAGATTGTATTTCCTTATTGTAGCACCATTTTCATCTCTCCTAAGGCTCCATACTTGAATGAATTCCCTTGTGGTTTCAAAATCTCATTTTGTATTTCCATCAATTCCTTGGGTACTTCTCAAAGAGCCATTACCCTCATTGTAACACATAATAATAAAATTTCCGATTTTTGTTTTGGGAGCATGGGTTCCACCCATTGGCATCCCTATCTCTCCACTTTGGGAAAGGAATGGTGATTGGATTGACTTGTTGACTCTAGCATTTCCTTCCACTTACATGCGTGCTTTAAATTGGTAATTAACATAGCCACACATCTCATTTACTTTCCTCAAGTTTGCTAAAGTTCTTCAAACTTGCACCATTTGCAACAATTGTCGCTACAAGTCTCAAATTACATTTTGCAAAGCAATTTACTTTCATTTTGTGCAAACTTTTTCATTATTTTGTTTGAGCAAACTTTGATATACTTGGCTTGGTTATTGTCTAAATCATCTATGCTTTATGGTTGTGCAATATTTCCATTTTGAAACATATTTGAAGCATTGTGTATTTGGGCAATTTATCTTTCAAGACAATCATTTACTTCCATGTTAAGCAATTTTTCTTTCATTTTCTCAAATTTAAGAGTTCCTTTCGCAAGGCTATTTTGAATACAAATCTTGAGTTGCAATTTATTTTACATACACATTAATTGCTCATAAGCATCAAGCTTTTAGTCGGTCATCGATTTATCATAACTTATAAGTCAAAGCAAATTCTTTCATTTCACAATCTCATACGTTATGAAGTTTATGCAATGTTGTGTTTTGGAGCATATTAATTAAAGCATCTCTATCTTTTACATAGCAGTTGCAAACTTACTTGCATATCATAGTAGGCATTCTAACTTAGTTGCATATTTAAAATTTACCTCCAAGCATAAGATTGGTTGATAGAAATTATCGGGAAAAAGGTTTTCTTGGAAAGTTCTTCCATTTGGTACAAAGTAAGGTAAAAGTGTGTGACCTTGAAGTTATGAAGGAGGTTTGTCTCCTTGTAGGAACGAAGGCACACACTGGCTTGTAAGACTCAAGGGACAAGTATCATTAATGGCACCCTCGTGTCCTCGTCCCCTCTTTCTTACAGTCACCCCAATTTTTACCCCTTGGTAAGAACACAAGAGGAGGACTTCTCACCAAGATTAGGCATTTTAGATTAAGTAACCAAGATTAATTGCATCCAAATCTAGTGTAATTGCATCTCATGCTAATACACCCTATGGTTTTACTTGCAATTGTTTATTCCTCTTGTCATTGTTTAAATTGAATACTTCGTTGTGGCAAATAATTTTTTTTATCTACATTTTGCAAGTAGAACACTAATTGTTTGATTTTGAGCAAGATAGTTTCTCATGCTTTGATTCATAAATCTATTTATCTTGAAAGCATTTACAATATCTTGTGCTAACATTTTCTTGTTTCACTTTTTAGGACTACTTTTGATTTCCATTTGAAAGCATTTTACTTCATTTAAGAAAATACATTTTCATTTCGAAGAGCAATACTTTGAAGGCACTGGTTTTTCATATGTTTCATGCTTATCTTATGTATTGATGGTTATTGCTCGTATCACTTTTGCTTATAAATCTTAAAAAGTAATCTATTAACCACTCTCATAGAAAACTCACATCTTTAATTTAGTCTTTCTTTAGGGATCACCCCCCATAGCTAACCTAGGAGATAGCTTAAACGAAGAGAGTTGGGATTAGTGTGACAGCCCCTTCTCTGAGATCCTTGCCACCAACCACACCTTGTGGGGTTGAAGGCTTTTCCAACTGACTTGTAGGTACGTGTAGGCGGCAAGGAGAGTTAACAATCTTCATATACACATAATTTTGTAATTGCTTGATGAAATATAATCTAATAAAGAAGTAAAATAAGTCAACATAATTCACAAGTAATTATCAAGAAATAGGAATCAAACCATAATCTACTTGTATTGATTTCTCAACAGCTTCAAGGTCAAAAGAAATCCCGGATCTTATTCATTCCGATGTTTGCGATCCTATGAGTCCAAAGTCACTTGGATGTCATCTATGTTATGTCACATTCATAGATGACCATTCAAGGAAAACTTGGGTTTACTTAATGAAATCCAAGGATGAAGTACTTACCAAATTTCAAGAACTCAAAGTTGAAGTAGAGAACCTTATAGAACGGAGAATCAAGATACTAAGCTCTGATAATGGAGGAGAATACACATCCAAGGAAATTATAGCCTTCTGTAAGGAGTCTGGGATTAAGAGGGGGTTGATAATCTCATATAATCCCGAGAAAAATGGAGTTGTCGAACGAAAGAATCGGTCCATTGAAGAAAGTGTAAAATCTATGCTACATGATCAGGACTTGCCAAAATTTCAGTGGGCTGAAGCAACGAAGATAGTTGTATACATACAAAATTGAAGTCCCCGACTCCCCACAGGTCACTAGATAACATGACTCCTGAAGAAGTATTCACTGGGAAGAAACCAAGAGTGGATCATCTCCAAAATTTTGGTTGTCCTGTCTATATTTATATACCAAAGAACAAGGGAAAGAAGTTGGATCCATCAAGCATGAAGGGAACATTTGTTGGCTACAATAATTCTTCTAAGGCCTATAGGATCTACATAAAAGGAGGACACCAAATAGAAGTGAGTCAATATGTGATATTTGACGAAAGTATTGCATTCAAGAAATCAAAGGATCTCCCTATGGACTCTGATGATGAAGAACTTCTGGTATTTGAAGAGGAAGTTATTAGGGAGGAAGAAGAATCAAAACATGAAGATGAAGGTCCCAGTGAACCTATACAACCTGTGGTAATTCTCGAGACTAGAAAGAGACCTAATTGGTTGAAATCTACTCTATTAGATGCAGACAGACATCGAGCGGCTAAAGGCACATTTAGGGAAAGCAAGAAGCCCAAAAGATATTCTAGGTATGTAACATATATGACAAAACTAATAGAAGCAGAGCCATCCACCTTTGAAGAAGTTGTCAATCATCAAGAATGGAAAGATGCCATGAATGTAGAATATCAATCGATAATGAAGAAAGGGGTATGGGAGATCGTGCCTAGGCCTGAAGACAAGTCTATGGTAACTTCCAAGTGGCTTTACAAGATAAAGCACGTGACAGATGGAAGCATTGACAAGTATAAGGCAAGATTTGTGGCTAGGGGCTTCTCTCAACAAGAAGGCATCAATTATGAAGAGACATTTGCTCCAACAACAAGGTATACAACTATACGATCACTGGTTTCTTTGGAAACATCGATGGGATGGAATATTCATCAAATGGATGTCAAGACTGCATTCCTGAATGGTGGCACAATTGATGAGGAAGTCTATATAGAGCAACCCTTGGGATTTGAAGTCAAAGATAGAGAGGCATATGTCTGCAGGTTGAAGAAGGCATTATATGGCCTTAAGCAGGCACCAAAGGGCATGGTATGCAAGGATGGATGCATAACTACAAAGATTGGGCTTCACAATGAATTTTGTTGCTCTGAATCTCTACATCAAGGTTGTAAAAGATGAGCTTGTGATTATTCTTCTAGATGTGGATGATCTTCTCTTGACAAGTGTAGAAGGTCGAATCCAAGAATGCAATAAGCAGAATTCGATATGAAGGATCTTGGGCTGATGCACTATTATTTGGGACTAGAAGTCTGGCAGGGACCTGATGAGATCTATCTAGGACAAGGGAAGTATGTGATCGAGCTGTTGAAGATGTTTGATATTATGGATTTCAAACCAATGACAAACCCGATGATCACAAACTTGAAAAGACTGAGAAGTTTTGAATCAAGCCCAGTGGATCCAACTAGGTATAGACAATTGATTGGCCCACTGATGTACTTGGTAAATACTCGACCAAACATATATTTTGCGGTGAATGTTCTCAGTTAGTTCCAAGTAGAGCCAAAGCATGATCATTGGATAACAGCCAAGCACACTCTGAGATATTTGCAAGGAACAATTCACTACTGCCTGAAATATGAAAGAAGGAATGATGTCCGCTTGATTGGATATACAGATTCTGACTGGGGAGGCAGTGAGAAGGATGGAAGGAGCACTACAGGAGGATGTTTTAGTTTGGGATCCTTTGTGGTCTCATGGATGAGCAGAAAGCAAGAATCAGCGGCTTTGAGTAGTGCTGAGGTTGAATACATTGCAGTCGATGAAGTGAGAAGAGAATTTGTCTAGTTGAGGAAGTTGTTGTCCGACTTATTTGAAGGACCAATGGACCCTACAATGATACATTATGATAACACCAGTTGTATAAGATTGTCTGAAGACCTAGTGTTTCATGGAAAGACAAAGCATATAAACAACAAGTATCACTACATTCGGAAGCTAGTACAAGATGGTGTGTTGCAGCTACAGTATATCTCCACCAATGACCAAGCAGCGAACATATTGACAAAATCTCTTCCTAATAAGAAGCTTGTGTATTTGAGAGACAAGCTTGGTTTGGTTAATATATCCTCCTTAATTGAGAGGGAGAGATAGGCACATCACTCTTGTCTTCACTTGGGTAAACATATGGCATCTGATACTCTTTGAGGATGAGGTAGGGCATCCAAGATAAGAGTAGTCAAGGACCTATATTCTTTGAGGGATAGCTATCCAAGATAAGAATAGTTCAAGGAAGGACATACTCTATGAACACTCGGGTGGGGTATGTGCCTTGAGAGACAATAATGATGGTGTCTATAAATCATTGCTCTTGCCAGCGTTGTGCTTTGATCTTGTGGAGAGATAGAGTTGTTATTCAAGGCCTTGTTATGTGACATTGTTGGTTGTTATGATGCTAGACAGATGGGTTACCAATCTAACTCCTCTTATAAGATCTCTTCTAAGTGAAAATGTTCATGTACCATTTATGAATACCTCCCTAGTTAAGAGGGAGTGTTGAAAAATGTGTAACTAGGTTTGGTCTTCATACATATGAAATTTACTTTTAATTCTTGTATTTTGCAAAATAAAAGAAAAATTATTATTGTTATTTTAGAGGTCAAGCACCCATTGAATGCTTTTAGGGTTTGTCTTCGGTCAAGAAGTCAAAAGATTCATTGTCATAAGTTGAATACCCCATCGGGCACATTGTAACTTGTAAAGAAAATTATTTTTCTCATTAAAAGTGTCAAAATACCCTTCAAGGCCAAGTCGGTCTGGCAGCTAAGAAGTTGGCCTATTTTGAGGAGCCACATCCACCTTAAGAAGCATATATAAAGGAGGGAACTTGACCTCCTTGAGACACATTCATTACTCACTCATTCAAGCGAAGGAGAAGAACAAGACGAAGAAAGATTGTTTTTGGGCTAATTCTCTCTCACGAGTGCAAAGAAGGAAAGCTAGGGTTTGTTGCTTCAATGTCGAAATTTTCTATCTGCTGGAAGAGGATCAAAGTTGTTGGAAGAAGGACCTAATAAGTCACGTACTAGCTCTAGACAAGGAAGCAAGGCAAGCGAAGTTGCTAGTGTTGAGAAATCTAGAGCATCAATTATTAGGTGATTTCTCTTCTTTGATAACTGCTTGTGAATGTTTTTACTTCTTATATTAGGATCTTCTTTTACTTATACTATTATAGTGTTCTTCATCAAACATCTAAAAATGCATAAACATAAAGAGACAAAAGACACAGAATGTAGGCTATCATCCAGGGCCAAAACCTCTCCCACTTGAGAGGAAAACCCAAACAAATTCTTCTTCTTATAGAGATTCCAATTGATGAATACAAAGACCAAGAACAAGACCCTTGACCTATTTGCCACTCCAAGACCAAGACACGAAGCTTCCTTGATGAAGTCCTTCTTTCTTGAGTCAACAGTAGTCAACCTTCTGCTTCTTCCTCTTCTCGGCTTCTCTTCGACTTCGGTTGCTTCAGACCTTCACTGAACATAGAATGAGTAGTTTTTTTATTTTCATTTTCAGATTTAAACCTTTCATTTCCAAGTCAAAAAATCAGTCAAAAATGACCCCTAGAATGAAAGACATTACTTGGGCATATGCTAAATTGGTTGATGATCAAATGCGTTGCAAATTTTGCAAGAGAAAAATTAAGGGGGGTGGAGGGGGCATTCATAAGCTGAAACTACACTTGGTTGGTCTTAGAGGCCAAATTACTCCATGTGAAGCACCAATAGAAGAAATTGGGGAAATTAGGAAGGAATTGAGAGATCAATTTCAAAAGTTTGAGGAAGACAAAGCTAGGCAAAAAGAAATAGAGGTTGAAATTGGGAGGAAGAGGAATATAAAACACATTATCGCTGCCAACCCCAATTTTGATTATGAGGGTTCTTCATCTATCCCTTGCACCGATGCATCAAACCCCTTTCGCTATGTTCCTCCTTCTTTGGAGTCTATTCAAAAAAAGGGTAAGAGTGAAATGAAAAATAAGGGTACTATCAAAAAAAATTTCACACCCTCTTCTCCCTCTGATAGTGCACATGGTCCTACAGCTACTAGAGGTCAAGTGCAGCCCACTTTAGATCAGCATTGGAAGAAAGAATTAAGAGAAACTGCTTGTGATTACATTGCTAGATGGTGGTATGATGTTGATATTCCCTTCAATGCTTCTCGTTCACCATATTATAAACCTATGTTTGATGCCATATATGCTGCTAGAAAGGGCTTCAAAGGCCCTACTATGCATGAGTTAAGAGGATCTCTTTTGCAAAAAGAGATTGTGTCCATTGATGAATATTTGAAAGAATTCAAAAACTCATGGGCACAAACAGGATGTACCATCATGTTAGATGGATGGACTGATCAAAGGAACCGTACCATCATAAACTTTCTTGACTTTTTCCCAAGGGGAACCATGTTTCTAAGATCAGTTGATGCATCTGATAGGGTGAAAGATGCACACTTTTTGTTTCAGCTTTTGGATGAGATTGTTGAAGAGGTGGGGGTGGCAAATGCTATTCAAATCATCATAGATAATGCCTCTAACTATGTTCTTGCTGGTAAATTGTTAGAGGAAAAACACAACCATCTTTTGGACCCCATGTGTTGCACATTGCATAGACCTCATGCTTAAGGATATTGGTAAAATAGATTGGATCAAGAACATTGTAGAGCATGGCAAAAGCATCACAAAATAGATTTACAATCACTCATGAATTCTGAACCTGATGAGAAAACACACAGGGGGCAAGGATATTATTAGGCTTGCCATCACTAGATTTGCAACACATTTTTTGACATTGCAATCTATCCCAACATAGAAACTTGCAAAACTTGTTTTCTAGTGATGAATGGAATGTATGTCAGTGGGCTCGCAAACAGGATGGCAAAGATGTGAAAAAGAAAGTTAATGAAGAAATATTTGGAAAAAAGGCAGCAAAGATTGTGAAGGTTGTTGAGCCACTGGTTAAGGTGTTGCGGTTGGTGGATAGGGAAAGATTGGCTATGGACTTCATTTATGAGGTTATGGATCAAGCAAAGGAGCAAATAAAGGCATCATATAAGGACAGAGTGGGTAAGTATGGGCTCATTTGGGAAATCATTGATAAAAGATGGAACAATCAACTCATCGCCCTATACATGCAGCTGGGTATTTTCTAAACCCAAGGTATCATTATAAAGCTCACGAAGCAGGAGCTTTGACTAGGGAGGTTAGAGATGGATTGATTTATTGCATTGACCACATGATCCCCAAGGATTGTGACCAGTTGTTGATACACAATCAAATCATTGTGTTCAGCAAAGCCACAGGTACCTTTAGCAAAACCTTGCAAGGATTGCAAGGGAATCAAATGAGCCAAGTAAACAAAGAATTTCAATTTTCAAATTCATATTTTATTATTTTGTATAATTGTTTATAATTTCAAAGTTTGATATAACTTATTGAGCTAACTGAAACTCATTACACAACTACGTTTTTTGCAGCACAATGGTGGGAAGCATTTGGTAGCCATTGTCCTCAATTGCAGAGTTTTTCAATCCGCATTTTGAGTCAAACTTGCAGTGCTTCTGGGTGTGAGCGCAATTGGTCTGTCTTTGAGAGGATTCACACAAAGAAGAGAAACCGTTTGGAGCAAAAATGGTTAAATGATATAGTGTATGTCCAGTACAACCTCTGACTAAGGCGCAACCAATTGCTGAACAAAAGACCTGATTCAAATCCCATTGTGTTGGAGTATATTGATCCAACAACAAATTGGGTAGTGGATACTTGTCCACCAGAGTTTGACTCTGATGAGGATATTGGTGTGGGGATGGACTTCGATTCACAGGTAGAGGCTCAGCTAAATGCAGATCCACTAGTAGCAGGCCCAGGCCCAAGTCCTCCAGTTGCAGCCACAGGCACTTCCTCTAGTCAGCCACGACAAAAGCGCATAGCTCGTCTATCTCAGGCTTAACATGCTACAGTTCCAGTTGAGGATATTGATGAGGATGAGGAGGAGGAGCGAGGGGTTTCCCCCTCTGATTCAGAGTTTGATCCAGAGGATATTGCCTTGTCAGATGTCTAACAGTAGTGACTAGTCATGTTTTGTTGTAGAGGCCATTTAGAGCCTCCTTGGTTATGTTTTTTGTTCTGATCTCTATATCATTATCATGTATGTACCATGGTTACTTGGGAGCGGGAGCGAAAGCAGGGAGCAGGAGCGGGAGCGAGAGCGCCATTTTCAAAAGCTCCTGGCCCGGGAGCGGTTTTTTTAAATATATATATTTTTTATATTTTTTTATATTTTGATGCATATATGTCAACAAAAGCATGTAGAATGATGAATTAGACATAAAAAACATAAAAACATAGATTGAACCATATAACATCAATCATCTAGAAGCTATAATCTTCATCAACCACGCCCAAAAGTTGGAAAGTTGGAAACATACTACATATTAACTCTTGAATCTCATGATTCATCAATCTTAAAGTTTCAAGCTTTCAAACTCAATGTTCCACTACATAGATTGAACCATATAACATCAATCATCTAGAAGTTATAATCTTCTAATCTAGAAGTTATAATCTTCTAATCTAGAAGATTATGTTTTTAATCTAGAAGTTAGAAACATTCAACATATTGACTCTTGAGTCTCATGATTCATCAAACTTAAAGTTTCAACCTTTCAAAATTCAATATATAACATTTATCATCATCAATTCATTGATCACCATAGTTGTACTTGTAAGCTAATTGTAACATTTCCAACAAAGAATATTTAACATGAAATTAAATGTTATAAAATGAAACAAATTCCAAATTTCATGAAGCATCGTATTCATAATTCATAATGACTTATAAACTTATAACTGCCAACTTCAAAGTTTCAAACTTCAAACTTAAATTGTCATATATTGTTTACAAAAAATATCAAAATAAATATGAAATAGTCAAGTTTCAACAGTGATAAAAAGTTAAAAACTACTAGAAACTAGAAAAGAGTAGTAAATCTATTTTATCTATTGCTTGGCCTCTTGCCACGAGAAATGTCTATTTTTTGAAATTTGAGCAGATCGTGGTAATGGTGGTCTTCTAAGGCTTGGCCTTAATGCTTGTTGGCATTGTCTTCCCTCAGAAAATATAATTAAAAAAATGTGAATAATTTCTCTAGAAATGTTAAAAGGTATTTGTAAAGATGTAAGAATGAAGAATAATTTCTCTAGAAACATTAAAGGGTATTTGTAAAGATGTAAGAATGAAGAGAAGATACTTTATGTCAGACAGCCACTTAAAGATCATGATCCAATAAAATATTTACACAAATTGCCAAGGTGTAACCCAGAAGAAAATGAAAAAGCTCTAACATGTGGTGTGTCTTGGATGAAATAATGTGCGAATTGCCAACCATCGAAATCTAGATGGTTGTAAAGATTTAAAAATCTTAAAAACGATGGTGTATTAATAAACACTGAACACATATTAAGAAAATCACATGATACATCTAGTTTTTGGAACACATCTAACAGAATATCATCTTAAAAGATACGGTAAGTTATTGTAATGTTGGGGTCAGATAAGGCAGCTTAAACTGGGGCTTTGATTTTGATAACATTGTGCAGAAAGCCACATATTTTTTTATGTGATGGCCACTAAAGAAAAAAAATGGGATCTTTCCTAATAAAATATAATAGAGTTAAAATCTTAGAGCCGTAAGTGAATCCCCAGGGAGAGAATGGGATTTTCACTTTAGCTGAACGCTTAGGTATTCGGCATGTCCAACAAGTGGAGAACAAGTAGAATGTGTTGCTAAGGAATAAATTAATTTCTTTTAAGGAAATGGGAAATTCAACCTAGAAGGCATATAATTAATTATCCAAAGTTTAGGCAATTGCATTTTCATCAACTTGTTAACCACTTTGCTATTAAGGTGGTAAAATCTCTAAGAAACAATAGATGGGAAAATAAACAAGCCCCCATCTCATGCAAGAAATATGGCCATGACCTAAAAGGGTAGAGGCATTGATGAAACATCAACAAATATTTCGGTCATCCATCAATGTCTCCAATAAGATGGCATATCTTGATTGCAAATAAGATGCCATATCTTGATTGCAAAGGACTATCAACTTGGTTTCAATGTGAGAAAGGAGTAGGTGTAACGCATTAACAATAGTACAAAGAATGATTTCATAATATTTAGGCCCTTTTTACAGTGGAGAGAAATTGTTGTTGAATTAAATACTGAGTTTCAAAGGGTCATATATCCTTGCTTATAATAACTACAACACAATGAGTCTTAAAGCTAAGCTTTTGTTTTTATTCCTTAATGAAAATTGGCCTTTACTCATATCTTAACAGTTGATCCTTGCATAAAACGAATAGGATGTATGCTTTCCATTCCACTTTATGGTAGGAAATTTTTTCTCAAGATTGTTAAAGGATATACCTTTCCTAGGTTTACAATAAAATAATGGCCATTACCAAATGAAATTGTATCATAATATGTTAAAAAATAGTTGATACATAAATTATATTGACAGTATAGTTAGGTTGGCAAATGGATGATTTAAGCAAATGGAGAGAAAGTAATTTCATTTAAAGTCTTTAAGCAAAAAAAACACTCCCAAAATGCTCTCTCCCTAAAAAAACGCTCCCGAAAACGCTGCCTTCCTTAAAAAAATGCTCCCTCCCTAAAAAAAACACTCCCTAAAATGCTCTATCCCTCAAAAAACGCTCCCTGAAAACCAGGGAGCATTTTACCTGTTTAGGGAGCGTGCTCCCGATGCGCTCCCAAAACGCTCCCGCTCGGAGCGTGAATTGGGAGCGGGTTCAAGAGGGGGGCAGGGGGGCGTTGCCCTGCAACCCTAGCCAAGGTTACTTGGGAGCGGGAGCGAAAACAGGGAGCGGGAGCGGGAGCACCATTTTCAGAAGCTCTTGGTTTGGGAGCGTTTTTTTATAATATATATATTTTTATATATTTTTATAGTTTGATGCATATGTGTCAACAAAAGCATGTAGAATGATGAATTAGACATAAAAAAACACAAAAACATAGATTGGACCATATAACATCAATCATCTAGAAGTTATAATCTTCTAATCTAGAAGTTATGTTTCTAATCTAGAAGTTAGAAACATTCAACATATTGACTCTTGAGTCTCATGATTCATCAATCTTAAAGTTTCAACCTTTCAAAATTCAATATATAACATTTATCATCATCGATTTATTGATCACCATAGTTGTACTTGTAAGCCAAGTGTAACATTTACAACAAAGAATATTTAACATGAAATGAAATGTTATAAAATGAAACAAAATGAAACAACTTTCAAATTTCATGAAGCATCATATTCATAATTCATATTGAGTTATAAACTTATAACTGCCAACTTCAAAGTTTCAAACTTCAAACTTAAATTGTCATATAGTGTTTACAAAAAATATCAAAATAAATATGAAATAGTCAAGTTTCAACAATTATAAAAAGTTAAAAACTACCAGAAACTAGAAAAGACTAGTAAATCTATTTTATCAATTGTTTGGCCTCTTGCCACGAGAAATGTCTAATTTTTGAAATTTGAGCAAATCGTGGTAATGGTAGTCTTCTAAGGCTTGGCCTTAATGCTTGTTGACATTGTCTTCCCTCAAAAAATATAATTAAAAAATGTGAATAATTTCTCTAGAAATGTTAAAGAGTATTTGTAAAGATGCAAGAATGAAGAATAATTTCTATAGAAACGTTAAAAGGTATTTGTAAAGATGTAAGAATGAAGAGAGGTACTTTATGTCAGACAACCACTTAAAGATAATGAACAATAAAATATTTACACAAATTCCGAAGATGTAACCCAGAAGAAAATGAAAAAGCCCTAACCTGTGGTGTGTTTTGGATGAAATAATGTGCAAATTGTGAACCATAGAAATCTAGATGGTTGTAAAGATTTAAAAATCTTAAAAACGATGGCGTATTAATAAACATTGAACACATATTGAGAAAATCACATGATACATCTAGTTTTTGGAACACATCTAACAGAATATCATCTTAAAAGATACGGTAAGATATTGTAATGTTGGGGTCACATTAGGCAGCTTAAACTGGGGCTTTGATTTTGATATCATTGTGCAAAAAGCCACATGCTTTTTTATGTGATGGTCGCTTTAAAAAAAAAATGGCCGCTTAAAAAAAAAATGGGATCTTGCATAATAAAATATAATAGAGTTAAAATGTTAGAGCCATAAGTGAGTCCCCAAGGGGAGAATGGGATCTACACTTTAGCTAAATGCTTAGGTATTCGTCATGTCCAACAAGTGGAGAACACGTAGAATGTGTTGCTAAGGAATAAATTAATTTCTTTTAAGGAAATGGGAAATTCAACCTAGAAGGCATATCATTAATTATCCAGAGTTTAAGCAATTGCATTTTCATCAACTTGTTACCCACTTTGCCATTAAGGTCGTAAAATATCTAAGAAACAGTAGATGGGAAAATACACAAGCCCCCATCTCATGCAAGCAATATGGCCATGACCTAAAAGGGTAGAGGCATTCATGAAACATCAACAAATATTTCGGTCATCCATCACTGTCTCCAATAAGATGGCATATCTTGATTGCAAAGGACTGTCAACTTGGTTTCAATGTGAGAAAGGAGTAGGTGTAAGGCATTAACAATCGTACAAAGAATGATTTCATAATATTTAGGCCCTTTTTACAGTGGAGAGAAATTGTTGTTGAATTAAATACTGAGTTTCAAAGGGTCATATATTCTTCTTATAATAACTACAACACAATGAGTCTTAAATATAAGCTTTTGTTTTTATTCCTTAATGAAAATTAGCCTTTACTTATATCTTGGCAGTTGATCCTTGCATAAAACGAATATGATGTATGCTTTTCAACTAGTTTGAACAAAATCCATTCCACTTTATGGTAGGAAATTTTGACTCAAGATTGTTAAAGGATATACCTTTCCTGGGTTTACAATAAAATAATGGCCATTACCAAATGGAATTGTATCATAATATGTTAAAAAATAGTTGATACACAATATATTGACAATATAGTTAGGTTGGAAAATGGATAATTAAAGCAAATGGAGAGCAAGTAATTTCATTTAAGACCAAGTCTTTAAGCAAAAAAAACGCTCCCGAAAATGCTACCTCCTTAAAAAAACGCTCCCTTTCTAAAAAAAAATCTCCCTAAAACGCTCCATCCCTAAAAAAACACTCCCTCCCTAAAAAAACGCTCCCTAAACGCTCCCTAAAACGTTCCCTAAAACGTTCCCTGAAAACAAGGAGCGTTTTTCTTGTTTAGGGAGCACGCCCCTCAGGGATCGTTTTTGGGAGCGCACTCCTGATGCACCCGCTCGGAGCGCGAATTGGGGGCGGGTTCGAGAGGGGGGGAATGCTCCCCCGCGACCCTACTCCTGACTTCATCTTCATCATCATCAAAGAAGCTGCAAACCACTCTTCTCAATTAAGTATCTATGACCTTACTTAAATCTGTCAAGATGACTTATTGTAAAGAGAGCAACAAATTGGTTGGGTCATCAAACTTTAGTGCTTGGAAGACGAGGACAGATTTGAATCTAATTGAAGACAAACTTATGGACTACATCGAAGGATCTACAATTCAACCCTCAAAAGAAGATGCTCCAGCTCATGCCAAGTACATGAAGAGAGAAATCAGAGCCTAAAGGATTCTCATAGAATCCATTAAGAACTCACTCATTCCCTATGTATCAAAACTAAAGTCTGCAAAAGAAATATATGAGAAACCGGTAGAGCTATTCTCTGTAAGTACTGCAAGAGAAGCAATCTCTTTGAGACAAGAACTATACAAAATGAAATTGTCAAGAGAAGAAGGAATCACTTCATACTTTATGAGGATTTCTGAAATAAGAGATCAACTGCAGGCACTGGGAGAAGTAATGTCTGACACTGAGATGACTACAGTAGTGTTGAATGCTCTACTAGAACAATGGGGAAACTTCACTTCAAGTTTATACGGGAAGAAAGAAGCCACGTCATTCCATGATTTATGGTCTCTATGTAAAATAGAGGAAACAAGATTGAAAGCCAAAGCTGATACAGGATCAAGTGAAGGGAATCGAGCCTTTGCAGCCATATCCAAGAAGAAAGGAAGATTTGGAAAATTTGGTCCTCAGAATAAAAGAAGAAATATGGACAAAGTATGATGCTTTGGATGTAAAGAACTTGGGCATTATAAAAGAGATTGTCCTAAATCTGAAAAGGACAAGAGGAAAAGGGAAGAAGCCCATATCTCAGATATGAGGGAAGAACCTGATGCAAAGAAATCTAAGAAAGAAGAAGCGAGAGATCTCTATTATGATTGAGAACATCTTCCACTTTAACTGATTTCTATTGATTGTAAAATAGAATGATAGAAAACAATGTATATTGATAGCATCGTGATAGAAGCATGTAGGAGCCCTTGGTGAAACAGCGCCAGGAAAACCTCACTGATAACAATACTGATGGAAGACAGTCATCAAGATCAAGGGTCATCATGGAAACAGGTGCTGATAGTTTCTAATAGAATTCTCTATGAATTCACTGGTTAGAAAGAAGCAAAAAGGTTTCATCAAAGAATTCAATGCTACAGAATTTTGGGATTAAGATGTGATGACATATTGATGAAGCAGGTCAATGGAATGAAGTTCCTCATTCTAATAAAATTGCTATAGGATGACTCAAAGGAAAAAGGTATGAGGTATATATATTTATATGCTGACACTGGATGCTATGTAGTCATGTCATATGGTCGCAGGCAATGAGCTTTAGAAGTATGATCTCTAACGATGCACAGACAAATGAAATCGACATAATATATCCTCATATGGAATATGAGGTGGTTGTATATGAACAAGGAACTGGAAATTGGAAGTTCCTAGGAATGAAGATGTGCAGAAAGGAAAAGATCATGAAGTGAAACATGTCAAGAGGTAGTTGTCATCCTGAAGCCAAGAAGATGTGACTAGAATATCTCTTGGGAAGATATGTAGACTCTGATAGAAGTCTGGTAAAGAAGAAGACCCTTGACGAGACATATCATTAGGAGATGTGTCAATCTGAATAGAGGATGTCGATGCCTATAGGTAGATGTCATGGTGAAAGATCATCACTGAGGTGACTTTTGATTTAAAAGTTCATATGTTTATCTGGATGAATTCATGCAAGGCTGCCAATCATGTGAAAGGATGTAAGATCCTTGGAGATGGTTCGAAGTAAAGCAGAATTGCATAAAGGTGGACCAGAAAAGAAAGTGATGAATAACTTTCTGGTAGATGACATGACTCATGAATGAAAGTGATGGATGATCTGTGCCCTATGGAGCTAAAGTTGAAGATTCCTCAATATTGAAATCCATGACATCGAGGGCAGGATTTCCTCAGGATTTCCTCATGAGCAGCTGGGTGTCTCACCATTGTTGCTGCAGGTCTCTAGTTAAGAGGGAGCCTGGTGATAAGTTTCTTACCTAGAAGAAACTTGGTAATTCCTAAGAATGAGCTTAGGTACATTCCTTGTATAGGAATGAGTACATTCCCTTGTGGAATAGGACCTCTCTGGCTGAAGAGGGAGAGATAGACACGTCATTCTGGTCTTCACTTGGGAAGACAGAATGGAGGATTGGGTAATCATCTAGCATTCGTTACTCTTTGAGAATGTAATAGGGCATTCAATATAAGAGTAGTCGGGGACCGATATTCTTTGAGGGATAGCTACCCAAGAGAAGAATAGTCCAAGAAGGTCATACTTTGGAAAACCTGGGTGGAGTATGTACCTTGGAGAGACAATGATTATGGTGTCTATAAGTCATGTGTCTCACCAGCATTGTAGCCCACTGTCTCGTTGAGAGATGAGAAACAATGACTATGGTATCTATAAGTCATGTGTCTTGCCAACATTGTAGCCCATTGTCTCGTTGAGAGATGGGGTTGTTAGTCAAGGCCTTGCACTAGGACAATGCTGGTTGATATGATGCTATATAGATGTGATTAACAATCCGATTCTTCTTATGAGATTCTTCTGTTTGAAAGTGACCATGTACCTATATGAATACCTCCCTAGTTAAGAGGGAGTGTTGAAAAGTGTAACTAGGATCGGTCTTCATATTGACTATGTAATTATGTATTTATGTAAAGATGAAGACAAAGATAATAAAATGTATTTTTGTTATACTTGCTTTATGGGTTTCATGAGCGAGATTTTATTATAGGTCAATAGGCTTCTTCTTGCTGTCTATTAGGGTTTGTCTTCTGATAAATGTAATTAAGTGTCATGTATATGAAGTGGCTAGACTAAAGAGAATGCTCCAAGACCTTGTCATAAATCTGTGGAGGAAAGGCTTATATGAACCCTCATTCAACGCTGGAAGATAAACTTCTATACACTGTGATCTAGTCGACCTATTAACAATGGTTAATGTCGGCCTACATGCTGGAATCTAGATGAATGGTCATCCTAAAGACAGGATCTGTGCACTATATATATCAAAGAACCTGCGGCTCATTTGACCAAAAAGAGATGCGGATTTCTTTGTAATATAACAGTGTTTGTATGCGGACTTAAGACCAGGAATAAATGCGGGTATAATACAGAGACAGATGCGGACATACCTATGATCAAGTGCGGGTTCAAGAACAGAGGTAGATGCGGATACAAGCAAGTATAACAAAAATAACAGCAAGATTGCGGATACATTAGTGATCTGTGCGGATTTCAAGAAGGACATAAGTGCGGGCTAAAAGACACAGAATTGTGGACATATCTGTGATTGCAACAGCATAATAAAGTCTGGGTTAAATGCGAGTTGAAGCAGTGGGTGCGGATCTGTTTTTGTAAAGCATCCTGAAGCAAAAGAAGTGTGGATTAATATAAAGGAGCTGCCGTCAAGTCTGATCTTAAGTGTGGACCTCAGATCAGTATAACAGTGCGGATTGAGGATGAAAAGAAGTCCCGATATCATAGCGTGAAAGTGAGAGAATAGAAGGAAGGTAAATCTATCTTCAGTACACAAAAAGGAAAACATTATATCTCAAGTGAACATGAAACAAGAACTATGTTGATAACCAAAGACTAAATCAAGGAAGATATAATTAGAGACTGAGTTCTCTGGTGGTGGTGCAGGTCAGTGCAAGTTGGTGCAGAAGTTAAGGATCAGCGTTGTGAGCATACAAAGAAGCATTGACAAGGTCTTGGAGGCATTTCTAGGTCAAGGGTCCGAGTCTTGATCATGGTACTTGTCATTTGAAGATCTATAAGAAGAATTCCTTACGGGTTTTCCTCTCCAAGAGGGAGAGGTTTTGCCCTGGCTCTAGGAGCCTAATTTTGTGTCTCGTGTATTTTGATAATTGACTTGATGAAAGACTAAATAAGCTAAAGAAGAGAAGACATAAGTAACTCAAATAAGCTCACAAGTAATTATCAATAAGAGAATTTGAATTAATCACCAGCCCTCTAAATTCTCAACAAAGGGAGTTCGCATAATCATGGGAAAATAGTGTTTCAGGTAGCTCGCTCTACCACAGAGAATGTGCTTCAGGAACTTTGCTTTGCACAGAGGAATAGTACTCTTGATAGCTCGCTTAATCACAGAAAATGTGCCTCAAAAACTTCGCTCTTCCTTGAAGAATAGTACCTCAGGAATCTCGCACTTTCTGCCTCAGGATCCTCGTTCTTCTGCCTCAAATCAGATCATCCGAAGTCTATGTTTGATGGAGATGAATTCGCTCTATTTATAGTTGTTTGTTTATTGGAAGGGACACGTCTCCTGAGCAGACCGGCTTTTCTTCTGGAGGGCTGAGTTGGTCAAATTGGAAACATAAAAATATATTTTTAAAATTCAATTTTCTTTCTTTTAAATGTCCAAAAGGGACATGATAAAATAATTTTTCTTTTGACTCAAAAAAATTTTTGACTTGAAAACATAATTATGAAGGCCAAACCTAGTTACAATTTCAACAAAAATAGGACCTAATACAAAATTTTAGGTTTTATCATGTTTTGCTTGCAGTCTAATTTTTATCATGAATTTTTTTAGATCACACAGTCTAATAAACTGTGTACTTGCTAATTTCTCCCATTAGAGTTTTATAGTCATAGAATAAGGGAATATGCAAAGCAATCAGGTTCAACAGTGGAAAAGTGAATTCCAGAGACTTTTAACATTCTACTATTTCATGTGAATGTGGACAACTAAAACAATAGGAATCACAGCAATCAATCAGATGACCCATGCCAGCGCCCTCCACCACTATAGATAAGATGAATTTTTACAGTCTTTAACATACCCAAAACTGAAATGCAACTCACCTGTGTTCTTGATATGCACGTAGTGCATCCATTAGCTTTCCAAGAGGAAAAGCACGTGCCGCTGGCATTATCTGACAACGCACCTCTTGCAGTGGTGCATGAAGCGATACCGCAAGATTTACATTTGGCAAATCATACTTTAAGTTATTAATGCAGTGAATAACCCCCACCTGCATAGAAACATATTTTCAGCTCAGTTATAGAACCATCAGGGTACTCTCTTCAGAAGCATTAAAGATAAGATGATATTGATATCTTAGGATAACAAAATACAGTGTATTAGTTATATTTCCCTCTTGTCACACGATCAAATTCAAGAAACTTCTCTCCAAGCAAACTATGAGCCTTTAAAAGAAATTGGGCAGTAACCAAAAAAATGTACGAAGTGAATACAAAAGTTCAAATTCCCGTGATCTGTCCAAAGCTTAAATCTTTGATAAGTCAGAGAGGGAGAAAGTGGAAATATTAATGAGAGATGTGAGGTAAAGAAAATTTTCCATAATTTACAACCAACCAAAAGTAAAGGTCTTTACTGTTACAAGTTTTCCAGCAGCAGAGCCTTCCAAAGAATAGCCAGAGATATGCCCACAAGAGAGAGGATACCTTCCTCAGCTTTTAGAAATCTATAATAAAATTTCACTTGCATAAAATGCAATGCACTCCTAAAAGTCAATCAATCTCTCTGCTTCCCTAGGGGTGGATTCCCTAAACTAAATCCTAAGCCTGTGTTTTAATACAAGTGATTGAAGGTGGCCAGGATTTGATTCTATGAATGGGGTTAACCACAAGATTTATTGATTCAAATGCCTCAACTGGTAAAGTTTAATATGTATGAGTAAAAAGATTAAGCCTTAAGCATTGTTTCCAAGGTCATGGATATGTAAGTACTTGTATAATGAAATGGCAAGACACAAAACAGGAAAAAATGGCTTTCAATCGAAAGGTGTGCTTTGTGCTACAGCTCTCAAAAATAATGACATGGTTGAAACAATAGTAGTTGGCCCAATCTCTTAGTGCACCAACCAAAGAGGATAGACCATACCCTTGGCCATACTACCCGATCACCACAATACCAGAGGGTTAAGCTTCCCTAATGTTGTTTTCAGTGCACTGTAATAGCCCGATGACCAAATGGATGGTTTCAGGTTACCTAGGGAGAATTCTGATATACTCAAAGTATGTGGAAGTAATGTTCATGTTCAGGTCTGTTCAATGCAATATTGTTTGAATGGGTACCAATAGGGGGTTACCTGGAACCCCAACAAGTTGGGCCTTAAGCTCAATGAGTAGCATCCTGAATCTCAAGTATCCCTGCACGTATGTTTCAAAAACCACAGTTTTAGATGCCCAACGACAGATCCCAATGTTATTTAGAGATATTAGAAAACATCTTCTAGCCTAAAATTGTCTAATGGTCTTGCCTAGGGAAATATTCACATCCATCACAGCTTGCATTGTAAATAAATGTTCAAAGATAAATAATCAGTAATTAAAGTGCATGAAAGAAAATTGCAATAGAGAGATATACACTTCAGATTTTCATTTATTTTAATGCTAAAATAAAGTAAATTTCTGCAATAAAACCAGAATTATAAAATGCAAAAAAAACATTTAGTAACATATTTCAGCCATAATAAAATTCAAAGAAGTACGCATTAAAATAATGGACAACAAGCATATAAAATGCAAAAATATTTGAATAAGTTTATGCTAAGCCATCTGACATGAAATTCCATTTAATCCATGAAAGTAAATATATTATTTAGTATAAGATACCCCTTAGGAATATCTCAAATTTTCCCTTCAATTTTCTGAGTATGTTCTGAGTTTTTCAGTGTGGCATTTTGTCAAACAGTTTGTGTGTACTTGGCTGTAGGTGCACCTTCTACATTTTAAACTCAAATAGACATACACAGTGGCTGACACATGCCAAAGAAATGCTTTGGGACAATATTATGTGCTTAAAACTACACCCAGAAATTCATATATTGCCCATACAAGTCTGCATAACCATCACTTGAACATAAATGGTCATTTCATTAACATGGCACAAGAATCCACAGTGAGCATAAGAAGTGGAGGAACATGGTAATAACGCAGCAATGTGAACTTCAATACATTCAGGGCTTTATGACGTGCTTCCAGCAATACAATATTAAGAGAAATACACTTCAAGATGTGACTGTAGCTCATCCCCTTTCACATAGAAATATCAGCCCATGCAAAGGCTGTCTGTAGCATCCTCTAAACCAGCTACAAATCGACATCCTCTTTCATATTAAGCCTCCAGATTGACTGTAAACCAATGTGGAAAAAGTCAACGCAGGAATAAATCGGCAAGGGTCAAAAAGTTGAAAAACTCAGCAAAGTCGGGAGTTTTTTGAAAAAGTCGGCAAAATTAAAAAAAATACAAAATTATTCAATTTCGGCCTCTTAACCACGCTTTTGGACGGACATGCGACTTTTTCAGTCAAATCAGCAAAAAGTCGGGACTTCGGCGATAAAATCACGACTTTTTCAGGGATGAAAAAGTCGCCAAAAAGTCGGCCAATATAATCGGCTCCGGCAAAAATTCGAGACTTTTTGCTGACTTTTTCCACACTGCTGTAAACACACTTGGCTTCACTCAGCCAGCAAGTTGGGTAGTTCCCAGTCCCTTCAACAGTGGTAATCTCTGCATATTCAGTGGGCAAACTCAGTCACAGGCTCGTGGTATCTCCCAGCACTCGTCCAGCATGTAAGAATGGACTCAGCCATCTGAAATCACAAAACTTGACCCTCCTTTTTGTTATCAGCTCTCTACCAGCAAGAAGATATGTACTTGTCCAGCAAGAGGACTCACATTCAGCCCTTGAAATGACACTCCTAGCTCGGAAAATAAAGAGAAACTTGGCCGCTTAAGTAATGGGGAATTCGGCACAAATATTAAGCAACTCGACCAGCAAAATCCACGATAACTGGGCCATTTTAACAATGGTAACTCGGCCCCCTTTCCTCAACAACCCAGCCCCAGATTTGGCTTGGCAACTCCACCTGAAAGAAGATTTATAGAATACAGTGATACACAAAATCAGAGCTTAACACTTTGAAGACTTACTCCAACTCTGCCATATGTTCTCTTTTGAAGCACATTGATGAAATCTGGGTGATCCCACTCTCAAACTAGCTAGGGTGTATAGTTTCAACACCAAAACTAGCAAGCCAGACTGATGGTTTCCAAAAACCCTAGACACTTCCTCAAGAGTTCTCCAAATTTCTTTTTCTCGAGTGAGCAATGCAAGATGAGGAGAGACCCCCCTCATTTCCCTTTTTTATAACTCACATAACTCTATTGCCACCATTTTTACCTTTTTCCTCCAATTAAATAATAAAAGCACTTTTCCTTCCTTTATTTAATAAAATGAGTCATGACTTTTATTAACTAATTAAAGCCACTCAGTGTTGAAAATATCGGTATCGGCAAAATATCAGCGAGGGTCCTGAAAACATCTTATTGGCAATATCGGCAAAAATATCGGCAAAATATCGGAAAATATTGACAAACATAAAAAATGCATAATATATTCATTTTTTCAGATTTTTAAACATATAAAGCAATAAAAACATGAAATAAACACATTGGCACATAAATATGAAGAAAGCATTGATATGTATGATGTAGTGGATGTAAAATAAAAATGATACATCAAAGGTGATACCAAATCCTGTTGATCCCTGATAATTGTCCAATCAAGGACTCAAATGTGGAGAACCAAAACAAAATAACATCACATAAATAAAAGCATCTCATCATCATGAGTTATATGTAGCAAAACAAATAAAACTAGCAGCTAGCTCTCTGAGATCAATGCCCTCTCCCCCTTTTATGGGAAAACGTGATGGGATATTTTCCATGCCTTCCCCTAGCAATAGAAGGCTCTAACCCTGCACCTAATGTCAAACAATGACTGTTGGGTATGGAGTTGTGCTCTCCTATATCTATAGCAGATGGTGCTGACGTTGATGCTCCCACAAACTCCTCCTCCTCCTCCTCGTGTTCCTCCTCCCCCGAGTTCTCCTCTTTTTGCCCATGTTCTAATGCTTCCTCTGGCTCAAACCATGTAGGTGACTCCTCCACGATGGGCACCTCAGACTCCACCCTCCACCGAGACAATACATCAATATTGTCTAAGGAAATGGCATCTGAATCAATTGGTTTCTTTATTTGCTTTACTCGAAGTCGGAGATTGTAATGCACATACACTAAATCATTGAGGTGTGAGAACTCCAACCTGTAAGAGTGTCAAAAAAACTAATGAGTCTTGACTCTTGACACTTGAGTGTCATAAATTAAAGTTACAATAAATTTAATTGCTCAACTAAAGGTTGAAGCTCAAAGTTATACTTGTTGTGACACTCCAATAACGCTCACACCCTGAAGAGCTACATGTTTGACTCAGGATTATTATGTCCAATTTCTGCAAAGTTGGTGCCCTTGCACCATAGCTTCACCACCAAATATCTACAACAAAATAAAGAAATAAAAAACTTAAAAACTTAAAACATAATTAAACTTTCAAATAAAAGTTGCATAATTGAATTTTAAAAATCTAGAATTACAAATAAGTAAATTCTAATGAGTCATGACTTGTCACTTATGTGGCATGAAGAGGGTCCTTTCCCTAATAGCATCATCAAAGCCAAATAGGCCAAAACAATCCCGATAAAACTGTATCTCGTGATTGATTTTGCTGCGAAGCTCAAGATCAAGTACCATCTTATGAATACAGGAATGGAACCCTTCCATCACCTCACCATAAAAATCAAAGTTGCATTTGTACAAAAATGCGGGGTTGAGGAAGAGTGTTGTTGCATGAATGGGTCGATGAAGCATCCCTATCCACCGACTATCAATTGCATCCCATAACATCATTTGTCTATCAAGCCCAGCAAAACCCTTGTCTGCATAATAAGCACGAATGGCCTCCTTGGCCCTATCCATGGCCTCATACAAATAAGCCATTGCAGGCTTGTCCCCATCTACCAATCTCAGAACCTTTACTATAGGTTCGCTAACTGAGCACACTTCTTCTGCTCCCTGCCAAAATGTGACAGTGTACACCATTTTTGCAATGGCTCTCCCATCATGTCTCCTATTGTATGTACAATCACGCCAGTCATCATTAATGAACATTTGCTTCAAATCAAATTGGCATCGAAGCAAAGACTAAAGAGTAATCAAGTTGGTGGCAAAACATATGATTGCAGGGCGCCACAACTCCTTGTTTCTAGTGTATCTCCTCATGAGGCTGAGAACAAAAGCATGGTTATATATAAACTTGGGGATGCTCCTAGCCATATCAATCACCTCCTTGATGAAGGAGAGTTTCCCCATATCCTCAAGCAGCAGATCGATAGAATGTGTTGCATATGGAGTCCAGAACAATGTGCAGTGCCTCTCCATAAGTATCCTGCCGGCAGACACATAATTAGTTGCATTATCTGTTATGACTTGCACCACATTCTGCACACCAATCTCCCAGATGAACCCATCTAACAACTCACATATCAATGTTGCATCTTTTATATGTGTTGATGCATCCACTAATTTAATAAACATGGTACCTTTAGGACAAAGTACCAATAAATTTAGAAGGGTCCTACCCTTCCTATCTGTCCAACCATCAGACATCACTGTGCATCCAGATACCTCCCATGTTTGTTTCAACTCCGTCAATCTAAAGTTGATGTCCTGCTTTTCTGCTTGAAGGACTGGCCCCTGCAACTCTTCATATGTAGCACTTTTGTACCCTAGGCCCACAAAAGCAATAGCATCACACATTGGCTGCCAAAATGGATTGGTTTTGGTGATGCTGAGAGGTAAGTCGCTCTAGAAAGACACCTCCCCATAACTCTATCCGCTTCTTGCTTCTCCTTTTTTTAAAAATTGATTTTATGAAAGGTTGTGCTCCATGCACTGTTCGTGGAACAAAAAATAATGACCTCCCACTCCTAGTAACATTAGCACTAGCAGGTGACGTTGTGGAGCCCCTCCCACTACCCTCAGCCTCAAAATCGGAAGAAGATATCCCGAAAGATAAACCTACATGTTCAGCCTTGTTTCTTTCTGCCTCTTCTTTCTGTCTTTTTCATCCATTGCTTCAAGAGCTTTTTGTATAAGCTCCGCACTAGATTCCTTACAAAGCCCAACATCATGTCCAAGGAGTCTAGCCAGATGGTATTTCAATCGCGTAACCCCTCCTGTCATCCTATCCCCAAACAATTTGCATGTTAGATATGCTTGATTTGTCCCATCATTAAGTTCTCCATATTCCCAAAATGGGTCCAAAGCTTTTGGCATATTTGTGTGAATTAATTCACACGTAGGGCACCAAAAAAATAAAAAATTAGCATTAAACCCCCATAAACAAAAAATAACAACCACCTCATTTTAAAAAATAACTTTTTTACTACATTATTTGTAATGAAAAATGGCAATAAGAGGGTGCATAAGAAAGTTTTTAAAAAATGAAACTTGTTGTCCAAAAATGGAGGAAACCATTGCATTGGCTCATGAGCATGAAAATCATAGCAAATGGAAAAAAAAACAAAGAAGCAAAATGTTGGTAGGCAAAGAGGCAAGCAAGTATAACCCTAAATCTATGAAAAAAATCATTGACATAGGGGGCTTTTAAAAACATACCTGTTAATGGAAGAAATGAAGTTTGTCTCACTATTCCTAAATCTTTGAACCACAAAATTTTTTTAGTTGGTGATAATGGCTATTTGATCTGCAATTCCTCCTTGAAAACCACCACAAAGCTCTTCTCCTTCCTTCTCCAAGACTAAGAAAGCAAAATGAGCAAAGAAAAGCCAAAAATTTGCTTTTGTAGTTGCGGCCCAACTTGCCCGGTGATAACTTATGGTCGTCGTGTGATATTTTGCCAAGATATCGGCGATATTTCGGAAATATTGCGATATTTTCAAGCAGGAAAATATCGCGATATTTTCTCGGCAATATCTCGTTTCACCAAAAATATCGCGATATTTCTAGATATCGTTGATATCTCGGCAATATTATCAACACTGCTTATGAGGAATGACATTAATGTTTTGGAGGCTACAGCTCATGTGTGAGAAAATTAGGCTTATTTTGATGTTAGCTAATGGTTTGGCTTGTAACCCAAGGCCATTTAGCGATCAAACTTGTTTTTAGGGGCTTTGTAGACATAATTAGTTGTCCTAATCCTCATATAAATAGAGGATAGGCTCGTCTCATTTCTCATCATCACTCACGACATTTTTGGTCCTCGTAGAGAAACTTGACCTAACTGAATTGTGTACTTGAATCTTATGGAGATGTGATCCATGGTGGAGTTTTGTTAATGGAGCTATTTCTTGGCTTTGGAAATGTCATTTTGGAGCAATAAAGGACTTGTACATGCATTCTATTTTGTAAGTGTACCTTGTATTTGATAAATACTTTTTATTTGTGGCTATTGTATGGAATGGTTGATTATCTAGGGTTTCTATGTGCAAGTTTATGGTTGGAAATTATTCTATGAACCCTTGACGATAATATTGCATGCATTACCCACATATAGAATGTGAATGACAATCCCATGGGTGAACCTTTAAAGTAGCTCTTCCCATTGACTTTGCTCCCTAACAAAAGTGATGGTTAGGGTTTGAAACCTAGGATTTATTATTCCCTTACTCCTTTTCCAAGGTTTAACAATATTTAACCATCCCCTAGACTCCGTCACCCAAGGTCAAGGAACTAGCCTTTGTTACATGGTTGATCATCTATAAAACATAGCATAATTCCAGTTTTCCCTTCTTTAACCTCATTTTCGGCCTCTTAAGGTAAGTTGATAGCTAGGGCTTGGGCTCTTTCCTCAACTACGGTTTAAGACATTCCTAGGCAGAGGGATTCACCACTTGGAGGTGAGGTATTTGCCTCAAAATCAAGTCATCCTCATGGCTAATTTCTCCATTTTAGGGCAAATGTCCTTTTCCCTAGGTAGATTTTTCCCTAGAAAAGCCCTAGTTTGCCCTAGGCTTCAACTTGGGGCTTAATGAAGACTTCTTGCTCCATAAATTGAAGGTATGCATTTGTTGGAAGCCTTTTCCTAGCCTTGTGATCCTAGGTTGATCTCTTTACCTTGATATTTCTCAAGCCCTAGGTCAGGTTATGCCCTAATTAGGCCTATTGGAGTATGTTCATTGCTTTATTGTGGTAGCTAAGCCCTGCCCTTAAGAAGGTATCCCTCCTTGAGCCTATCTTGTCGCCTTATTCCTTGCACTTGATAGATCCTTTCTAAGTGACCTAATATAGGGAAGCCTCCCTAGTGATGAAAGTCTACAAAAGAGTAAGAGGTAGTGGTTGTCGTGACAGTGGGTCACACCATATTGGTGTCCCAAGGTCTAGCTCTTGCCATGTGAGTTCCTGTCACTAGACCTATTAGATTTTGAGGCAACAGGTACGACTTTGTCCGTAAGTTTGTATGGACTTCACTACGCAGACAAATTTGCAACATGTAATCATTGTCGGGCTTCTCTTCTCATTACTACACTATTTTCTCCTTTCCTCTGCTTCTTTCTTCACTTTTAGACGAAATTGTTTTTGTGAAGAACTAATGTGTCTTTTCCCTATACCTTTCCTTTCCTTTATATCTTTAATGGAGAATTTATTTTTAAGATTACTCCTACTCTAAGTACAATTTTAAATTCAACTACTAAAAATAAGACATTCACTTTTGTTTACTAAAGTGAATTACAAAATAGAATTATTTTTCCAAAATTAGAATTACATTTCGAAAGTAAATTTTTCAAAAATATGTCAAACTACTTCTCGCACGTTCACAATGAACATGTGCAGAAGTTCCCATCTAAGTTATAATTCTCAAAAATAACAAATTGTTCAACAAAAGAGCTCTAACTTTATCTGAGATCTCATGCACGTTTTTCAAACATCCCAAATTTTGAAGACATCATCACCATTTTGCACTTCATGCAACATATAATCAATCATAGAGAGCTTGATCGGCATCACAACCTACCAATTTCTTGCATCATACTCAGTTTTAGCATCCTCATTTGTTGTACTTTGTAGCGCCTTTCCCAACACAATTTTGTTTGTGCACTTGTATTCAAAATCACAAACATTCTCTATTGCCATGTGGTAATATTTTTACCATTAAACCTTTGATTAACTTCCAACATAATATGGGATAAAAAATCCATTTTATAAGTACATCAATTAGAGATTTAATAGGGGTTATTTCTCTCTCTCTCGTTCTAAGACTCGCAGTTGACAAACCTTATAGACCAACCACTTTGTTTTTGGAAATTTCACAAACAAAAATTGTATACAAACTAAGCAAATTTCTTCAAATATCTACCAATATCATCCACTAAAATGCATGTCCAAAGCATAGTTTTAAAACTCGGTCGTCCAAGCTCGGAACCGGCCGAGTTGACCAGGCCAGAGGGATGGCCGGTCTGACTCGATGGTTAACCTGTCCGGCGGTCGGTTTGTGACCGAACCGGCAGGTTAAATGGGATGGGGAGGGGTTAGATACACTAGCAAAACCCTAACAGCAAAATTTAAACCGGTTTGAAGTCCGATTTTTGCAATTTTTGGGGCCCGCGACCGACTGGGCACTGTCTGGCCGAGCCGGCTGGTTTGTGACCGAGCCAGCTGAGCCGTACATCGACTCGGCCGAGCCGTACATCGACTCGACCGGCTCAGTCACAAACCGGCCGACTCGGCCGAGCCCGAGCTAGCTCGGCCGTACAGTTCCCAGCTGGCCGCGGGCCCCAAAAATTGCAAAAATCGGACTTCAAACCAGTTTAAATTTTGCTATTAGGGTTTTGCTAGTGTATCTAACCCCTCCCCATCCTATTTAACCTACCCAACCCCTCTCAATACCTCACATCTATCTCATTGAATTTGCTTGAGCATTTGTGAGGAATCTCTGAAGAGTTGTGGAGTTGGTTTTGGAGCAGCTTTGAGGAGTCCTTTGGGCAAGCTTTGGAGCAGCATTGAGGAGCTTATTGGGCAAGATTTGGAGCAGCATTGAGCTAGAGGAGGCTAGAGGCTAGAGGTATTTATTTTTTCTCTTCTAAAATCTGCCTTTGCTTGTTTTATTTATTTTGCAAATCTGAAAATGGTAAACATAGTTTTTGCCATTTGGTGAAAGAAATGAACATAGAATGAATAGTCTTTTTTTGTTTTCACTTTCACATTTAAACCTTTTCTTTCCAAGTCAAAAACTCGATCCAAAAAGGCCCCTAGAGTGAAAGACGCTACTTGGGCATATGCTGAAATGGTTGATGATCAAATGTATTGCAAATTTTGCAAGAGAAAAATTAAGGGGGGGTGTTGGGGGCATTCATAGACTGAAACTACATTTGGCTGGTCTTAGAGGCCAAATTACTCCATGTGAAGCACAAAACATTGGGGAAATTAGGAAGGAGTTGAAAGAGCAATTTCAGAAGCTTGAGGAAGACAAAATTAGGCAAAAAGAAATACAAGCTGAAATTGGGAGGAAGAGAAATCTACAACAGATGATGGCTGCCAACCCAAGTTTTGATTATGAGGGTTCTTCATCTATCCCTTGCACTGATGCATCAAACCCCTTTCGCTATATTCCTCCCTCTATGGAGTCTATTTCTGAAAAGGGTAAGGGTGCAATAAGAAATAAGGGTACTATCAAAAGTTTTTTCATGCCCTCTTCTCCCTCTGATAGTGAACATGGTCCTAGTCCTCCAAGTAGAGGTCAAATGCAGCCCACATTAGATGCTCATTGGAAAAAAAATTGAGAGATGTTGCTTGTGATTACATTGCTAGATGGTGGTATGATGTTGATATTCCCTTCAATGTTACTCGTTCACCATATTATGAACCTATTTTTGATGCCATATATGCTGCTGGAAAGGGCTTCAAAGGCCCTACTATGCATGAGTCAAGAGGATCTCTTTTGCAAAAAGAGATTATGTCCATTGATGATTATTTGAAAGAGTTTAAAAACTCATGGGCACATACAGGATGTACCATCATGTCAGATGGATGGACTGATCAAAGGAACCATACCATCATAAACTTTCTTGTCTTTTGCCCACGGGGAACCATGTTTCTAAAATCAGTTGATGCTTCTGATAGGGTGAAATATGCACATTTGTTGTTTCATCTTTTGGATGAGATTGTTGAAGAGGTGGGGGTGGCAAATGTTGTTCAAATCCTCACATAATGCCTCTAACTATGTTCTTGCTGGTAAATTGTTAGAGGAAAAACACCCAACCATCTTTTGGACCCTATGTGCTACACATTGTTTAGACCTCATGCTTGAGGATATTGGCAAAATACACTGGATCAAGAACACTATAGAGCATGCCAAATGCATCACAAAATATATTTACAATCACTCATGGATTTTGAATATGATGAGGAAAAACACAGGGGGCAAGGAAATTATTAGGCCTTCCATCACTAGATTTGCAACACATTTTTTGACATTGCAATCTATGCTTGCCCAACATAGAAACTTGCAAAAGTTGCTTTCTAGTGATGAATGGAATGAATGTCAGTGGGCTCTCAAATAGGATGGCAAAGATGTGAAAAGGAAAGTCAATGAAGAAATATTTTGGAAAAAGGCAGCAGAGATTGTGAAACTTGTTGAGCCACTGGTTAAGGTGTTGCGCTTGGTGGATGGGGAAAGATTGGCCATGGGCTTCATTTATGAGGCTATGGATCAAGCAAAGGAGAAAATAAGGGCAGCATACAAGGACAGAGCAAGTAAGTATGGGCCCATTTGGGCAATCATTGATCAGAGATGGAACAATCAACTCCATCGCCCTATACATGCAGCTGGGTATTTTCTGAACCCAAGGTATCATTATAAAGTTTAGGAAGCAAGAGCTTTGAATAGGGAGGTTAGAGATGGATTGATTGACTGCATTGATCGCATGATCCCCACAGAGAGTGAGCAGTTGAAGATACACAATCAAATCACTGTGTTCAGCCAAGCCACAAGTTCCTTTAGCAAAAACCTTGCAAGGATTGCAAGGGAATCAGATGAGCCAGGTAAACAAAGAATTTCAATTTTCAAATTCATATTTTAATTTTTATTATTTTGTATAATTGTTTATAATTTCAATTTCAAAGTTCGTATAAATTGTTGAGCTAACTGAAACTCATTTTTTGAAGCACAATGGTGGGAGGCATATGGTAGCCATTGTCCTGAATTGCAAAGGTTTGCAATCCGGATTTTGAGTCAAACTTGCAGTGCTTTTGGGTGTGAGCGCAATTGGTCTGTCTTTGAGAGGATTCACACAAAGAAGAGAAACCATTTGGAGCAAAAACGGTTAAATGATCTAGTGTATGTCCAGTACAACCTCCGACTAAGACGCAACCAATCGCTGAACAAAATTCCTGATTCATATCCCATTGCATTGGAGGATATTGATCCAACATCAGATTGGGTAGTGGAGACTTGTCCACCAGAGTTTGACTTTGATGAGGATATTGGTGTGGGGATTGACTTCGATACACAGGTAGAGGCTATGCTCAATGCAGATCCACTAGTAGCAGACCCAATCCCAAGCCCTCCAGTTCCAGGCGCAGTGACTTCCTCTGGTCAGCCATGACGAAGGCGCATAACTCGTCTATCTCAAGGTGGTAAGGACAAGGCTATAGATCCAGTTGAGGATGTTGATTCAGAGGAGGAGCAAGCGATTTCCCCCTCTGGATCAGAGTTTGAGGAAGAGGACATTGGCTTGTCAGATGTCTAGCAGTAGTGATTATTCATGTTTTGTTGTGGAGGCCATTTAAAAGTTTAGAACCTCCTTGTTTATGTTTTTTGTTTTAATCTCTATCTCATCATCATGTATTGGACAGTGCACTGGGTGCAATTTTGATATAATGGATATATTCATGAGCCTACTTTGATCATATGTTGTCTTTTGTCTATATTGTAATGTTGTGTTTGGAAACATGAATAAAAATCTTTAAAATTATGTTTTTTTACAAAAAAATTAATATTTAATGTATTTTTTTACAAAAACCAAGTCATTGAAACTGAACCAGCCGAGTCGATACCGAGTCGGAGTCGGAGCCGACCCTCGACCGAACCGGAACCCGAGTCCGAGTTTTAAAACACTGGTCCAAAGAATGATCTCCTTGATTATCAAACCAGAGATTCAAACAAAAATATATATTTCAAAACCAAGTGTGCATTATCATCAATGCCCTTCAACTTCTTTGACCTAGATGTAAGTCCATCACTCTTCTATAGAAGCTGAGGAAAGGACTCATTATTTGGTCCCTATACATATGCCATCACTGCATGCATGCTCTCTCCATTCCCTTGGCCAGTTCAAAGTGGATACACATAGACTTTAGGTGGAAGCAGAGCATGAACTCGACCAATCAAGCAAGGTCTACTTAGTACTAGCCATGCCATTTTCAATAGGTTGAGATTGTGGAGCATTTCATCTTTCCTTACCCCATCAATTATGGGAGTCAAGGGCAGTCCACTGTCTATTTAGGGAGTCAAGAACATTCCAATCACCGCTACCTGGATTTATACATCAAAGAGGCCCTAACTCTTTGGTCGTCCTCTATTCCTGCATGCACTCAAATGACCACTTTCCTCTTTCAAATGCTCCCCCTTGCTAAGGGTACCAAGAGACAAACTATGAGTTGTGTGGCTATCAATTGTAGATTAGCGTGGCCCCAAGGACCTATCCCTACTTCCCACAGACCCCAATATCATTATTGTTCCAGATCCCTTTGTTTCATTATTGTTCAGCGGTCACAATAATCTACTTTACAGTCATGGGTTGGACATTAACAAATTTTAATCTTATCTACAGGTCACAATCCATCCCAGATATATTCCCATCGAAGTGTTTCTAACATCATTGAAGGAATTCATGCTCTGTGGTGTTTCACTCTCTTTGTGCCCCAAAAAATAATTGTTGCACAGTATTTTCACATAGCTTTCTTGCCATCAATAGGATCCACCCGGAAAATATGTTCCTATGCTTAATCAAGAGTCTTTTGGGGCTTTCGAAGCCATTCACAAGAATCTAGGTGGAACTTAAAACATAGATAAAAATAATCCCTGAAATAAAAAAATGTAACAGAAAAAACAAAAATATTATTGGGATTAAAATCAACATAGCTTCTACTAAGTCAAAATGCAATGGAGATTGGAAACAGAACAACAATGATCTAACACGTTAATTGATTGCTTCTCCACCTTAAGGCTTGTAATCGGTCTCCAGCATATAAGTACACCAACAACAGATAATCTCTAAAGTCAAACAGCAATTATCTCTAACAAGCAGACAATCAACTATAGTGGATGATTGCTATTCACTTAGAGCCTACAAGCTAAAGAATAAGAAAACCCTCAAAGGCTCAAACAGCCAGCCAACATAAGCAAAGTTGCAAACCCATAGGCTGAAGCCTCAAACACACCCTAATCAGTTTAGTCTAGTCACTGTCTAAATCATCAAGCACCCAAATGGCACTAGAATCCAATCCAAAATGACAATGAGAGGCAAATCGGATGTGTTATATGGCTTTAGGATTTCCTTTTGACCTTTTTATTTCCTCCCAAAACCCTGTTCATGTTTCATTGCTTTTGTCCACTTACGCAGTGTGTGGGGTCTACATTTTCCATGTTGGGGTTAAACTCATGAGTTTGGGCAAGTCTACAACAAGTTCAATGAGTTTGCCAAGTTTAAGGCAAGTATTACAAAGACTCAAGGCATGTCGAGTTTCACTGCAAGTACTTGTTTCAAAGTTGACTCAACAAGACTCATGAGTCCTGACCGAGCCTTAAAACAGTGGATACAACCACGTGAAATTGCCTCCCATTTCACAGCTAATTCCAGACAGCAACAAAGCTCCTAAAGAGGATAGCCTTCTGCAGCTAGAAAGAAAACAAGGAAAAGTCAGCATGATTTATATCAAGATGAAACATGGGCAGATATGACAAGCAAAAAATAGTGTACAATTAAGCAAGTCCAAAATGAGATTCCTCATCTCATAGGTAGGATCTTGAGGACCATCATCCTCAAAGAGGAAAGACCTGATCCAATTGGGGCTAGAGAAAACGACCACCGTAACTAGTGGCAAGGGGAGAACCAAACCATGCTTGAGATATAGAAGTATCCACTTCAAGAGTACAAGATTAATGACAAAAGAAGCAAGAGACCAAGCCCTCTGAAAGCTGAAATTCCAAATCTATAAATTATAGAATGTTACTATTGAATTTTTCTACAAGATGCACAGTAGAATACTATTTTCTACCAGATAATTACATCCTAATGATTTTCACAAAGTATTCTTATGCCACTGATATCATTGAGCAATTACACTTCAGAAAATATCAACAGTAAATGCAACGGAAACAGTAAAGATCATAGAAAGACAAACATGCACAATAGAGATAATATTTTTACCCTAGGAAACCCAACCTTGGGAGAAAACCCGACAAATTTTCTTTAGGAGAAATTATTCTTCAGCAAGGTTTACAAAATCAACAATTTTTTCTAGAAATATGTGCCAATAATCCAAGTCAAATACTAGTCAAACCTAATCAAACTCATATTGGTCAACCCTGGTCAATTCTGTCAGAAATCACTTCCGAATTCTGTGGTCAAACTAGTCAAATTTTGCAGTCAAAGTCTGTGGTCTGCAACGGGCCCAGTCAAACTCGTTCTGATTTGGTCAAAACATAGATCAAATAGTTCAGTCAACATTGGTCAACTCCTCTTTCTCCTCACACATGTGCCCAAGAGAGAAGATAAACCTCAAAAAAAATCACATCAGACTTGCTTCTTCATTGGTGGAGAAAATGAGACATCATATCATCTATTTATACTTGTCGAAATGAGTGTGATACCCCAAGGGGCACGTCCCTTCACTGAGCAAGCCAACTTGACTTTGCTGGGCCAACTTAACTTTTCAAAAATTAAATTTTACATCAATTTTCTAAGTCAACTTGCAGGCCCTTTAGCAAAGCGGAAATACCTCCCGATGCTACAAAAAATCAACACTCCCTCTTAGTGAAGGAGGTATTCTCCTTAGCTACAAACAGATTTTCCCTTAGCCGAAATTTCCCCTTTCACAAGAAAAGTTCATGAGCTTTCTATGTTGGTGTAGTATCTTCACATGCATGTCTATAGATCATGTTGAGCTCTAGAATTGCTTTCTCTTTTACAAACTTTCACTTCATTTCATCATTATTTTATCACTTCATAAGCCTAAAATCAATGAAGAATGATTAGGATTGCTTAAAGGTTACATGAAATCGATTAACATATTGTATTTTCATGATTTTTGTTGTTTTAATAATTTTCTGCAAAATAGTTACAAAATGCAGACGTTCCGTAGCTAATCCCGCGTTCCGCAGCTGTTTTAGTGTTTAAATGGGTTACAGGTGTCCTCTCAAAGAAAGGCTCATATGGGTGAATTCCAGACTTCATCCTCATCATTCGTTGCTCTCCACAAAGTCTGAGCAAAAATATCTAAGTGGTTATGCACGTGGGACACCCAAACTAAGAGGCAGTTTCCTATTAAAACACTGACTCTACATATGTCTGCAATGAAGAACGAGGCTGTCAATAAGAGTTTTAATTTGATTAGAAGTAGAAAAGACATTTATCCTTGTTTTTCTCAAAGGGTAGTTATGTAATTTCATTATAAGAATCACTCGGGAGACCGAGAGACGCTAGCTAGTGGATGTTTTGTTTTTAGTTCTCCAAGACTGTGTTACTCTGTCTTTCTGAACGTTTTCCTTTAATAAAAGAAGTTCAGCTTTGATGCATGAATTGAAGCAACGTTGAGGAGTTAAAGATTTCGTGCTACTTTGGTGGTAGAGGGCCCCTGCCACCTGAGCAGCCTTATTTATACGATTTAGATAAGTAATTCTCATTTCATTCTTAGCTCAGTTAATTTTCTGAACTCTGCGTTTTTATGTTCATTTGTATTGTATGCTACAGTTGAATCTCGTTCTTATGTACTCTTCCAAAATATCATTAAAGATGAATGAGTTGCAATTGTAGTATTTTAGAAGTTAGTTTTACGTTTGCAGCTAGTCTTGTTCTCATTAAACTCTTCCAAAATATCATTACAACGAATAAGGAACAGCTGTGGTATCTTAGATGCTAGTTGCACTTGCTTTCAAATCTTATGTTTATGTCTATTTGCATTGAATTATACAACTAGAATTGTTCTACAAACTCTTCCAAAATATCATTCATAATGATAGAGATGGGCTGTAGAATCCCATAGATTAGTTGCATGTCAATTTAGTTAGAGCACTCCGGAGGTAGATTGCATTTAGTTCAGCTCTGTCATTTCATTTCATTTTAAGTTTGATAATGGCTTTTAGTTTAACATTGTTCACTGTAGACTAGTAGCACCCTAGTTTAGTCTTAGCTTAGCTCACTATGTTAACATTCCAGTTTAGTTGCTATCCATTGCATTTTAAATTGTATTAGTTGTTAAATTTAAAAAACCAAGGTCTTCATTATTTACAAAACTTCTTTTGTTCCAAACTCATACTAATACATAATTATCTGGACAGAAAGTAGTATCACTCTAAGGCCTGGAGTATTTTGCAACCTTTTTACCATTTCATGAACAAGCCTTTTCTCGAAGACTATTCAAATAAAAGGAAATCTATAACTTTTAAGTGAGGCCTAGTAGTGTTAAACTGAGTTGCAGAACAGAATTAGGAGCTAGTTTAGAGTAGAAGTCTTACTATGCTACAAATGTTTTTTTCCAAATATATTCCAATAGACCTTTAATCATGGATGAGATGTTGTAACATTGTAAGTTGATTGTTTGATTGTTTAAATTAGGAGAACTTCATTTATACTTAACTTGTCCATTTCTCAAGTTCTTCCAACACATCTTTAATGAATGAATTAGATAAGTTCAAGCTCATGTTGTGATTTGTTTCCTTGCAATGAAGTCATTATCAAGCTTTGCATTTGTTGTTTGCCAGTCATAGTTTAGGCTTTGCTCTATTTTAGTATTTGCATTTGTTGTTTGCCAGCCATAGTTTAAGCTTTGCTCTGTTTTAGTATTTGCATTTGTTATTTGCCATCCATAGTTTAAAATAGGCTTTGTTTTGTTTTTAATGTAATCAATAGTTTCTTTTCACCAGTACTTAGTTCTTTCCCTTTTCAAACATAAAATCCATAAAACCAAAAACATCATAAAAACACTAAACACAACGAAGTAGGAAGAGGTTATTTAGGCACATATGGTGCACTTCACTTCAGCAGTTTACCAACCCTGGTTGACAATTAATGAACTCAATTTAGGAACACTAGGTTGAGCACAAACATTTTGGCGCCGTTGCCGGGGAAGTGTAACTAGGTAACCTTATTTCTTACATCCAAAAAAAAAAAAAAAAACAAAAGCAAAAACTTCAATCACCTACCACACCCACTATATCATGTGGTGCAGTAAGAGCCACACATCCACATCATGAATTCATATTTTTGCAGGTAGAAGAAGAGGTGACAAAGGAGGTTGAAGAAATGGATGGAGATGATGACAATGAGGAAGATCCTTTTGGATTTCCTATTCAAGAAACTGATATCAACGTTCAAATGAAGAACATCCATCCATCTGTGCTTCCTAACTTCAAAGGTATGAGATCAGAAGACCCGGAAACCTTTCTTTTTGAATTTGAAATAATTTGTAGATCTTATGGCTACTCATTGCACATGCAAAATTGAATTTGTTTCTGGCAACATTGAAGGATAGAGCTCTTAGATGGTTCATGACTTTAGGAGCAAATTCTATAAGGACATGGGATGATATGAAAAGAGTATTTTTGGAAAAATATAAAGGTTATTGCATGCACCATGACCTTAGAAATGAAGTCTTTAAGATGAACCAAAAAGAGGATGAAAGCCTAAAAGATTTAGTAGAGAGATTTACTTATAATATCAAAGATCTAAATTGCATAATTTAGGATCAGATGCATTAAAAAATCTCCTACTAAATGCTATAAAGGATGAATGGATTGATCTTCTTAATCTTGTGGGAAAAGGAGATGTCTATCAATTGCCATTTCAAGAAATTTGTGAACTGTGCAAGAACATATCAAGAGGAAAAGCAAAGTGTGTAAGGTCCCCTCAAGATCCATTTATGGCAAAAGTAAGTAAGTTAGCATCAGGATTGGTAAGTCAAACTGAACCTAACAATTTGCTGAACATTCTTGGTAATTTAAATGAACAAACTGACATGCTAAGAATGCAAAACAAGCAAAAAGTTGCTTCATTTATATTTTGTCCTAAATGTAGAAAGAAACATGATTTGCATGAATGTCCACTTGATAACATTAAAATGTGTAAAATTTGTGCAGGATCACATACTACTGAAGATTGCCCATCATTACCAGGGTTGAAGGAAATTTACCAGAAGGATAATGGAGCAAATCAAGCACAAGAGCAACTCTGTTATGTAGCTCCAAGAGGACTATGGCAGCCTCATCAACCCAATATGATGCAATATCCTTATGCACAGTTTCAAGGTTATGCACAACAATCTCAAGGTAATTGGAAAACACCCTTGCCTTGGCAACCCTGGGCATATCAATCCCAACCTCAAAATCAACCTTGGAAACCTTGGCCATCTCAATCCCAACATCAAAACCAATCTTGGCAACAAAGTTGGCAAAGGCCCCATCAAAGAAATCCACCATATCCTCAATCTTTCTCTCTCTATCCTCAATACCATGACCAATGTTATCCATACCATTTACCTCCACTACAACATCAATATCACCCTCATTTGACCTCAATTCAACCTTTCCCATTACCATCCACACAAGCACCCCAAAGGTTCCCCACTCCACTACCTGCACAACCATTTCATATCCCCAACAATAAAACACCTCAATCAACTTACAATTTTGAGGTATTGCAAAATGATTCACCAACTATCATTGAAGAACAACAACCAGAAGAAGAAGACTCAGATAAGGTCCAAGAATCATGGATGTCTATTGATAAAGAGAAGTTATTGGAACCAAAGATTGAAAAGTCTCATGCATGCCTATCACCAGATTCTATGAATGAAGATCATATCTCCGAAGACTTGCATTTCATGATAGAGGAAAGACAAGGAAGACAAGATTACATTGAATCTTGGTTCAATTCAGTCATCGGATCCCAATGCTCAATTATTCAATATCTTCTGACATCATCTAAATCAAGACAGTTGGCATCTCATATACAGGTACATATCAAAGAGTATCTTTCAAACCTGCATGTGAGCTTATCTATCATCTTGTTACAGACATGGTTCCACTGGAAGTATTCATATACTTGAACAAGATTTTCTTTTTCAAGTAGAGTAGGACATTAAAAAAAAGAAAAATAAAAAGAAAAAAGAGTAGAGAAAAAATAAGTCCTATTGTGAAAACCAACTTGCTAGCACAATTGGACATGAGCTTTGCTTGAAAACCAGGCAACTGGAAAGCAAAGTTCACAATAAGTTCTGCAATTTCATGATGGTTTCAATATTTCATGGTTCTTCAAATCATTCTTGGTTCTATGCTCGAGTTGGATGATGTGGAATTCCTTAAGGTCCACCTTCCAACAGATCTTGTCCCATCGACCTCAACACTTTATCTGGGATCAAGATTAGAGATTATTTGAAGTTCCTTGGAGCTTGCATTCATCAATGGCAAGCCTCCTCGTTGATAACAATGGGAATACAACAATGTCTCTTGATTGTCAAATCTTGTAGGCGACTCAACTTCGACACATTCATTCGTCCCTGTCAAGATGCACTAAGGTACCTTGACACTCATTTACATTATCAGTGAGTTGTCTCGCATTGGTTAACGATTTTCATTATTGATCGGTAATCCAATGATTTCTTCCCATGCTTGACTTCGACACATTTATTTGCATAGTAAGAATTGTACCATGAATGTTGACTTTGATGAAGACTAATGGTTTTTTGGAATCAACAACAACTTGCAGCAGTACATTTTATTAGTTTCTTGTAGCAGCATGTTCATCTTCTTGTCAATTCAACCACAGCTGCGGAAAGTGGCAGTTTCTGCAGCTATTGCTGTAGCAGCCTGTTTTTGTTTTTTTTGCAACTTTTTCCAGAAGGCAGTTTTGGCGCAAATGTTGCGAGAGATTGGAGCAGAAATAAAAAATTCTGAGCTTCTGGGTTTTCTCAGAATATGATAAATTGAGTAAAACGCGGACAGAATTTGGAAATAAACAATTTTTAAGAGCATTTCAGAAGGGTTTTTTCAGGCAGATTTTCAATTTTCAGCATTATGGACAGAATAGGACAGATTTGAGTATTTTTGCACAGCAACACATTTTCTTCATCAAAATGAAATTCTGAAAGCATGTGGCAGTAGAGAAGGTAAAAATACATAGTTTCCCTTTGGAATCACTCAATTTGGCCTTAAAATGAGTCCGTGGCGTACTTTTTTGTTGCAACATTGGGCAAAATGAAGGGTGAAACAGGGCAGAAATTGATTTTATCATAACTTTCAAACCGTGCATCCGTTGGTCCTGAAATATTTATGGTAAATGCATTGAGGTAGGGTGAATAAACACAGAAAATTTCAGTGTGTATTTTTCAAGAAATTGGCCACTTTCACCTACAGCCATTTCTCATTTTCCGGGAGATCCGTGTAACCAATGGCAGAGATTTTTCGTCGGAAGATGCATAATAATATTGGTAACAACCTCAGAAAATTTCAGGGAAGTCTGATGTACCATTTGAGAGAAATTCCAAAATTCATTTCATTTCACAAGTCCATTCCACTTTCACTCCATCTCACGCCATTTTCATTTCATTTCACAAGTCCTATTCCACTTTCACTCCATTACATTTCACATCCATCTTCCATATTCATACTTCATTTCTTTTTACAGATTGCATGTTGCAGCCACATCTTATTCAACAATTCTGACATAATTGTACTGCCTACAAAGAGATGATGATTACAGGAAATTGAAGGATTCTGTTTTGAAGACCAACATGCTCAAAGAGGACCAAAGGAACAACATCAAGCACAGCAATTAACAAGGTCAAAATTCTGAGGTAAATTGTGAAAATTATTTTAATAGCAAAAAGTCAAAACATGAAATAGATACAATGTGTATAATCATATGTTTCCTAAAAACAACCTATCATTCGAATTGATTAACATATCTTGGCCATATCCCTTATCCAACATTCCAACCTACTATTCCACATCTCCTTAAGATTGTATCATTCACTTATTTCACCACAAGTTCATCATAAATTCTCCATCAGATCCATAGCCACTTCATTTTCCCTTATAGCTTAATTACCTCCATCCATTCACCTCCATTACACTTTGCAGCCAATCCATCTCTAAGTGCAGAAAGGTAATTCTGAGGGTGAAACATCATTCTTCAACTAATCCATCTTCAGACACAGAGATACAGTTTCAGAAATAAAGCATTAGACTCTGTAGTCAATCTAACTTCAAGCATAGAAAATTAATTCTAAGAGGAAGATAATCTGCACAGAGGAGGAATGTGGCCAATTGTCAAGACATAACTAGTTGAAGTCTAGTATTTGGAAGGATATCCACAAGTCAAGGAGCCACTACAACAAGCAGGGAGGCTAAATTTTATAGAGAAATTTGATGGCTTCCATAAGGAGATTACAAAATCTTTTGCCAAATCTTTTGATGGAGCAGAAGAATAAAAACTGACATGGTTATTGAAAATAAACTTGACACTCCACTACAAGAGGAAGATGAAGAACTAATTTCTGAAAAGTTAACAGAGATTAGAAAATAGATTAGGGCCAAAAGAAGCAGAAAGATAAGGTTGGATGTTCTAACAGAGGTTTCAGAGCAAATGGAATAAGCTTTGATGAAATTGCATGAGGACATGCAATAGTTTTGCAGTGGGGGTATGTTGAGCTCTAGAATTGCCTTCTCTTTTACAAACCTTCACTTCATTTCATCATTATTTTATCACTTCATAAGCCTAAAATCAATGAAGAATGATTAGGATTGCTTAAAGGTTACATGAAATCGATTAACATATTGTATTTTCATGATTTTTGCTGTTTTAATAATTTTTTGCAAAATAGCTACAGAATACAGGTGTTCTGTAGCTGATCACACATTCCGTAGCTAATCACGCATTCCACAGCTGTTTTAGAGTTTAAATGGGTTACAGGTGTCGTCTCAAAGAAAGGCTCATATGGGTGAATTCGATACTTCATCCTCATCATTCGTTGCTCTCCACAAAGTCTGAGCAAAAATATCTAAGTGGTTATGCACGTGGGACACCCAAACTAAGAGGCAGTTTCCTATTAAAACACGAACTCTACAGATGTCCGCAATGAAGAACGAGGCTGTCAATAAGAGTTTTAATTTGATTAGAAGTAGAAAAGACATTTATCCTTGTTTTTCTCAAAGGGTAGTTATGTAATTTCATTATAAGAATCACTCGGGAGACCGAGAGATGCTAGCTAGTGGATGTTTTGTTTTTTAGTTCTCCAAGACTGTGTTACTCTATTTTTCTGAACATTTTCCTTTAATAAAAGAAGTTCAACTTTGATGCATGAATTGAAGCAAAGTTGAGGAGTTAAATATTTCGTGCTACTCTGGTGGTAGAGGGCCCCTACCACCTGAGAAACCTTGTTTATACGATTTAGATAAGTAATTCTCATTTCATTCTTAGCATAGTTAATTTTCTGAACTCTGCGTTTTTATGTTCATTTGTATTGTATGCTACAGTTGAATCTCATTCTTATGTACTCTTCCAAAATATCATTAATGATGAATGAGTTGCAATTGTAGTATTTTAGAAGTTAGTTTTACGTTTGCAGCTAGTCTTGTTCTCATTAAACTCTTCCAAAATATCATTACAACGAATAAGGAACAGCTGTGGTATCTTAGATGCTAGTTGCACTTGCTTTCAAATCTTATGTTTATGTCTATTTGCATTGAATTATACAGCCAGAATTGTTCTACAAACTCTTCCAAAATATCATTCATAATGAACAAGATGGGTTGTAGAATCCCATAGATTAGTTGCATGTCAATTTAGTTAGAGCACTCTGGAGGTAGATTGCATTTAGTTCAGCTCTGTCATTTCATTTCATTTTAAGTTTGATAATGGCTTTTAGTTTAACATTGTTTACTGTAGACTAGTAGCACCCTAGTTTAGTCTTAGCTTAGCTCACTATGTTAACATTCCAGTTTAGTTGCTATCCATTGCATTTTAAATTGTATTAATTGTTAAATTTAAAAAACCATGGTCTTATTATTTACAAAACTTCTTTTGTTCCAAACTCATACTAATACATAATTATCTGGACAGAAGGTAGTATCACTCTAAGGCCTGGAGTATTTTGCAACCTTTTTACCATTTCACGAACAAGCCTTTTCTCGAAGACTATTCAAAAAAAGGAAATCTATAACTTTTGAGTGAGGCCTAGTAGTGTTAAACTGAGTTGCAGAACAGAATTAGGAGCTAGTTTAGAGTAGAAGTCTTACTATGCTACAAATGTTCTTTTCCAAATATATTCCAATATACCTTTAATCATGGATGAGATGTTGTAACATTGTAAGTTGCTTGTCTGATTGTTTAAATCAGGAGAACTTCATTTTATACATGTATACTTAACTGTCCATTTCTCAAGTTCTTCCAACACATCTTTAATGAATGAATTAGATAAGTTCAAGCTCATGTTGTGATTTGTTTCCTTGCAATGAAGTCATTATCAAGCTTTGCATTTGTTGTTTGCCAGTCATAGTTTAGGCTTTGCTCTGTTTTAGTATTTGCATTTGTTGTTTGCCAGCCATAGTTTAGGCTTTGCTCTGTTTTAGTATTTGCATTTGTTATTTGCCATCCATAGTTTAAAATAGGCTTTGTTCTGTTTTTAATGTAATCAATAGTTTCTTTTCACCAGTACTTAGTTCTTTCCCTTTTCAAACATAAAATCCATAAAACCAAAAACATCATAAAAACACTAAACACAACAAAGTAGGAAGAGGTTACTTAGGCACATATGGTGCACTTCACTTCAGCAGTTTACCAACCCTGGTTGACAATTAATGAACTCAATTTAGGAACACTAGGTTGAGCACAAACAGATCACTCCATCTTGGAGTAGACAATGTGATTCCTCACAAGCACATCTATAGATCACTCCATCCTAGAGTAGGTTTTGTGAGTATCCTGGGGCATTTACCCCTGGCCAAATCAATATGGCCTAGCCAAATCAACATGACTTCTCAGGAAAATGTATCAATCTCCTCTAGTCAAATCAGCATGACCCAACCAAATTAGCATGGCTTCTCAGGAGAGTATCTTCCCCTAGACCATTCACCCAACGAAATTAACATGGCCTAGCCAAGGTCCTTCATGGCTTCTCAAGTGAATTACATCAATCTCCTCTAGTCAAGTTAGCATGACCCATCCGAAGTCCTTCATGTCTTCTCAGGAGAATATTTGTCCAATCCTATAGTTTCCTTGGGCCATTCACCCCCACGTCAAATCAGCACGCCCGGCCAAAGTCCTTTATGGCTTCTCAAGTTAATGTATCCATCTCCTCTAGTCAAATCAGCATGACCCGGCCAAAGCCCTTCATGGATTCTCAGGAGATGGTTTTCCCGATCCTGCAAAGACATCAACACTCCCTCTCAACGAGAGAGACATGCTGCATAATGCTAAGCTTGTCTCTGAAGTATACAAACTTTGCTCTAAACAAAGGCTTGGTAAGAATGTCTGCAATATGCTCGTCTTTGGATATGTACTTGAGCTTCACTACTCCCTTTTGCACCATGTCTCGACTCTGGAATGACGTGACTTGATCAAATAGTCTTGCAAGAAGTTATTGAAGCCAAACTGCTTCAAAAGTTGCGACACTGGCTGCGGTATCCTCTGTTGTACCAAACACAACAAAATTCTACTTCCTGCTAAACCAGAATATCATAGTTGATCCCAAGCTGAAGCAGCACCCCGAGATGCTCTTTCTGTCTTCTGCACTCCCGACTCAATCTAAATTTGTATATCCTTGCAGCCTCACTTCACCACCCCAAACATATCCCAAACCATATCCAACTGTACCACAATGGTACCTCAACACGTGTTTTGCCGCATGCCTCAGCTCAACCATAAACTGATCAACATCCTTCACTGGATCAAACCATATCCAACTGTACCACAATGGTACCTCAACACGTGTTTTGCCGCATGCCTGAGCTCAACCATAAACTGATCAACTTCCTTCACTGGATCCATCACCACTGTTGCTTTCTGGTTACCTTGACTGGGTGCTCCCTCTGACCCTAAATCAGATCCTCCTTCGGCAATTCTAGTTGCTCCCTTTGTCACGGAAGCATACTCGGTTGTCAAGCATGGTCCCTTCATAGAAGGCATAAAGCTTCTAGAGACCTCCTATCTCTGAGCATCTTATCTGACAATCTCAACCCATGACATCTTCTTGGAAGGTTGCTCCTTCCACTATGCCTAACTGTCTTCTCCCTCGGAACTAAAAGCTCTTCTAGTCATTTGGCACGGTCCTGGATGTCCCAACAATCTATACAACTTTCCCTCTCGAACACCAAACCCTCCTAGTGAGTTTATGCTCGAACCTTTTGGCCATACAAGAACCTGACCATCTAGCGACTGGAAAAAAAATCTTCTCTAAGTCCACTCTCTTTCTGGGAGAACCCTCTTGCCACAAAACTTGCTTCTATGCTACCATCTACTACGTGAATCATCGCCTTGGCAATCTCCAATATGGACCTATTCTTCCTTTCTACAAACTCCATTCAGGAGGCCATGGAAGAAAAGTTATAACCAAGCAAAAAATACAAGGACAAGATGTTGACCAAAAATAAAAATAATAATAATAATCAAGGAACAAAGGTATGATTGGAAGTACTTATCTCTTGATTTAGGAAGAAAGTGTTGAAGGTTGTAGGAAACTGTCAACTCCCTCTAACAGATCTGTAAGAGAAATTCGGAAACACGTCATGTGCCTAGAGGCACAATAGTCCAATCATCACTACAATTGGTAATAGTTCCTAAAGGAAAAATTCCTTTGACTTCTTTTGAGGTGGATGCTCATCACCACCATCAACATTGGCTACTAATGCATGTTGTCTTTCCTTCTTTTTCTTCTCAAGGCACTGAGAGGCATTGTGCCTAAAATCATGACAAAAGAAGCACTTGTCATTTGACAGATCCTTCTTCTTCTAATCTTGAACAAAAGTGGGTCTTCTACCTATATTCTTCTTACCAAACTTTCCAAATTTCCTTCTTCCTTTTCCTTTCCTTGTATGAGGTACAAGGGCTTGAGTTTCTTCATCCTGCAGATTCTGCAAGTTATTCCTGGACAACAATTTGGCCTCCTCTTGGACACAATCAATCCATAGCTTATCAAACTTGGGCAGTTTTTCTCGTGCACAAATTCCCTAAATAAATGGCTCCCATGAGGAAGGGAATCCATTGAGAGTCATCGTACAAAATTTTGTATCATCAATGGTATCTCTAATGGCTACAAGCTCATCACTGATCTGGGAGACTCTCATAAGATATGAGACAACAAAATCTGATCTAGTCATCAGGACACTACGGAGGCGACTTCCCAAGGTTAACTTTCTACTAGTGTTGCTCTCATACAATCCTACCAGAGCATCATATACTTCCTTGGCAATCTTCAATGCAGCAACATGAGGAATCAAGTTGTCCTTTCTGGAATCTACCAAGATTCTCTTAGCCTTGGCTTCATTCTTCTTATACTTGGCTTTCTCCTCAGCTCCTTCTAGCTTTCGAATAACTTTCTCCACATGATCCTGAAGCTCATTCTCTTCCAATATAAAGAGTATCCTGGTCTTCCAAGATCTGAAGTTGATGGCACCATCTAACCTGTCTTCAACTCTGAGACTTGGTGTCATTTTGACAAGAGATCCAAAAACCAATCAAGTTGTTGAACACTTGTCTCTTAGGCTGACTTCAATGACTGCTCTTGCAACAAAGTTCTGATACCATGTTGAATTTTTCTACAAGATGCACAGTATAACACTATTTTTTGCCAGATAATTACTTCCTAATGATTTTCACACAATATTCTTATGCCACTGATATCATTGAGCAATTGCACTTCAGAAAATATCAATAGTAAATACAGCGGAAACAGTAAAGATCATAAAAAAACAACCATGCACAATAGAGACAATATTCTTACCCTGGGAAACCCAACCTTGGGAGAAAACCTAGCAACTTTTCTTTAGGAGAAATTATTCTTCAGCAAGGTTTACAAAATTAGCAATTTTTCTAGAAATCTGTGCCAATAATCCAATTCAAATCCTAGTCAAACCTGTTCAAACTCATACTAGTCAACCCTGGTCAATTCTGTCAGAAATCACTTCTGAATTCTGTGGTCAAACTGGTCAAATTTTGCAGTCAAAGTCTGCGGTCAACAACCTGCGGCCCTGCTGTCAATGACATGTGGCTCTGCAGTCCATGCCCTGTGGCCCTGTAGCCCAGTCAAACTCAGTCTGCTCTGGTCAAAACCAGTCAAAATGGAGATCAAATAGTCCTGTCAATGCTGGTCAACTTGTCCTCTTTCTCCTTACATGTGCGCCCAAGAGAGAAGATAAACCTCAGAAAAAATCAGATCAGACTTGCTTCTTCGTTGGTGGAGAAAATGAGACATCATATCTTCTACTTATACTTGTTGAAAATTGAAATGGGTGTGACACCCCAAGGGATGTGTCCCTTCACTGAGCAGGACAACTTGACTTTCCTACGCCAACTTGACTTTTCAAAAATTAAATTATATATAAATTTTCTAGGCTGACTCGGAGACCCTTTAGCAAAGCAGGAATACCTCCCGACACTACAAAAACTCAATATTTACAACTCATATTGAAATATATATATATATATATATATATATATATATATATATATATATATCTTAACAAAAAGTATGTCTCGACTCTCTAGTTCCACTTATCTCTTGAATTTCTGTAGTTAATGATTCTGTTGCAATTCACATGCAAATCAAACTAGGCACTGGTGTTCTAGGAACCATACTCCTGAAGAGCCACTAACTACATTTGGTATTGCTAACGATCAACATCACATGTAAACAAACAGCCTCCAGGCTATTCACAAATGTTCTTCTTGGTTAGATTCTTCCATCATTTCTCATATATAGCTGATGTCAAACAACACATTTGCATTTTCTCTAAAAGCACATTATGTTTACAGTTCATGAACTATGAGATGGAAGTGATGAAACCTATATAAAGTCCACTACTATATGTTTTCAGTTTTAACACTGGCAATCTCCTTAGCAATAACAGAAAGTTTTTACATTTGCTTTGACCCAGCTTAGCATATTCCTTTATGTGAGACATACCACATCATCAGATTGTAAGTGCATCACGTGCCAATTATGAGATGAACAGTTCTAATAGCAAAAAAACAGAAGACATAATATTTCAGCCACTTGAGAAAAGAGGAGTTGGTAAATTTTTAAAATAACACCATTTGTATTGCAAAAGGTAAGCAACACCTACTGTTGAGATAGTGATATGTCGTGGGGCTAGCTGGAAACAGTGTCCTGTCATAGACCGAACAGCTTCTACAACTGACTTGTAATTATTAAGAGGTTCTCCCATTCCCTGTACAACCCAAACCAAGAAAGCTATAACCAACTGATGGAACTTCACAACAGCTAACAATGTAATTTAACAAAAAGCAATCACAAAAAGAAATGGAAAGTAATATAAAGCTATAAACCCCTCAAATGCCCCTTTCTACATCTCAAGAAGAATAACATTATTTGAAAAATCTCTTATCCTGATAAATTTCATACAAAAAACACCAGAAACTGCAGGAAACCAGAGCTATTTGTTAGACTTTGTTAAACTGGAAATGGCATCTAAAAACAAAGCACATCCTTGGACCTTGCGCTAAGTGCAGTATCCTCTAATCAGAACAATTTCATAGCTTGGGTTCATAACTGGGCATAACATCAGGTTTCAGAGTATTCTTCCTAAGCCAAATGCTCTTCTCCAAAGGTTTTATGATTCTGCAAATTCCTAGATTGAATTACATATATAACCAATGTAGTGTTCAGCTCCTGAATAAATGGGCACTAAAGAAGACAAGAAGTCATTCTGTAGAGTATTTTTTCTCTGTGTTTTTATATCCAAAGAAAGATTTTCACAATTTTGGAGTCAAGATATTTGTTTGGAATATACAGATTCATCAGATCACTGTTGAAACCATTTCCTGTTGTGCTGGTGAGTCATTGTTGACAATTGTCCTGTCAAGTATAATATTTTGGAAAAGTGGCACTTTGTTGAGATAACAATAGCAGCAACGTTAGCCCCAAGGGATAGCTCAACTGGTCTGAGCCAGACGTGGGTCCTCTCCGTAATCAGGGAGGTCACGGGTTCGATTCTGAATTTGAGTCCCTTGGGGTCAGGCGCCGTAATCAGCGCCGACGGTTTATCACGCATACCATCCAGATATTCTGGGGAAGTGCGCCCGGGTTCTCCGCGAGTTTATTCCTCGGAAAAAAAAACAATAGCAGCAATGCAACCATGTTCAAATCATATTTACCAGTCTAGGCCAAGTTCACTAGAAATTACCAAGTTTGACTAGACTAGATCAATAAACCAAGTCAGTTTAATCAGGCAACTCAGCTTGGTCCAAAATCAGCCAGACCTGGACCAGATGAATCAAACTGGTCAGACCTGGGTTGATCCAGTGAGTTCTAGAAATACTTAGCTAGGTTTGATGGGTCAAAGTTCAAGCCCAAGCCATAACATATTAGGTGGCACTGATTTTACTGCCATTGACATGGACAACGCTGATGCAACCTTCAAGTTACTTAGCTAAGTTTGATGGGTCAAACCCAGGGCATGACTCGTTTCACATATTAGGCGGCACTGAATTTACTGCCATTGGCATGGGCAATGCTTATGCTGTTGAAAAGTGTAACTAGGATCGGTCTTCATATTGACTATGTAATTATGTATTTATGTAAAGAAGAAGATAAAGATAATAATATATATTTTTGATATGCTTGCCTCATGGGTTTCATGAGCAAGGTTTTAGGTCAAAGGACTTCTTGATGTCCTCTAGGGATATGTCTTCTGGTCATAAATGTAATATTTAAGGAGCCATGTATATGAAGTATCTAGTCAGTGAAGTATGCTCTAAACCTTTTCACATCAGTGAAGTATGCTCTAAACCTTGTCACATAAGCCTTGAAGACTCCACTTCATATGATGCACGAGTCCACCGTTAAACATCTTCTATAGACAGCGTATAAGCAGTGATGAAGTCGGCCTAGAAGCATGTTGTAGGGTCGGCCTAAAAGCAGAAGAGATGCACTATATATAAGGTAGCTGCGGCTCGTTTAAGGAGAACAATTGCAGATGTCTCTGAGATTTTTCAGCGTAATGAAATCTGGAATAAATGCGAAGTTAAGGCAGCGTTAAAGTGTGTCAAGGTGCGGATCTCTTTGGAGAAGTGATGCGGATTGCTCTGAAGAAGAATATAAGGATATGTTTCGGATAAGTCTGATATAGACAGCGTGGATAAGTTCTGAAGAAGGAGAGCACGGATCACAGTGAAGAAGCTGTGGATTAATCTCAAGAAAGGTGCGGTCTATCTGAGGTCAGTGCAGGTTGGTGCAGAAAAGAAGGATAAGCGTTGGAGATCAACAAAAAAGCAGTGACAAGGTCTTGGAAGCATACTTAGGTCAAGGGTCTGAGTCGTGGTCATGGTACTTGTCATTTGAAAGTCTACAAGAAGAATTTCTTGTGGGTTTTTCCTCTCCAAGAGGGAGAGGTTTTGCCCTGGCTCGAAGAGCCTAAATTTGTGTCTCTTGTATTTTGGTAATTGACTTGATGAAAGAATAAATAAGCTAAGAAGAGAAGACATAAGTAAATCAAGTAAGCTCACAAGTAATTATCAAGGAGAGAATTTGAATTAATCACCGCCCCTACAATTTCTCAACATGGTATCGAAGCTAAGGTGCTAAAGGAAGGGTGTAAATTTTTGTAGATGTTCTATGCTTGGAGCAACTTTACTTTTCTCACAGAAATCATACAAATAGTTAAATAAAATGCAGATAGAACATATAAGAGGATCTTATAGAAGACAAATCAGAAACAGGAAAAATGTGGTGGTGCGTTACGGCGGTCAACAGGATGCTTCAACCAGCAAAGTCTCCTTGGTCAGCCAACCCAAAATGTGTCACAACAGTCCTCCAATCAGCAAACGAGTCAACCTAAGTCAACTCCAAAAAAGTCAACGATGTCCTGAAAAAGTCAACGCAGGGCAACAAGCTAAAAGTCAACGCAGCAGCAGATTGGTCAACCCTTGGACCTCGATTTCTGTGCCAAACAGTACGGCCTTCCAAAATCGAACTTAGATATATAGGCAACCAGGCTCTTATGTATGGATTCCCTGATCATCAGCTTTGCTTTGATCTCTCCCTTCTTATACTTGTTTCTAACAGCAGCGATAGCATTGGATGGAGGTTCTTGAATCTTACCCATCACATGATCCAAGAGATCATGGTATTCCAATTTGAGATCTAATATCATCTTCCAGGCATGGAAGTCATCCCTTCCAGTCAGCTTGTCATTCTCCTTGAATTCAAGACTAGTGGAACCCATTTCTTCCGGTGGTGATTGCTAAAGATAGATTTTGTCTTCACCTCAGCTCTGATACCATGTAAATTTTTGTAGATGTTCTATGCTTGGAGCAACTTTACTTTTCTTACAGCAATCACACAATTAGTTAAGTAAAATGCAGATAGAACATATAAGTGGATCTTATAGAAGACAAACCAGAAATAGAAAATTTTGGTGGTGCGTTACGGCGGTCAACAGGATGCTTCAACCAGCAAAGTCTCCTTGGTTAGCCAACCCAGAATGTGTCACAACAGTCCTCCAATCAGCAAACGAGTCAACCCAAGTCAACTCCAAAAAAGTCAACGTTGGCCAGAAAAAAGTCAACCCAGGGCAGCAAGCTAAAAGTCAACGCAGTAGCAGATTGGTCAACCCTTTGACCTCGATTTCTGTGCCAAACAGTACGGCCTTCCAAAATCTAACTTCTCACCAAATTTCAGCCCATTCGGACCATGCGTTGACCAAAGTCAACGCTGGTCAAACTTTCTGCAAAACCCTAACTGCAGAAATTCGTCCTTCAGCTCAGCCATACAGATTTGTCCTTCTTCTTCTTTACACGTGTGGGCTGAACTCGTCCTCCAAGGAGCTCGTACTAAATCAGATGAGAGAAGAAGATGTGAGTTGAGTTGTTGTGAAATGCTCTCCAACTTTGCCTGTATTTATATTCATCATTAGGGCGTGTGACACATCTGCTGGGGGTGTGAAACCTTAAGGCCGACCTGCACATATAATTTATTATGAATAATAAATTCAAAATAAATGTTCTGCTCATCGGATTAAGACATATTATATATGGATTTTACACCTCTTCGAAAGAGGAATCCAACAAAAATATTAGCCCCTTAATCTGAGCATCATAACATGGAGTTTGGACCTAGTTGTCTAAATTTAACAA